>OX457047.1:835896-1150896 GCA_949752735.1 Lumbricus terrestris | reverse complement strand
TACGGCCACCGTAAACGTGGTCGAAATGTTTATATAGCGCCACTTTTGATTGGAATTCCAGCAGATTTTTTAAATCTGCTGAAATCTGTTAATCTTCGCACACATGACGCAGATTTAGAATTTGTTCAAATGCCGCCTTACAGTATTTCACAACGAACTACACTTTATCCACTCACAGTAGCGGCGCTAGGGGGATGCTAGGGGGGGGGGGCTAAGCCACCCTATAAAAGGCAACCCGGGGGCTAAGCCCCCTAAAAACACGGCCTTCCGGGGGTTTTTTTGCATGCAAAGCTTAAATATTTCCACGATTTCGACCGGATGACTAAAAAAGTCGTCAGAAATTTTTGGCGGATGAGAATGGAACATTTCCTCTGCGAGGATTCAGCCCCCTCCCCCCCAAAAAACTGAAATCCTGGCGCCGCCACTGTCCACTCAACCTATCTCTAACTGTGCGCTGTTCATCCTTCAAAAAAGTTACGTGGCTGTTGAAGTGCCCTGCATGCATCACACCGGAGCACAGCAGCAGCATCCTCGGTGATTCTCATCTTTCTCCGTTGCTGGTACTATAGCCTGGTAGTGCATTTAGTTGACTATCCAGTTCAGCTGAGATGAGTGACCGTACGTTGTCGGTGTGAGGATTAGAGGGAGAGGGAGAGGCAGGGCTGTTTTAAAGGAATTTTTAGAACTGCACAACTCCTTCTTTCCTTTCCCATCATCCATGGTAAATAATTACTTCCAATCGGAGGACAATGATCTTTTTGCTAGTTTTAACTGTACAGAAGTGCTTCTACAACTGCCCATTTTGTGTACAACTGCACGTTAAAAAAGCCCTGGGGAGAGGAGTGGTAACACGCATTTATTTGCCGAGGTTAAGCAGACGAAGTCGTTTGCATCTCATACCAATGGCTGCATCTCAGCGAAAATGTTCTTCTTCATCATCATCTTCTTCTGCTTCAGTTTTAATTGTTTTATCTGTGAAGTCTAAGACAGAAGGATCTTGGGGCGCATTTGAGGAGGGGTCGGTTTTAAAACGCTCCACGAAATGGATGATTTCCGAAATTTTAACAGCCAATTTATTGTGTGTATTTTTTACCAAGTCCACTGCAAACTAGAAATGGAACCCCAAGAAATTTTTCTGGCTGCGCAGCTCTCAATAATTATATTTTGCAAGATTCAAATAGGTTTCATTGATTCTTGAGGTTTGTATATACTAGCTTTTATAGTCGTATATATACTTTGCTCTAATAAAGATTCTGCCATACTCTATACTGGATTCTGTTGTGCTCTACTTAGACTCTACATGTACGTGTGTTTATCAAGTTCTATTGGGATTCTAATAATATTTATGTTCTACTTAGATTCTACCTCTGGTTTTTCCATTAAGTTCTACTGGGATTCTAATATGTTCTAATTAGGTTCTACTTGTGTTTATTAGGTTCGAATAAGTTCTACTGGGATTCTAATATGTTCTACTATGGATTCAACTAAATTCCCAAGCATCCTTCTTCGCTTGTACGATGCCATGGAATTGGCTGGCAATGTCAAGTGCATAGAGTTTGCATCATCTGTTCAGCAGACCTATTCTCTCCTCCCCCCCACTCACCCAACACACTCCTCATCCTGATGCTGTCATTGGCTGTAGGGCTGAGAATTATGCTCTCTGTCTCCAATGCTGCAGTGATTCTGTTGCTGATGTGATGCTGCAGATCCAAGGATGTCCGTGGTCCTGAGGCTGCAGGAGATAATGTGATCATAATAAAAGATGCTTTCAATTTATCCTGTCTGTTTCTATCTGTCCATCATTTATGCTTGTCTGTCGTGTCTGTCTGCATACATGTCTGGTCGTCATATAAGTATATATGTTTGTCTGTCTATTTCCCTGTATGTTTGTGGGTATGTATGCATGTATGTATGTATGTATGTATGTATGTATGTATGTATGTATGTATGTATGTATGTATGTATGTATGTATGTATGTATGTATGTATGTATGTATGTATGTATGTATGTATGTATGTATGTATGTATGTATGTATGTATGTATGTATGTATGTATGTATGTATGTATGTATGCATGCATGCATGCATGCATGCATGTATGTATGTATGTATGTATGTTTGTCTGCATGCATGCATGCATGCATGTATGAATGTATGTATGTATGTATGTATGTATGTATGTATGTATGTATGTATGTATGTATGTATGTATGTATGTATGTATGTATGTATGTATGTATGTATGTATGTATGTATGCATGTATGTCTGCATGCATGTATGCATGTATGTATGTATGTATGTATGTATGTATGTACATGTATGTATGCATGTATGTATGTATGTATGTATGTATGTATGTATGTATGTATCTTCTTCTTCTTCTTCTTGTCCTTCTGGCTACGATTAATGATGTATGTATGTATGTATGTATGTATGTATGTATGTATGTACGTACGTACGTACGTACGTACGCACGCACGCACGCACGTATGTATGTACATGTATGTGTGTATGTATAATGTAGGTATGCGAATATTGCAAATGTCCAATTGAATAGATGTACGTAGCAAAGAAGGAAGTAGTAAGACGGCTTAGCAATGTGGGTAGTTATGCCAACATACTAATTTCTAGATAATTATCTGCTAGAATAAATTCCTTTATGAGTTTCTCAATGAAAAATCTTCATCCAATTTCTCATGAAGAAGACATCAGCATCCAACATCTTACTGATGAATTTCTCATTTCTTTTCGTCTACCACGTTCACAATGTACAATTGTCTCCTCTTAATTTCTTGTCCTTCAATTTCTCTTCATCCTTGTTTTTTCCCACACCAATTTCTCCCAGACCAATTATTAGGTTCGAATAAATTCTACTGCAATTCTAATATGTTCCACTTAGATTCTACTTGTGTTATTAGGTTCGAATAACACACCAATGTATACATGTATGTGTCTTAGCCATTTCTCCACAGCTGTATACATATACATGTATACACAGTAACTGCTTTAAGAGTTTACCAAATTCTCCTGGACTAAAATCTCACCATACTTATTCTCCTCTACCATTTTTAAAACTTTTTTTTCATCCTTGACCAATTTCTCTAGATTTCCTTCCTTCGCTTGCATTCTGAGCGTCGTCTAAATTCTCCATTACCAGCTGAGAGTCGTCCAACGGAAACGAGGAAATCAGGTTCTTTCCCGCAGCAGCAGAAGCAGCAGCAGAAGCAACAGCAGCAGAAGCAACAGCAGCAGCAGCAGCAGCAGAAGCAGCAGAAGCAACAGCAGCAGAAGCAACAGCAGCAGAAGCAACAGCAGCAGCAGCAGAAGCAACAGCAGCAGAAGCAACAGCAGAAGCAGCAGAAGCAGCAAGGAACAGCAAGGAACACAGGACGAAGTTCTCAGTTCAGCGACAGGAAATCGCATCACACGGCAACCGCCCACCACATAGCCAACTATACGTACACTGTATGTCCTTAGCATGAGCAGCGAAAGAGAAGAGAAGAGGAAGAGGATGCAGAGGAATTGGAGAAGAATTAGGAGGGGCGGAAGAACGAGGAGGAAGGTGAATTGGATCGGCCGGACAAAGGAGAGTGTATGGAGGAATATGAGATGGAGGAGGAGGAAAAGATATGGAAGGAAGAAGAATAGAAATGGGATGAGGAGGAAGGGGAGGAAAGAATGAGAGGAGTATGAAGGGAAGTAACAGGAGGACAATAAATAAAAGGAAAATGAGGAATAGGAGGAAGAGGAACGCGAATAATAGGAATTGGAGGAGGACGAGTAATAGGAGGAGGATTGCGGATGTATAGGGAGCAAAGAAAGAAGTGCGGTGATACGGCCTTGTATATTATGGACATATTGGAAGGACCGAGGACTGGTATATAATAATAATAATACTAATAATAATGATAATAATAATAATAATTATAACAAGGAGAGGTCATTGGATGAACCGTGGCTGGAAGCCATCGAAACGAGGAGACCATTAGCTGGAAGAACTGGGTCCAGTGAGGTTTGGAATGGATGGTGGCATGTATGCCACATGGATTGGCTTGCATGCAATGGCATGTATACCATGTGGATTGAAATGGATTGACATGATTGTATACCATGTGGATTGGCCTGCATTGGTATGTACAATGTGGATTGAAATGGATTGACCTGGATTTAAATTTATATGGATTGGCATATACCATGTGCCTTTACATGGACTGCACGGCATATACCATGTGAATTTACATGAATTGTCAGTTAGTGGCAAATATCATTTGGATTTTTACATAGATTGGCATATACCATGTGAATTTACATGGATTGGCATATACCATGTGAATTTACATGGATTGGCATATACGATATGAATTTACATGGATTGGCATAATCCATGTGAATTTACATGGATTGGCATATACCATGTGAATTTACATGGATTGGCATATACGATATGAATTTACATGGATTGGCATAATCCATGTGAATTTACATGGATTGGCATATACCATGTGAATTTACATGGATTGGCATATATGATATGAATTTACATGGATTGGCATATACCATGTGAATTAACTTGGATTGGCATAATCCATGTGAATTTACATAGATTGGCATATACCAATTGAATTTACATAGATTGGCATATACCATGTGAATTTACATGGATTGGCATATACCATGTGAATTTACATGGATTGGCATATACGATATGAATTTACATGGATTGGCATAATCCATGTGAATTTACATGGATTGGCATATACCATGTGAATTTACATGGATTGGCATATATGATATGAATTTACATGGATTGGCATATACCATGTGAATTAACTTGGATTGGCATAATCCATGTGAATTTACATGGATTGGCATAATCCATGTGAATTTACATGGATTGGCATATACCATGTGAATTTACATGGATTGGCATAATCCATGTGAATTTACATGGATTGGCATATACCATGTGAATTTACATGGATTGGCATAATCCATGGGAATTTACATGGATTGGCATATACCATATGAATTTACATGAATTGGCATAATCCATGTGAATTTACATAGATTGGCATATACCATATGTATATGGTATACCATATGAATTTACATCTATTGGTATATATATCTTGTGAGTTTACATGAATTGTCAGTTATTGACAAATACCACACAAAACCTCAGCTCTTCCATGATCTCCCTCCCTAGTTGTGCAACCTCTGCATAACCTTCAGTATCTACATATCGTTAAGAAACGATCATCCTCGCTTCCGTCTGTTCTATCAATCACTCATCCTGATTTCCATTCCACGAATCCCAAACTCGTTCATCCACTCCAAAGCTCTTCTTGTTCTATCTCTTCCATCCTACGCACAACGACTCCTCTGTCTGCTTGGCTCTTCTCCATATGTCTCTGTCTGTCTGTCTATGTCTGTCTGTCTATGTTTTTGCCTGTCTATGTCTCTGTCTCTATCTCACTCTCTCTAGTATGCTGGTAGCGGAATTTTCTCGCTTGTTATCTTTTGAAAATCCCTCTGACTTGGCGTACGCTTGTCAAAAATCCTTCGAAAATCTGTCAGAAATCCGTCGTCCTGCGCTTAGCTTGCAACACTCGCCTCAGTGGAATATTCCCTATAGAATGCAAATTACGAGTAGGATCGTCACCGCTAATTCTCTGCCTCCCTTCTCTTCATCCTCTCTCTCTCTCTCTCTCTCTCTCTCTCTCTCTCTCTCTCTCTCTCTTTCTCTCTCTCGCTCCTTCTGTCTCTGTCTCTCTCGCTCTTTCTGTCTCTGTCTCTCTCTGTCTCTGTCTCTCTCTCTCTTTCTCTCTCTCTCTCTGTCTTTGTCTCTGTCTCTGTCTGTCTGTCTGTCTGTCTGTCTGTCTCTCTGTCTCTCTCTCTGTCTCTCTCTCTCTTGTCTCTTACCTTCTTCTCCCTCTGCCTACTGCCCTACTCCTACTTCCTTCTACTCATTCTCTTTTCGTCCTCATCCTCGACTCATCCTCTTCACCGATTCGTTCTCTTCCTATTTCACATTTACCAACAACTTTCTCCTCCTCCTCCTCCTCTTCTTCCTCCTCCTCATCCTCCTCCTCCTCTTCCTCTGCGTTCTTCCGCGTCATTACCTTCGCCTGTAGACAGACGAAGGGCATCCATCCATCCATCCATCCATCCATCCATCCATCCATCCATTGCCTGGATGCCGTTCGTTCGTTCGTTCGTTCGTGAGGAGATGCTCTCGTCTCCGCTGCCATCCCCATCATCTCGATTCCATCACCAGCAGCAGCAGCAGCAGCAGCAGCAGCAGCAGCTGACGTCTGCCATCGCTCCGTACAGAGACACGACTCTAATTAAAAGACGCTGAACGCTATTAATGCACGCACCGGTCAGAGGAGGACCAGGAAGAGGAGGAGGAAGAGGAGGAAAAGGAGAAGGACCAGGAAGAGGAAGAGGAGAAGGAGGAGGAGGAAGAGTAGGAGGAGGGCGCCCTGTGGTTGCACTGGTCGAAACGGCTGCGACAGCCGCAGTTGGAGAATCTGATGCGGGTGGAGATATTGATACTGAAGCAGATGATGAAAGATGCACTTAGCAATCGTCGTGATTCATCCGATTCTTATTCAGGTGGTACACGTTCGGATATGTATGTATGTGTGTGTGTATATGTATGTATGTATGTATGTATGTATGTATGTATGTATGTATGTATGTATGTATGTATGTATGTATGTATGTATGTATGTGTGTGTATATATATGTATGTATGTATTTATGTATGTATGTATGTATGTATGTATGTATGTATTTATGTATGTATGTATGTATGTATGTATGTATGTATGTGTGTGTGTATATATGTATGTATGTATTTATGTATGTATGTATGTATGTATGTATTTATGTATGCATATATGACATTGTATGTGTGTATGTATGCACACACATTTTTATGCAGTTGTGTATGTGTGGGCGCAAATAAAGTTCAATGCATATTTGTATGTATTGCATCAGTGTGAGAATTGTGTAAGAAAACCTCTTAACCCTGCAATTCTCACGCAGCATTTCATGTACATTTCCATGTATTTTTGTATGCGTGTATAATGTATGCCTGTGTGCGCGCATCAATTTTCTGATACCGTTTACTTTACCTCCTCGTTATAAACGGATCAGAGCTGACAGGATATTGCAACAACGATTGACATAAAGAACAGAATATTCGACGTAATGCATGATAAACGCTGTCTGTAATACTGACAGTTAAAAGTCTAAAACAAGTGATTGAGAAGACAAAAGAGGCAAAAAAATTGATATCAACATTCAAAGGAATGTTATTGAGCAAGCTGAACTATTCATGTATCGGATTAGAAGTTTGATAAACGCAGATGGTAGCAATGATAAAAACAACTCAAAATAATTGGATGTACATGTACTTCGCAAGCATTTGGAATGATAAACAAGATAATTATGCATATACAGATGATTATCAAAACCAAGATACATATTTGTATGCAACCGATTTTACAATATACGGATCAGAACGCTGGACAATGCGGAAGCAAAATGAGAAAAGAATTTTTTAGCAGGAAGGAGTTGGCTACGGAAGATGGTCTACGGATATCAAGTGCATAACAAATAAAAAGCGATGACATTAATAATGGACAAACATTACGTATCTGCTCCAAATAAATCTGCTATAGACAACGTCGTTCAACACTCCGATGGTTTGAACATGTAGAGGGAGGGAGGGAGGAAGGAAAGGGAGGGAGGGAGGGACGGAGGGACGGAGGGACGGATGGAGGGAGAGTGTGTGACAACATAGAAGAGGACATGACATCATCTGGACTAACACGGAGGGGAGCAAATGCACAACTGACAAGGGAAATAAAGTGTCTGGCGTCAGATATACTTGAGACGACGATAAGCATGACTGTATGTATATTCGTATTTTTTTATGCACGCATGTAGTAGATCTATGCATATATTTGCATGTAGTAGGCCTATGCATATATTTGAATGTAGTATGTATATTATATTTGCATGTAGTATGTATATATTTGCATGTAGTATGCATATATTTGCATGTTGTATGTTTATATTTGCATGTAGTATGTATATATTTGCATGTAGTATGCATATATTTGCATGTTGTATGTTTATATTTGCATGTAGTATGCATATATTTGCATGTAGTATGTATATATTTGCATGTAGTATGTATATATTTCCGTGTATTATGTATACATTTCCATGTAGTATGCATTATATTTTCATGTAGTCAGTGGCGGAGACCTAGGGGGGGACAGGGGGGGACGGTCCCCCCCAATAAAAGTGTTGGGGGGGACGGCCCATGCATTTGTCCCCCCCAATGTTTGAGCGTCAAGACTTTTTTCGGCGGCGAAAATAGAAAATTTTTTTCCGAGATTTCGCCGGTCGTCAGAAATTTTTCTGAAAATCTCGCGTCTTTCCGTCCCCCCCAATTCTCGGCGCAGGTCTCCGCCTATGCATGTAGTATGCATATATTTGCATTTAGTATGTATATATTTGCATGTAGTATGCATATATTTGCATGTTGTATGTATAACATTGACTATTATACAGTGGTGTGCAAAAGTATGAAATCACATAGAAATATATTGTTTTTTGGTTCAACCTAGAACAAAAAGTTGATTCTTATAATAGCAAAATATATCCCCCATGAGGTTACACACAAAAGTTTTTATTGGGCATATGAAAATATGAGAGTAAAAGGCTAGAAAGTCGAAAAACGAGATATTTCCGGGTGGTTCCAGACTTTGCAAACCACCACTGTAGGTAAGGCATGAAGAATAAAATTTAGTGAAATTGATGAGATGAGGTCAGTTGCGAGAGACGGTGTGAGAATGGGAGGATGGGTGATATGTGGAGGTGATATTATCATGTGATATACATGTATTGAAAGAGGTGAGAGCAGTAATTGAGAGAATGTGATGCTGAGAGTGTTAAGTGAGAGAATGTGCGAAAATGATTATATGCACATCATATGTACACTGTACAAAGGATTAGATGCCTTCTCGTCCATTAGACATTATTCCTAATTGCCATTATTCGTGCCGTTCTTTTCAACGTCAATCAGCCTCCCTATTATAGCGGATCGCCCAGCCGTTAAACACCTTCTTTCTTCTACGCACCCATGCAAGCGCTGCAGTCTCTCTCTCTTCTCCTCTTACGGTGGTTCGTTCGAGAGTCCAGCACTAATGCGTTCATATTAAGTCACGCTGTTCATCTGTAGGCCATATTATATAGAGACGACGGACGACGCCAGCCATACGGTGGCGGCATCGGCGGCGGCGGCGGCGGCCTGCCATGGCCCGAGGCCCTGCCGTCCGTCGGTTGGTCGGTCGGTCGGTCGGTCGGTCGGTCGGTCGGTCGGGTACTCTCTGACCGTCCTCATCCTTCTCTGCGTGTATATTACCTACGACTGTTCGCTTCAGCTTTCGTTTCATTCTCTCACATAGATCTATTATTATTATGTGGACTTCTTGTTAGAGGAGGAGGTGGCGCTGACGTCATCGTCGTCGCTGTTGATGATGCGATATAGATGGCGCTGCTGATGGCGTCGGTGTTAAATGTGCGTTGATGATGAGGGTTCGTTGGTTTGACGTGTAAGGTAGAGACGAGCAGTAGCAGAAGACAGGAAGAGAGGGAAGGTGGTCCATTGAGTGCGTGCAAGGAGGGAGGGAGAGAGGGAAGGAGGAAGGGAGGGAGGTATGGCGTAGAGCAGTAGTTAGACAAGAGGAATGGTGACAATACAACCAGCAGGAAAAAGAGAGAGGATAGGTAGGGGTAAGGAGAGGAGAGGGAGGTACATAGAGAGGGAGAGACGAAGAGGCAGTGATGGAACGAGGTACATAGAGAGAGGAAAGAATGCATCCAAGGAGACAAAGAGCGGTAAATGGGGACAGCGTGGTGGGGGAAGGCAGAGAAGCAGAGAGTAAAACAGACAGTCGCTCAGAGAAATCCACTCACAGACACATATACATGACTACAGAGAGACAGACAGAGACAGACAGAGACAGACAGACAGAAAGAGACAGAGACAGACAGGGACAGACAGAGACTTTTGAAAGCTGGCTCTTTGTGAGTCATCACGATTTGATTTCTCTTTGAAATCCCTTTATTCCTGTCAAGAATATGTCACGGAGCCGGATTGCCAGTTTATCTATCGCATTTACGAGAGAGAGAAAAGAAAACTACTTATAGGGTCGAGGGGAATGCGTAACCTAATTGCCGAGAGGCTTCACATTCCAGCGACAGCGACGAGTAGATTAAGCGCTGAGAGCAATCGCTGGTGAAATCGCTCAAGCGCTCACAGCTTGGGGTCATCATTAAACGGTTGCTTTATTCGACCAGTTGTCACGCTTCTATACGTGATGACGGGGAGAAAGCGAGTCCGTTGAATGATGGACAGAGATGCTTTAGGAGCTAGAGAGCGATATTTTGCTGAATGATGAAGAGGTTCTCCTCTTCTTCGTGGAAAGACGGAAAGAGACACCTCTGACACGTGGAGAGGAGATCGAGGAAGAGAAAGATTTGTCACGACTGATGAAGCGATGCCCCGAGAGGACAGGGTCTCCTATGACTGATGAAGTGATGACCTATGAAGAATGAGATTTTTATCTGGCTGATGAAGAGATTTCCTATGAGGAAAGAGATATGCCACTGGCTGATGAAGGGATGATCATGTAAGAAAGAGACTTTTCTGGCTGATGATAAGTTATGCCCCGGAAAACAGGGTCTCCACTGATTTATGAAGTGATGATCCTGGAAGACAGAAACTTCTCTATAGTTTTTTAGAGATGACACCGAAAGGAAGAGACTTCTGTGCCTGATGAAGAGATACATGAAGAGGGAAGACTCCATGGGTTGATGTAGTGATGAAGGATTAGACATCTCTGGTTGATGATGAGATTCCGTAGAAAGGACTACTCCGACTGGTATGGCTATGCGCTAGGCGGAATGCTACTTATCTGACTGATGATTATATCCTGGTCAAAAGGACTTTTCGGCTGACGAGACGTGGATTCTAATAGGTAATACTGAGATGATGTGCTGGAAGACCGAAACTCCCCTGAGTACTAAAGAGTTGGTTCTTAATTGTTAGAAGGGACTCCAATGGCAGATGAAGAGATGATCTAGGGAGCAAGGGACTCCTCAGACTAACCAAAAGATGCCCCAGGAACATGGAGAGAAATGTGACTCCTCTGACGGATAAAGGAATTCCTTTAGAGGAGAGAGTCGTCACTGGCTGATGTAGAGATGATCCTTCAAGTTAGAGACTTTTATGGCTGATGTAGAGATGGTTCTGGAAGTAGGAAAGTTTGCTGGCTGACGTAGAGATAGTTCTGGAAGTGAGACTTTTATGACTTATGTAGAGATGGTTCTGGATGTAAGAGACTTCTCTGGCTCATGTAGAGATGGTTCTCGAAGTAAGAGACTTTATGGCTGATGTAGAGATGGTTCTGGAAGCAAGAGACTTTTCTGTCTGATGTAGAGATGGTTCTGGAAGTAAGAGACTTCTCTGGCTGATGTAAAGATGGTTCTCGAAGGAAGAGACTTTTTGTGTGATGTAGAGATGGTTCTGGAAGGAAGATACTTTTCTGTCTAATGCAGAGATGGTTCTGGATGTAAGAGACTTCTCTGGCTCATGTAGAGGTGGTTCTGTAAGTAAGAGACTTTTATGTCTAATGCAGAGATGGTTCTGGATGTAAGAGACTTCTCTGGCTCATGTAGAGGTGGTTCTGTAAGTAAGAGACTTTTCTGTCTGATGTAGAGATGGTTCTGGATGTAGGAGACTTCTATGGCTGATGTAAAGATGGTTCTCGAAGGAAGAGACTTTTTGTGTGATGTAGAGATGGTTCTGGAAGGAAGATACTTTTCTGTCTAATGTAGAGATGGTTCTAAATGTAAGAGACTTTTATGGCTGATGTAGATATGGTTCTGGAAGTATAGGAGACTTTCTGGCTGATGTAGATATGGTTCTGGAAGTATAGGAGACTTTTCTGGCTGATGTAGATATGGTTCTGGAAGTATAGGAGACTTTTCTGGCTGATGTAGATATGGTTCTGGAAGTATAGGAGACTTTTCTGGCTGATGTAGATATGGTTCTGGAAGTATAGGAGACTTTTCTGGCTGATGTAGATATGGTTCTGGAAGTATAGGAGACTTTTATGGCTGATGTAGACATGGTTCTGGAAGTATAGGAGACTTTTCTGGCTGATGTAGATATGGTTCTGGAAGTATAGGAGACTTTTCTGGCTGATGTAGATATGGTTCTGGAAGTATAGGAGACTTTTCTGGCTGATGTAGATATGGTTCTGGAAGTATAGGAGACTTTTATGGCTGATGTAGACATGGTTCTGGAAGTATAGGAGACTTTTATGGCTGATGTAGACATGGTTCTGGAAGTATAGGAGACTTTTCTGGCTGATGTAGATATGGTTCTGGAAGTATAGGAGACTTTCTGGCTGAGGTAGAGATTATTCACGAGGAATTGTTCTGCGCGGACTGAAATTGATTTCCGAGGCTGATGACTCGATGCGTCATGTGAAGGAGACTCCTCTGAGTGAGGAAGGAAACGATCCAAGAGGTAAATTCTCCGCTGACTTCTTCGGTGTGTCTCCAAAGAGAACAGTTTTGATTGAATTACGTCAGACTCTCATCTCAGAAGCGCTGTATGCATGCTTGTATACAAATATATACGATTTATGCATATAAAATGTATTTATGCAACCATGCATGAATATATGTTTGTGTTTATGTACGCTTGCATGCAGGTATTTGCATCGATTTGTATATGAATATATCATGGCTTTTTTAGTTTTCAGTTCCGTCAAAAAGGATAGTTCCAAATGCATTTGTGTTGCAGTAAAAGTAGTTTCAGTCAGTAAAAAAATAGTTACAAATGTTCATTGTCATCCGATTAAGAATTAATTATTCACCATGGAGGATGGGGGAAGGGAGAGATGGCGTTGAACAGTTCTAAAAATTCCTTAAAGAAGCACTGTAGTGCATGTGTTGGTACGTTTGGAAAAATTTGTCTAGGAAGTATGTCTGTATATATGTGAGGCATGCATGTATGCTTAATTGCTTATACATGTGTTTAATATGTACGCTTGCAAGCATGGATTTCTGTTTGCGCGTTTTTATACATTAATAAATGAATGTGTATGTATCAGTATGTTGTGAAAGATGGATGTATGCATGTAGGTATCATGTTTGTGTATGTATGTACACGTATGTATGTGTGTGTGTATGTGTGTATGTATGTATGTATGTATGTATGTATGTATGTATGTATGTATGTATGTATGTCTGTCTGTCTGTCTGTCTGTCTGTATGTGTGAATATGTGCTTTATGTGTGTATAATTCATTCAAACGTATATACGTATGTATGTATGTCTGCATGTATGTATGTCTGTCTGTCTGTCTGTATGTGTGAATATGTGCTTTATGTGTGTATAATAAATTCAAACGTATTTATGTATGTATGTATGTATGTATGTCTGCATATATACATGTAGTCCTATTCATGTACGTATACTTTATCTGTACGTGTATGAATGACTCTGCTTCCTATATATTGTGAGTGTTAGCTACCTATTACCCCTCTGGGCTTCCTTACTTGGACTCTCCTTGACTATGTGGGAGTTGAGGGAAGGGCAGGGCCTATTTAAAGGGCTACTACTGTGGGGGCTTGCTTCTTGTCGTGGGTCTACTCTGTGGTGTGTGTTCGACTCCTGTTGAGCGTGGCGTGTGGTTCGTGTTCTACGACGTTTGTCTTCTTCGATTGCCGTCCCACCTCGTTGGTGAACTGGCCTACATCCGTCTTCCTTTGGGCTCCGTTAGCCTGGTGTGTCTTCACGTCAGCTCTGTCGAATCAGCTGTATCGGTCGTACTTCATGTCAGCTTTGGGTAACGTTAACCTACTTCTTGTCAGACTGCTCTGTTATTGAATAAATCGATGTTATTTTACATTACGGACCTGAGTATTACTCATCATCTTCTAGACTAGAGCAAGTGAACCCAACAGATGGGGTCTCTCGGGATTTTTTTCACGATAATTTGAAATTTGCGTCAAAAAAGGGGCGTTGTTTCCGTGAAATTTAGCAAATAGTACGGTGGTAATTCCGTTGGAAAAGTGTTATATGGTGGTTGGCCGTGAAGACAGGTCAATGGTTGTTGTTTTTGGCGAATTAGGTCGGGAAAATTAGTGCGGGAAATTTCGACGTTTTGCGATATTGAGTTTTGCGAGTTTTGTAAATTTGGTCGAGACAGTTTTGAAGTGAGCTGTCGTGGGTGAATTTTTGCGCTGTGCGTTGGTCTGCACGTCGAATAGTCGACAGGGCGTAGAGGTAAAATGGCGTCGTTAGAGGAGGAGTTAATTCCTGAATTTGGGGATGTCAGAGACATACCAAGTGACACACTTCGACTGGTGAGTGAGACATATGGTGAGGAAGTGGAGGACGTGTCTAGGTCACAGGTGAGGAGAATGGCTATGAAACCATTGTCACCGAAATTGGGTAGTGCAGCTTGGAAACTTAAGGCACAGGCGAAGAAAGAGGAGGCCGAGTTAGAGCGCTTGCACTTAAAAGAGGACAGAGAGTGGGAGAGAGAGAAGGAGCGAATGAGATTCGAGGAGAAGAAAATGCAAATTGAAGCAGAGAGAGAGGAGAAGAAAATGCAGATTGAAGCAGAGGAGAATAAATTGAGGATTGCAGCAGAGGAGAATAAATTGAGGATTGAAGCAGAAGAGACGAAAAGGAGATTTGACATGGAGGAGAAACGAATGAATATGGAATTTGAGAAGCAGAGATTAGAAATGGACGGACGGAGAATAGAAGGAGGTGGTGCTGTCGAACGACCAGCGCATGGAAATGAGGATTTGCGTTTTGGGGCAGCTCTGAAATTTGTGCCAAAATTTGATTCGGCCGATATCGAACATTATTTTGCGGCGTTTGAGCAAGCAATGACGTTGCATCAAATTCCGATGGGAAAATGGTCGTCCCTCCTACAGCCACAGTTGTCGGGGAAGGCGGCGAAAGTTTTTGCGGCTTTATCGTTGGAGGAGTGCGTCCAATATGATATTGTGAAGAGTGCGCTATTGACGGCGTACGAACGTATTCCGGAATTTTATCGAAAGAAATTTCGGGGGTTGCGAAAAGAACCGAGGGAAACGTATGCGAATTATGCATTTCGACTGCAGAGTCCTTTTCAGAGATGGATTGAGGGTACAAACTCGTGGGAGGAGTTAGCAAAATTTAAAGAGGTAATTCTCATGGAGCAGTTTGTACAAGCGTTACCTATTGAAGTACACAGGTGGCTGATAGATAAGAGTCCTGATACTGTGGCAAGTGCTGCACGTTTAGCCGATGAATATGCAGTGTTATACAAGCAGGGGCCGAACCATTATTCTGGGGGGTTCCGCAGGGATTTTTTCGACCGTACACGAGGATTCTCATCTGATGAAAGTGAGAAGAAAGATGTATGGGAGCGTCAAGGCGTGGGGTACAAGGATGGTACGCGTCGTGATACAAATTGGGGTAGACGTTCGCCTCAAAGAGGAACGTATGGGTTTAATAAGCCTGTGCGGGAAAATGATGACGTCACTGGTTTTGGGGAACCGGTCACGTGCGCATTTTGTAGAGCGCCAGGTCATACGAAGGCCAGTTGTTGGAAATTAAAACGAAAGGAGGGGACTCAAATGGAAAATTGGAGGGGTGCGAAACCTGTGGGTTTGGTTCAGACTGTTTCGGCGCCTGTTAAACCACAGAGTTTTCCGAAGCCAATTGAATCTGTTGATAAACTGTATGCACCATTTTGTGTGATTGGATGTGTAATTGATGATGAGGGTGCACGAAAGGAGGCGGTATTCTTGAGGGATAGTGGAGCGCTGCAGTCTTTGGTGTCTAATGAATGGTTGAATGAGCATGAGTTTGTACACATGAATGAAACGAGGTTACTCAGAGGTATATCTGGTTCTATTGTGGAATGTCCTCTGGTGAAAGTGAATGTTGATTGTGCATTTGTTCAAGGTGAGGTGTTATGCTGTCTAATGAATTCACTTCCAATGGCTGGGGTGCATTGCATTGTGGGTAATGATACAGCGCTGGCAGGACAGGTGTTGGAGGTCGCGGTGACGACTCGTGCACAGGCTAGAGCACATGCAGTGAGACAGAGTGAGAGGGAGACGGCGGTGTGCAGTGAAGCGGCGCCCGAGCAGTCGGAGATAGTGGGTCAAAGTACGGAGTCGGCCGACCAAGAGCGAACTCCAGGTGAAATAATTGACAGACAAGTTGAACGAATGAATTTCGATGAAGGCGACTTATCGAGTTTATTTGCAGCGACAGAATCTGTTGTGACAGAAAGATCGGAGCTATATGTTAGCCGACAGGAATTAATATTGCGCCAGCGCCGGTGTCCTGAATTGAGACCATTGTATGCACAAGTAGACGAGACGGTGTCTGTCGGTGGGCGTGTACAACCGTATGCGTTGGTGGACGAGGTCTTGGTGCGTCGATGGGAGGAGAAGTGTACACCATTAGGAATGGGTGTGGTACAAATAGTTGTGCCTCGTGACTTAAGACAGAAGTTGTTGCATGTGGCCCATGATATACCAGCGGCTGGGCATTTGGGTACTAGAAAGACACTGGATCGGTTGACGAAGCATTTCTGGTGGCCTCATGTGAATCGAGACGTTCGTGAGTATTGTCGTTCATGTGATGTGTGTCAACGCTTAGGCAAAGGAAACAGAAATTATAGGGCGCCCATGGTCAGTATGCCTGTAATGGAGGAAGTGTTTCAACGCTTGGCAATGGATATCGTAGGCCCATTGAGTGTATGTGAGGGAGCGGGGAATAGGTTTATTCTCACGGTCATTGATTTGGCTTCCCATTTTCCATTTGCGTTTCCGTTGAAGAATCATACGGCGCAGGATGTGGCTAAATGTTTGTGTGAAGTTTTTTCGCTTTTCGGATTTCCGAAAGAATTGTTATCTGATTGTGGCTCAGAATTCATGTCTGATTTGATGCAAGTGTTTGTGCATGAATGTGGTATTGTGCAGTTGAAAACTAGTCCTTATAGACCACAAACGAATGGCTCGTGCGAACGCTTTCATCGTACTATGAAAGATATGTTGAAGGCGTTGGCTGAAACATATCCGGGTTCTTGGGATGCAATGTTGCCGTGGATCTTGTTTGCATATAGAGAGGTTCCGGTACAGGGTACTGGCTTTTCTGCTTTTGATTTGATGTATGGCAGAGATGTGCGTGGCATGTTGCAATTGATGAAGGAAGAATGGTTGGCGAAAGATGTTGTACATGAAGTGTCTGGCAAGAACGTGATTGACTATGTTTTACAATTACGTGAACGTATGCGTGTTGGATTGAAACTTGCTGGTGAAAATGCTGTTGATGCGAAAAGTAAATCGAAGCAACTGTATGATAAGCAGTCACGTGCTGTGTCTTTTGAGGAAGGTGAAAAGGTTTTACTCTTGATTCCGTTGGTGGGTAAACCTTTACAGACCAAATATTGTGGACCGTATGTGGTTGTACGTCGACTTGGTCCGGTCGATTATTTAGTGAGTACCCCGGATCGAAGAAAAACGGAACGGGTGGTACATGTGAATCTGATGAAGCGCTATGTGGATCGTATGGATGTGGTGTATGAGCGACCGAATGAGGAGGTGGTGGCTTCTGTGTTGGTGGTAAATCCGGATGTGAGGATGAATGATGTGACTTTAGAGGATAAGGTCTTACAATGTGAAGTGTCTGCTGAATGTCGTGTGGAATTGCGGGATGTTTTGCATGACTTTGCACATGTGTTTAGTGAAGTACCGGGTAAAACATCTATGGTGTCTCATAGAATTGATTTGGTTGAAGGTGCTCGCCCTGTTCGACAATACCCTTACAGGTTAAATCCTGAGAAAATGGCGAGGGTGGATAAAGAGGTGAATCAGTTGTTGGAAGCGGGGATAATAGAGGAGTCCGAGAGTCCGTGGGCAGCTCCGATTGTCTTGGTGCCTAAGCCAAACGGTACAGATCGTCTTTGTACAGACTTCAGGAAACTGAATGGATTATCTGTTCCGGATCCATTTCCTATGCCACGGGTGGAGGTGTTAATTGATCGAGTGGGTCAGTCACGGTTTATAACAAAGCTGGATATGACTAAAGGTTACTGGCAGATCCCGATGCATCCGGAGTCAGTTCCGTTAACTGCGTTTGTCACCCCGAAAGGGCATTACCAATGGAAATACATGAGTTTTGGCCTGAAGAATGCTCCGGCTTCGTTCTCAAGGTTAATTACGAAAGTGCTGAATGGATTGAATGAGTTTTGTGATGCTTATTTAGACGACATCATCATTTTCAGCTTAGCATGGTCGGATCATTTGGTTCATTTGCGAAAAGTGTTATCTCGAATAGCTGATGCTTGTTTAACTCTGAATCTGGCTAAATGTGTCTTTGCTAATGCGTCTGTGGATTTCTTGGGTCATCACATTGGGATTGACGGAGTTCAGCCAAGGTTGAAGAAGGTGGAAGCGGTGTTGAAATTTCCTAGGCCTGCTACTAAAAAACAGGTGCAATCTTTCTTAGGATTAGCGGGATACTATCAGAGGTACTTGCCTCATTTCTCTGATATTACTTTGCCGCTCACGGCTTTGACAAAGAAAGGGATTCCTTTTAGATGGAATGAGGAAGCGGAGGTTGCTTTTCTTGATCTAAAATCTCGTCTGGCTTCTAGACCTATCTTAATACCTCCTGACTTTACTAAACAGTTTTGTGTGGGTGTTGATGCTTCTCAATTCTGTCTGGGAGCGTGCTTGTTTCAGATGAAGGATGGATTGGAACACCCGATCTGCTATTTGAGTCGGAAGCTGCTGCCGCAGGAGATTCGCTATTCGACCATAGAGAAGGAAGCGCTGGCACTGATGGTCGCCTTGCGGGCTTTTAGTGTCTACTTTGGATCCGCAGTCGTCCTGGTGTTCACCGATCATAAACCTTTGCAGTTCATCCATCAGATGGCGAACAAAAATATGAAGCTCTTGCGATGGAGTTTGGAGCTTGAACAGTACAACTTGGACATTAGACATCGTCCAGGCGAATGGAATGTTCTGCCGGACATTCTGAGTCGTCCATCTGCGTAATGTGAGTGGGAGCGGGTGAGGACACACGTCAATCAGTGTCTCCACTTGTCTCCTCACAGCGGAGTCGTCGGGCGTGCTAGAGATGCTCTCTGGTACGTCTATCCTCGTCGTATGTCAATGGAACATTCTGTCATGAAAAGTCAAACACTGTCCAGAAACAGTTTCAATGGAACGTTCTGTCATAAAAGGAAAGCACGGAATTCTTCGGCAATGAACTCTTCAGTGTGTCTGTAGTGTAGGGTGGCTTGTGCCGATGACCATTATACATTTTGGTTCATTTTTGATACACCAGTTGGTGTCCAAATTTTTTCTTGTGTTTCAGATATAGTTTGTTGGACATTTGAACTATTGATGTGTATGTATATATATATCGTAATTACGTGTGAACGGATGATTTGGGTTATATGAAGTTTGTGTATTCAGATCATGATTATATCGGACTCTTACGTTATTTATGAGTGCGATGCATTATTTAGTTAAGTCTTGCTGAATTGCTTAGTACGTGTAATGGCTTGTACTGAGTGATTTTGCATTTAGGCGTAGCATTGTTCGTATAGTTCGTCGTCCCCGTTGGACTCCTCATGTTCTGGTGGGGGGGTATGTGAGTGTTAGCTACCTATTACCCCTCTGGGCTTCCTTACTTGGACTCTCCTTGACTATGTGGGAGTTGAGGGAAGGGCAGGGCCTATTTAAAGGGCTACTACTGTGGGGGCTTGCTTCTTGTCGTGGGTCTACTCTGTGGTGTGTGTTCGACTCCTGTTGAGCGTGGCGTGTGGTTCGTGTTCTACGACGTTTGTCTTCTTCGATTGCCGTCCCACCTCGTTGGTGAACTGGCCTACATCCGTCTTCCTTTGGGCTCCGTTAGCCTGGTGTGTCTTCACGTCAGCTCTGTCGAATCAGCTGTATCGGTCGTACTTCATGTCAGCTTTGGGTAACGTTAACCTACTTCTTGTCAGACTGCTCTGTTATTGAATAAATCGATGTTATTTTACATTACGGACCTGAGTATTACTCATCATCTTCTAGACTAGAGCAAGTGAACCCAACAATATGTATGTATACGTCGGATGCAAATGGCATCAGTAGACCGAGCCCCGTATAGCATCTATTGATTTTGCATCGTCCACCACCATCCTCATCCGCTGCTGCTGTCGACCCTGCTGCTGCTGCTGTTGCTGCTGCTGCTGCTGCTGGTCAATGCTTTCAATGCTCTGAATGCTGATGCTGCAGTGATGTTGTTGTTGGCGGGAATGTTGTTTGGCATTGGTGCTGGGATGAGCCGAAGAATGGATTATGGGATGATGCTACTGCATTGGATTTTGAAATCCTCTCCTGTTGTACTCTCTGCTCTACTCCACTCTGATCTCTTGTTATCTCCTCTCGACTTATCTCCTCTCCTGTTGTCTACCCTCCACCCTCTATTTTCTCACTTCATTTTCTTCATTCATTCAGTCATACATACTGTAACATACATACATACATACATGTACATACATACATACATACATACATACACACATACACACATACATGCATACATACATACACACATACATGCATACATACATACATACATACATATATACATACATACATACATACATACATACATAGATGCATTCATACATACATACATACATACATACATACATACATACATACATACATACATACATACATACATACATACACACATACACACACACACACACAGTCTGTCTGTCTGTCTGTCTGTCTGTCTGTCTGTCTGTCTGTCTGTCTGTCTGTCTGTCTGTCTGTCTGTCTGTCTGTCTGTCTGTCTGTCTGTCTGTCTGTCTGTCTGTCTGTCTGTCTCCTCTCCCACTAAGTTTCTGCGTTTGTTTAATTTATCGTTGTTGTAACTAATCGTAGGTCTTGTCTGCGTGGAATTCAAAGAGAACTGTTTTATTCAATCTTTCCTCATCCTTTGTTCTACAGTTTCTTCTTTTTTTCTATCTATTTCTTCTTTGTTCTACATTTCTTCTTTGCTATACATGTTCTTCATCATGTCGTCGTTTTTCTTCGTTCGTTATTCTTTTTTCATTCTTTCGTTGCCGTTTTCTCGTTCTCTTTTCGTTTTCATTCTTTGTTCGTTCGTTCTTGGTTCTTCGCTCTTTATTTGCTATTTCTTTTCTTAACCATTCGTCACTCTTTATTTGCTCCTGCTTCCTCTTTCTTCGTTCCTTCTTTCTTCATTTTATCGTCCTTCTTTCTTTCTTCATTCTTTGTTCTCTGTTCGTTCTTCGCGTTTCTTCATATTCTGTCTCGAATCAATCACTTGCCACTTTCCCCTTTCGTCCCCAGTCAAATAATAGCATCTCGACTGCTGCAGTCTCAATATATATGTGCAGTCCGAAACATCATCACTCGCTGTCTGTCTGTCTGTCTGTGTCTATTTTACAGTCTTTGTTTGTCTCTGACTGTCTGTCCGTCTGCTTTTGTATCTGTCTATTTTTCCCACTTCTCATTGTCATCCTCGTAATTCGCGTAAGCCTCTTCATCCTCTCCTCCGACCTTCACCATATTCCTTTCGGCCATCCCACTTCCTTTTCCTCTTTTGCTTCCCTCCTCCTCCTCCTCCTCCTCCTCCTCCTCCTCCTCTTCCTCCTCCTCCTCCTCCTCCTCCTCTTCCTCCTCCTCCTCCTCATCCTCCTCCTCCTCTTTCTCCTCCTCCTCCTCCTCCTCCTCCTCTTCCTCCTCCTCCTCCTCCTCCTCCTCCTCCTCTTCCTCCTCCTCCATCTCTTCCTCGTCCGCTTCCTCTTCTTACATTTCTACATCCTCGCTTTCTCATGTTTACTTGCCTCGCCTTCTTGCCACTCCTCTCGCTCTTCTTCTCTTCCTCTTCGCCTTCCCCTTGCCTCTCCCACTACTTCTTCTCCTTCTGTCCGTCTCCACCCTTTGCATCTCCTAAACTCAATTCTCCTCAGGATCATATCATGACATAGGATGAGCACGCACGCACGAAATTTAAACAATCTCGCGACGTTATTTGAATCTGTCGTAAAAATCTTCCTCTCTATTATTTGACTCCGTGTTTCTATGTCCCTCTGTCTCTGTCACGGTCTCTCTATGTTTGTCTATGTCTCTATGTCTGTCTCTATGTCTCCCCATGTGTCTCTATATTATGAGTATACTTCCCTTTGCAGCGGTTCTTACACAGGCCACACGTCTTCTGGACCACTTAAAGCCCTTGTTCTGTTATGTATGTACCTGCCACTGTCTCTGCTCCGGGCTTCTAATGCCTCTCTGTCTCGTTATCTGCCTTTGTCTGCATATCTTTCTGTGTCTCTTTCACTTCATCTGCAGCTGTCTTCATTGTCCATTTCCATATTCAGTCTCTATCTCTTTTTCTCACTTTGTCTCTTTATGTCTCTATTCTTATCCTTCCGTCTCATGTTTCCTTTCAGTTCTGTCTCTAAATCTGCGGCAGTACAATCACGTCTGTCGCTTTCTTTTATTTGCGCATTCTATATGAGACTTGGACGCTAGACGTGACTAGCACAGCTCACGGTGACATCTGTAAAACGCCTCAACCTGTTGCTGTTGTTCATGCATGCTGTTCATCATTGCATTGGACGTTGTTAGACTAGATTAGAATTCATTGGAAGTTTTTGGACTTGATTGGAATTTATTGGAAGTTTCTGGACCAGATTATATTTAATTGGACGTTTTTAGACTGGATTAGAATTCATTCGAAGTTTTTGGACCAGATTATATTGGATTGGACGTTTCTAGACCAGATTACGGAGGATGCTAGATGTCACAGAGAAATACAACGAAGGATTGTACTAGGAAAAGAGGCATTTGAAAAGAGGAAAGAGCTATTGAGAGGAGGAATCAATAAGGAGCTGAAAAAGATAGTGAAAGAAGCCTTATTATGGAGTGTGATGTTATATGGATCAGAGACATGGACTATGAGGATGGAAGACATCAGGAGAATAGAAGCATTTGAAATGTGGATATGAAGACGGATAGAAAGAATCAGCTGGAGGGATCATGTAAGGAACGAGAAGGTACTCAGAAGAGTTGGAGAAAAGAGATCGGTGATACACACAATTAGAGAAAGACAAAGAAGATGGATCGGGTACACACTCAGAGGAGACTCGATGCTACGAACAGTCTATAGAGGAGAAAATAGAGGGGAAAAGAACGAGAGGCAGACCAAGACAAAGACTGTTGGATTGTATGATGAAAAACGGTTATCAGAAGTTGAAAAAGAAAACACAGAACAGAGAAGAATGGAGACGTTAAACATTCGAACCTGTCTAAGGGCAGAGAACGAAAAGAAGAAGAATAAGACCAGATTAGAATTCATTGGAAGTTTCTGGACCAGATTATATTGGATTGGACGCTGTTAGACTAGATTAGAATTCATTGGAAGTTTCTGGACCAGATTATATTGGAGTGGACGCTGTTATACTAGATTAGAATTCATTGGAAGTTTCTGGACCAGATTATATTGGAGTGGACGCTGTTAGACCAGATTAGATTGAATTTGACGTTTTTAGTCTGGACTAAAATTCACTGGAAGTTTCTGGACCAGATTATATTGAATTGGACGTTGTTAGACTAGATTAGAATTCATTGTAAGTTTCTGGACCAGATTATATTTGATTGGACGTTGTTAGACTAGATTAGAATTCATTGGAAATTTCTGGACCAGATTATATTTGATTGGACGTTTTTAGACTAGATTAGAATTCATTGGAAGTTTCTGGACCAGATTATATTGGAGTGGACGCTGTTAGACCAGATTAGATTGAATTTGACGTTTTTAGTCTGGACTAAAATTCACTGGAAGTTTCTGGACCAGATTATATTGAATTGGACGTTGTTAGACTAGATTAGAATTCATTGGACTTTTTGGACCAGATTATATTTGATTGGACGTTTTTATAATAGATTAGAATTCATTGGAAGTTTCTGGACCAGATTATATTCGATTGGACGTTTTTAGACTAGGTTAGAATTCATTGGAAGTTTCTAGACCAGAATATATTCGATTGGACGTTGTTAGACTAGATTAGAATTCATTGGAAGTTTCTGGACCAGATTATATTTGATTGGACGTTGTTCGACTAGATTAGAATTCATTGGAAATTTCTGGACCAGATTATATTTGATTGGACGTTTTTAGACTAGATTAGAATTCATTGGACGTTTTTGGACCAGATTATATTTGATTGGACGTTTTTATAATAGATTAGAATTCATTGGAAGTTTCTGGACCAGATTATATTGAATTGGACGATGTTAGACTAGATTAGAATTCATTGGAAGTTTCTGGACCAGATTATATTGGATTGGACGTTGTTAGACTATATTATAATTTATTGGAAGTTTTTGAACCAGATTATAAAAATTATTTGATTGGACGTTTTTAGACTAGATTAGAATTCATTGCAAGTTTTTGGACCAGAATATATTGGATTGGACGATGTTAGACCAGACTGGAATGGAATGGATTTCGCTGGAGAAGATGGATCGTCGCTGGAAGTGGTTAGACTGGAATTGATTGTTCTCTGGCATTGAAAACAATGGAAGCTGAGAATTGGAATTTTTTGTTGACACACGAGAACGGGCGATAGGCATTCTTAACCCTTGAGGTGCCATTTAGATGCGTTAAACTGACAATATACCGCAGACTTAAAAGTAATAGTATGTGAACGTGAATTCCAGGCCTGAGTCGTGGACTTCTGTAAAACAGCAGGCATTGTTTGTGATATATGCATATGAATGTGTGACACTGTGTGTGTATGCATCATATGTACGCATGTGTGCATGTATGTATTTTATTATATGTTTTTAAAAATTTATCCATGTTTGCATAATTATTGTATCGTTGTGATTGAATAAGTAATTTATGCCTTTTTGTATATATTATGTTGGTGTTTATACATTGTATATAATTATGTGTGAGTATAAGTGTGGATCATGTCTTCATTCGAGCGAATGCATTCATTGACGCCACGTTAAATCTTTCTGCCACGTTTTGCTGCATATCAAATTGTCAATCGCTTTGCTACACTGCACGTGCTTTTCAAAGACGCTTAGACATGCTAAGCTCTTTCAACGTCTTGATTTTCATTTTCAACCCATCTTTTGATGCTCTTTTCCCATTCTATTATCTTCAATCCATTCTTTCCTTACTTCTCTTTTGTTCTATGCCCTTCTCTCATCCTCTTTTCCATTCTCTTTCTTTCCATTAGTTTCTCTTCTATTCCATTTCGTCCATTATCTTCTATCTTCTCTTCCACGCACTTCTCTTGCCTTCTCTTTAATTTCATTTGCTTTTCTTGCCTTCTCTTTTATTCCATTTACTTTTCTTGCCTTCTCTTTTATTCCATTTACTTTTCATGCCATCTCTTTCATTTCATTTACTTTTTTGCATTCTCTTTTATTCCATTTACTTTTCTTGCCTTCTCTTTTATTCCATTTACTTTTCTTGCCTTCTCTTTCATTTTATTTACTTTTCTTGTCTTCTCTTTTATTCCATTACCAATCTTCCTATTTTCATTCCCTGTTCTTCCCTTATCTTCTCTTCCATTCTCCTATACCTCATCTTCCATTTTATTGAATTTCCTTCCCTTGTCTTCTCTTTCATTCTCTTCACTTACATAACCTTGCATCACTGAAACCAATACAGAATGGCGTCCTCAGCTTCGCGTCCATATTTACTGTTTGGACGTCCGTTTTAAATGCTGACGCCAAAGCAGGGGAGAATGTGAATGCAGGGCAAGAGTTGTGTGCGGGCAACGACCTGCAGGTCAGTATAATGCAGCTTTACGACCCCATAAAAGACATTGAAGGCAAAGGAGATGGAAGAAGAAGACGAAGAGGAAGAGCTTAGCTAAGGGAAAAGAAGAGGAAATTATTTGGAAGAAAAGAGGAGAACGAGGAAGACAAGGAATAGCAGGAGCAGGAAGAAGAGGATGAAGAGAAAGAGAGAAGCAAGAGAAAGAGGAAAAAGGAAGAAGCGTAGGCCACTATAGAAAGAAGATGGGACGACAAAGAAGTGGGATAAATAGGGAATAGGAAGATGAGGAAGATGGGACAATAGGAGTGGAAGTTGGAGGACGAATAATATGATTAGCTGCAGCTGGATGATTTTTAAATGGAATGAGGAAAATAGAAGGAGTAAAAGAATGAGCAAAAGGAGTGAAAGCAATCAAATAAGATTGCTAGGTTAATGCATTTTATATGCGCGAGAGGTGTCATAATACACACAAAGAAATGTAACAATGATTCCTAGAAACAAACATTTCTATGTCCCAGTTGTCTATTGAGCCACGTCGATGCTGACCCAGTTGCATAGTGGATGAGATGAATAATGACCCAGTTGCATAGTGGATGAGATGAATAATGACACAGTTGCATGAGTAATTTGTAAGTTCGCCCAGTGTATAGGCCTACAATCATCGCGAACATCGCTTTCATTACAGTAATTTTCATCATCATCATCAGCAGCAGCAGCAGCAGCAGCAGCAGCAACACAACAACATCATAGTTATCATCTTCACAATCATCACCTCATCTACACATTCGTTTTTGATCATAACCGTTTTTATCATCATCATCATGGTTTAAATCAGCATTCATAGTCTTTTTGGCATCACTTGTCATCATCGTCATCATCATCTCATTATAGTCTCTTTCATCATCATCATCATCGTCATCATCGTCGTCGTCGTCATCATCATCATCATCGTCATCATCATCATCATCATCATTTTTAAAATTTCATCATATTAGGCTATCCTCTTTCTTTATCATGGTCATCGTCATCATTATCATCATCAGCAGCAGCAGCAGCACCATCATCAGCATCATCATCATCATCATCATCATTATTATCCTATCATCTTAGTCACTTTCTTGATCATCAACACCATCAACAGCGTCAACATCATCATCATCATCATCATCATCATCATCATCATTTTTAAAATATCGTATTAGGCTATCCTCTTTCTTTATCATCATCATTGTCATTATTACCTTATCATAATCATCAACAACATCAACAGCGTCAACATCAGCATCATCATCATTTCATCATTGTGAAAGCGTGCTTGTGCAACCTAATCTGCTTTCGAAACCCGGCTGCAGACCGATTGGTGTTTGTCAATCAACCAATTTCATCCATCAATGACCTCAGCTCATCGCGCACTCCATCCACCCTCCCCCATTCATTCAGCGCTCATTCATATGCACTCTGTAAATATCTGAGCATATATATTTATACACACACATCTATATATATATATAATGTATATTGATGACAGTATGCTCTCCTGAATATATATGTTGTATATATAATATATATTCTATATATTCACTGTATAATGTATATAGCTGTATATATGTATATATTGTTTAGTTAGACCGGGGAATCAAGCTTCATCAGGCTGATTATATTTCCCGTTCGTCTGAGCATCGATTATAGAAGCAGAATATATTGCTAACGTAAATATATACACACAAACATCTATGTTGACTGTACGTCTACATAACGTACATATATTACAATATATATAATATATATATAGACATCAACGATGTTTACATTCTGATTATATATACAGTTATCATATATATATATATATGCATGCTGTGTATTTTAAGTACACAGTCTGTTTGTATACATCATGTGTATGTATGCATATGCAGTCAGTATAAAGTTGTTTGTGTATATACTTATGTGTGTGTTTACATTGTTCTAATGTTCTTATTATCGATGCCCATCTGAATGGGAGGAGGGGAGGAGTCAGTGAGACGGAATAATTATCAGGTCTGACGTCACTTTGTTGACTTCCATCAGCCAATCGCAAACAGGTGGCTGTTGATTCGTGTAAGCATCCCCCCATTACTATATTTATATGCTCCATGACGATGCGCATCTCCATGACGACGGGCGTTTCCAAGACGACCAGCGTCTCCATGACGACTGACGTCACTATACGATGACTTCTTTGTGACGTACGTCTTCTGTGATTGTGATCATTATGCATGGTTTATAGCACGTGCAAGTATATCGAGCACCTGCTCATATACATGTATTTATGATTTGATGATAGCATGACTGTGTACCCTCCATCCAGACTTGACTGAGTATCACAGCGTACGTTTTCGATGCTTTTGTATCCGATGAATGATTTTTTTTATCTGTGCATCTTTGAGAAGCGTTACATAAATCTGTTTCCAGATACACATGTCCTTGAAGGGGCGCTATATAAATGCTGTGAATGAATAAATGAACATAATAATTATATACCACGAAGCCAAGAAAAAGAATTGGATGCAACTCAAGTGATGACACTTCTTCTAATAAATTTATGCACAAAGGAGTGATGGTGAATAAATGAACGAGAGACAGACAGACGGACAGACAGACAGACAGGGAGACAGAGACAGGGAGACAGATACAGACAGAGACAGGCAGACAGAGACAGGGAGACAGAGACAGACAGACAGACAGACAGAGAAAGACAGACAGGGAGACAGACAGAGGCAGGGAGACATAGATAGACAGACAGAGAAAGACAGACAGACAGAGACAGACAGACAGACAGAGACAGCGAGACAGAAAGACGGACAGAGACAGACAGACGGACAGAGACAGACATACAGAGAAAGACAGACAGACAGACAGACAGGGAGACAGACAGAGACAGGGAGACAGAGACAGACAGACAGACAGAGACAGGGAAACAGAGACAGGCAGACAGACAGACAGATACAGACAGAGACAGACAGAGAAAGACAGACAGACAGAGACAGGCAGACAGACAGAGACCTTGAAATAAACTCCAAGTGCAATGAAGGGGTGGGGTGGGGTAGAGCCATGCAATCATGTTTCTTTGCCAGAATTGCCACAGCCATTTCCGCCGAAGCTGTCGATTTTTTAATCGTCCGTGAATTTCTTCGAATGTCTACAAAACATGTAGAACAATTTATTGCCTGAGGTCCGTCGCTCCACCAAAGGTCACAGACGAGACAAGGACTTCAACTGCAGCAGGTGCTCCTAGTAATTAACTTAACATTTACAGACCACCCACATTTGACGCCACCACCAAGAGGCGACCATGGGCGCCGCATGCACATAGAGGCAAGAGGGGTACTTGCTTTACCCCCCTTCTGGAAAATTAACACCAATTTTTAACTGCTACTTTTTGTCTTTTAAGAAAAAAATTACCCCACAAAAGCACAAATGATAAAAATTTTGCACGACACGAAACTGTGAAATTGCATTTAGAAACCATCGTGAAGATACTATTGTTCTGAATTTCGAGCTCTGAATTTTTAAAGCTCTTGCAAAGAATTAAACCGTTACCGCTTTGTTTTGCCACCTTGTGCAAAGATATCTGCTGGTGCCCCTGGATATACCACCCACTCAGACCAGACCGCTAATCCAACGTCAGAGACCACACACCAAAAACGTCATCTGAGATCACCTTCCGAGCAAAGCTTGAACTAACAAAATGGCTAATTAATCACAATGAAAGTTGGCTGCTGAAATTTGCGTCAATTAGAATGTGAATTAGCAAAACCTTGAATCTAAATATCTACTCGATCCCAACTCATGAGAATACCATTTAGGCCACACATTGAGACCAAGGTTCCGAGACGACCCGCAGAGACCAAGACCAACATCTGAGACCAACAACGGAGACCAACATCTGAGACCACCTACTGAGACCAACATCTGAGACCAACATCTGAGACCAACATCTGAGACCAACATCTGAGACCAACAACTAGACAACCATTTAAGATCATACGCGTATATATATATATATATATATATATATATATATATATATATATATATATATATATATATACAGACGACAATCCAACCATTGAGACAGCACAACCAGATCATACGTTGAATGGTAACCATGGTAACCATTCACGTAGAGTGGCCAGTATTTGTCTGTCTGTCTGTCTTCGTGGCTGTCTGTCTGTCCGTCTGTCCTTCTCTCTGTCTCTTCTCTCAGAGCAATCGCTAACCGTCTGCATCCATATGGGGATGCAGACGGTAGCAACTCTGTCTCTCATAGCAACTGTGTCTCCATAGCAACTGTGTCTCCATAGCAACTGTGTCTCCATAGCAACTCTGTCTCCCATAGCAACTGTGTCTCCATAGCAACGGTGTCTCCCATAGCAACTGTGTCTCCCATAGCAACGGTGTCTTCCATAGCAACTGTGTCTCCCATAGCAACTGTATCTCCCATGGCAACTGTGTCTCCCATAGCAACCGTGTCTCCCATAGCAACTCTGTCTCCCATAGCAACTGTGTCTCCATAGCAACCCTGTCTCCATAGAAATCGTTGTACTTTCTGTATCCGCAGCAACCGTTCCCTATCACATGGAACTGGCGCTTTCGAAGTCCGTGGTTCGCGAGGGAGAGCGAGTGAAGGCGACGTGCAACGTGACGACGAACGATACGAAGCGCAACTATCAGGTCGTCTGGTTCAAGATCCTTCCCGACAACATCGCCGACGCTGACGACATCGAGATTGCGACGAATATGTTCGTCAACGATGAATTCCGTCGATCGAAAAGATACGAAGCAGGATTCGAACTGACGACACCAGGGGACGTCTCAAACGTTCGATTCTTCCTCGAAATCTCAAGTAAGCATTCGCTTTTATCCGATATATAAGACGACATTGGCCTAGCTGCAGTTGCTATAATCTTCTGATATCTTATATAGTATCGGATCAAATCCAATGTAATCTTATCTATAGTCTATTCTAGTCTAGTCTAGTCTAATATAATCAAATGTAATCTAATATAATCTAGTGTAGTCTATGGTCTATTCTAGTCTAGTCTTGTTTAGTCTAGTCTAATTTAGTCTAATCTAGTCTAATATAATCTGATGTGATCTAATGTAATCCAGTGCAGTCTATAGGCTATATATTCTATTCAAGTCTAGTCTAGTTTATATAGCCTAGTCTAGTCTAGTTTAGTCTATTCTAGTTTAGTCTATTCTAGTTTAGTCTATTCTAGTTTAGTCTAATCTAGTTTAGTATAGTCTAATATAATCTAATGCAATCTAGTGTAGTCTAGTTTAGTCTAGTCTATCCTATAGTCTAGTCTAATATAATCTAGTGTAGTCTATAGTCTATTCTAGTCTAGTCTAATCTAGTCTAATTTAGTCTAATCTAGTCTAATAATATAATCTAACTAGCTGTACCCGGCCACGCGTTGCTGTGGCTGAAAAGACCGTCCATCCCTCCCTACCTCCCTTCCCTTCCCTCCGTCCCCCTCCCTCCGTCCCTCCCATCGTCCGTCCGTCCCTCCCTCCATCCCGTCCGCTTGAATGAATTAAAATTTAAATATCTCCGATGTGTAATCTGCGACTTAATGCTGGTTTAGGTGTGTGAGAAATGGTGCTATAAAAACGCGCGCAATGAATGCAAGGTTGTGTGAGTTAAGATTTAGTGCATTGCGTTTTTTGCCAAAAAGCATATACAAGCCCGCTCGTATGTAATTTTTGAAAGTAATCGGCGAAGAAGAATCACGCTATTCGAATGAAGCCCGCTCTGAAAGCAATCGGTGAAGACGCTTTGAAAGAAGAAACCGTTTATTTGAAAGGGATTTGAATTGTGTACGCGCGCCTTCGAATGGAACGTGCAAAAGATGTGTTGTTTGGTTTGAACCCGCTCGTATTTTTGTGTGAAAAGGAAATAAATAGACACGAAAGTAATATTTCATTGCTTGATATCGAATGGAACGGTTTGCGAAAATTTTAAAAAGAAAGAAGGAAATAGATACAAAACTAATAATACGAAACTAAATGCGAGTGATGAACAGCACTACGCTCTGAAGTAATAAATAAAATGGCGGACTGCGTGAAAGTTGAAATCGGATTGGAATTTAAAGTTGTGTTTTTTGGTCGAAAAGATTGCGCTTTTCCCGAAAAGGCATTATAACAACACGCTTTTGTCCGAATGGAACGGTTTGCAAAAAATTTGAAAAGAATCGGTGAAGAACTTATCGAGTTCTGAGGCCACAAAAACTAACGTTTTACATTTTTATTTATATAGATGTGATCTAATGTAATCCAGTGCAGTCTGTAGTCTATATATTCCATTCAAGTCTATTCTAGTTTAGTCTATTCTAGTTTAGTCTATGGTCTATTCTAGTCTAGTCTAGTTTAGTCTAATATAATCTAATGTAATCTAGTGCAGTCTATAGTCTATATATTCTATTCAAGTCTAGTCTAGTTTAGTCTAGTTTAGTTTAGTCTATTCTAGTTTAGTCTATGGTCTATTCTAGTCAAGTCTATTTTAGTCTAATATAATCTAATGTAGTCTAGTCTAGTCTAATTTAGTTTAATCTAGTCTAATATAATCTAATGTAATCTAATGTAATCTAGTGCAGTCTATAGTCTATATATTCCATTCAAGTCTATTCTAGTTTAGTCTATTCTAGTTTAGTCTATTCGAGTTTAGTCTATTCTAGTTTAGTCTAGTGTAATATAATCTAATGCAATCTAGTGTAGTCTAGTTTAGTCTATTCTAGTCGTCAATCCTACAATATTTTAGCATTCGAATGGAATATGTAATAGGCTATACCTCATTTCTATTCTATTCTGGCAAAAGAATTCAGCGCAGCAAGGGTATTGCACAAGAAGCATATAACATAGATTGGTTACTTTCACCAGCATCAGTGGACTCTATAGAGGCGTCCAACCATTAAACCCGATCACCTCTGTTCAATCTTCGACAGATTTCCCAGGAAAGTTTCCCCATAAAAACTGTCCCTGCACTGCAACGTCGGGAAAACGGAGGAGACCTCCTTTGTCCATCGTGGACTTAATGATGTATGGGTTGTACTCCGGATTGATTGGGTTCCGTGGTCCACTGGAAAGAAACCGATATCCGTTGGGATCCGGAAAGAAGAGGAGTTTCATGAGGGAGTGGGACTCAGCGGGTGTTGGTTGGTGCACCTATGATTGCCTGCTTAAAGCTGCGTATACGGACGTTCGTTGAAAGTTCAAAGATGTCCATATACATAAATTAGTTTGTCCGTCTGTTTGAGTCTATTCGCTTCCTTGTCTATTGCTTCTTTTATGCCTCTGTCTGTGTGTGAGTGTATACATAAGTCTGTTTGTGAGTAGTCTATATACATAAGTCTGTTTGTGAGTATATACATAAGTCTGTTTGTGAGTACATAAGTCTGTTTGTGAGTATTATACATAAGTCTGCAGTTTGTGAGTATATACATAAGTCTGTTTGTGAGTATACATACATAAGTCTGTTTGTGAGTATATACATAAATCTGTTTGTGAGTATATACATAAGTATGTTTGTAAGTATATACATAAGTCTGTTTGTGAGTATATACATAAGTATGTTTGTAAGTATATACATAAATCTGTTTGTGAGTATATACATAAGTATGTTTGTGAGTATATACTTAAGTCTGTTTGTGAGTATATACATAAGTCTGTTTGTGAGTATATACATAAGTCTGTTTGTGAGTATATACATAAGTCTGTTTGTGAGTATATACATAAGTCTGTTTGTGAGTATATACATAAGTATGTATGTCTCTCTCTGTGTATGTCTTAGTCTCTGTCCGGTTGTCTTTAGCTGTTTTGTTGCCTGTCTGACTATCTAGTATCTATATATGCATGTGTGTGTTTATCGATCTACAGATAGCAATCTATCCGTCCGTCCGTCTGTGTGTCTGTCTGTACACCCGTCTACATTTCTCGCACTCAATCACTCTTCTTCTCGCGCTATGCTTCATTCGCCCACTCACTCACTCACTCACTCACTCACTCACTCTCTTTGTGTCTCTGTATGTCTGTCTGTCTGTCTGTCTCTCTTTCCCTGTTTCTCTCAGTATGCGTGTCTGTCTGTCTGTCTGTGTGTCTGTCTGTCTGTCTGTCTGTCTGTCTGTGTGTCTGTCTGTGTGTCTGTCTGTCTGTCTGTGTGTCTGTCTGCCTGTCTGTCTGTCTGTATGTCTGTCTGTCTAGTCTGTATGCCTGTCTCTCTTTTTCTGTATGCGAGTCTGTTTCTCCCTGGATTCCTTGACGGAAATGAAAAGTGTCAGTTTCGTTATTTTGTGTTCCGGTCCTTGTGAGCTGGAATGCGGCGACGAGAAAGTGACCCTACAGCAAACACACAGACACACAGACAGACAGACGTAACTGCAGACAGACAGAAAGACGGACAGAAAGATACATATGAAAGAACGCGCCTTGTATAGTCATGCATGCTTTAGTCACTGTTCGCGCGGTTCTATGAAATTCCCCTGGGACACCTAAAGCCACGTACATCTCAGTTTGCACGGATGCGAAAAAAATGGCAGAAACACTGACGAAGACATGGAGACAGACAGAGACAGACAGGGACAGACAGAGACAGACAGAGGCAGACAGAGACAGACAGATGGACAGACAGAGACAGACAGAGACAGACAGACAGACAGAGACCGACAGAGACAGACAGAGACAGACAAAGACAGACAGAGACAGACAGAGACTGACAGAGAACAGACAGAGACAGACAGAGACAGAGAGAGACAGACAGAGACAGACAAAGATAGACAGAGACAGACAGATGGGCAGACAGTTAGCAAGAGAAAGACGGTTCATCAAAGTGGTTCGCTTGCGAACTGTCTTCAGTTTGATCAGATCCAGTCGACTCCTAATAGGAGAGGCGCTATATAAATGATCCGAGGCATGCATACTTTCGTACATATACGTGCATGCGTACATACGTTCATACGTGCATTGCGTTTCATACATACATACACACACACACACATACATACATACATACATACATACATACATACATACATACATACATACATACATACATACATACATACATACATACATACATACATACACACACATCCATGCATGCATGCATGCATGCATGCATACATACATACATACATACATACATACATACATACATACATACATACATACAAATATACATACATACATACATACATACACACATACACACACACACACATACATACATACATACATACATACATACAAACATACATACATGCATACATGCATGCATGCATACATGCATGCATACATACATACATACATACATACATACATACATACATACATACATACATACATACATACATACATACATACATATATACATATATCCATACATATACGCGTGTCGTTTATAAAGCGTCTGCTACAAAATCTCTTCGGTTTATCAACATCGCGACGTCGGATGATAAAAGCGACACGCTGTGATGAATGTGTGGATTATCTCTGAGCTGCTGCTTAATATCTTCACCGTTACGCTTGCCTACACTCAGAGCCATCGTCACACACGACTGCACTTTCCATGGTTCCTTCGGTTCCCTAGACGCACGGATCACAGCATCAGAAGAGACTGCACCGCATCCTCTCAGCTGAAGGGGCATCAAAGGGTAGAAACGGTGTCGCAGTGCAATCTTTATGTGTCTACGCATGACGGAAATTTCGACGGAAATCGACTTATCTTATACACTTATACACCAAAGCGTCTTATACACTGGTGATTCGACTTATACACTGGTGATGCGTCTTATACACTGGTGATTCGACTTATACACTGGTGATGCGTCATATACACTGGTGATTCGACTTATACACTGGTGATTCGACTTATACACCGACGCGTCTTATACACCGATGCGTCTTATACACTGGTGATTCGACTTATACACTGGTGATTCGTCTTAATACACCGGTGCGTCTTATACACTGGTGATTCGACTTATACAAGGATGCGTCTTATACACTGGTGATTCGACTTATACACTGGTGATGCGTCTTATACACTGGTGATTCGACTTATACAAGGATGCGTCTTATACACTGGTGATTCGACTTATACACCGACGCGTCTTATACACCGATGCGTCTTATACACTGGTGATTCGACTTATACACTGGTGATGCGTCTTATACACTGGTGATTCGACTTATACACTGGTGATGCGTCTTATACACTGGTGATTCGACTTATACACTGGTGATGCGTCTTATACACTGGTGATTCGACTTATACACTGGTGATTCGTCTTAATACACCGGTGCGTCTTATACACTGGTGATTCGACTTATACAAGGATGCGTCTTATACACTGGTGATTCGACTTATACACTGGTGATGCGTCTTATACACTGGTGATTCGACTTATACACCGATGCGTCTTATACACTGCTGATTCGACTTATACACCGATGCGTCTTATACACTGGTGATGCGTCTTATACACTGGTGATGCGTCATATACACCGATGCGTCTTATACACTGGTGATTCGACTTATACAAGGATGCGTCTTATACACGGATGCGTCTTATACACTGGTGATGCGTCTTATACACCGATGCGTCTTATACACTGGTGATGCGTCTTATACACCGATGCGTCTTATACACTGGTGATGCGTCTTATACACTGGTGATGCGTCTTATACACGGATGCGTCTTATACGCTGGTGATGCGTCTTATACACGGATGCGTCTTATACACGGATGCGTCTTATACACTGGTGATTCGACTTATACACTGGTGATTCGACTTATACACCGACGCGTCTTATACACCGATGCGTCTTATACACTGATGATTCGACTTATACACTGGTGATTCGACTTATACACTGGTGATTCGACTTATACACTGGTGATTCGACTTATACACCGACGCGTCTTATACACCGATGCGTCTTATACACTGGTGATTCGACTTATACACTGGTGATTCGACTTATACACTGGTGATTCGACTTATACACCGATGCGTCTTATACACTGGTGATGCGTCTTATACACAGATGCGTCTTATACACTGGTGATGCGTCTTATACACTGGTGATGCGTCTTATACACGGATGCGTCTTATACGCTGGTGATGCGTCTTATACACGGATGCGTTTTATACACGAATGCGTCTTATACACTGGTGATTCGACTTATACACTGGTGATTCGACTTATACACTGGTGATTCGACTTATACACTGGTGATTCGACTTATACACTGGTGATTCGACTTATACACTGGTGATTCGACTTATACACCGACGCGTCTTATACACCGATGCGTCTTATACACTGATGATTCGACTTATACACTGGTGATTCGACTTATACACTGGTGATTCGACTTATACACTGGTGATTCGACTTATACACCGACGCGTCTTATACACCGATGCGTCTTATACACTGGTGATTCGACTTATACACTGGTGATTCGACTTATACACTGGTGATTCGACTTATACACCGATGCGTCTTATACACGGATGCGTCTTATACACTGGTGATTCGACTTATACACGGATGCGTCTTATACACTGATGATTCGACCTATACACCGATGCGTCTTATACACTGATGATTCGACCTATACACCGATGCGTCTTATACACGGGTGAATCGACTTATACACCGATGCGTCTTATACACGGATGCGTCTTATACACTGATGATTCGACTTATACACCGATGCGTCTTATACACTGGTGATGCGTCTTATACACCGATGCGTCTTATACGCTGGTGATTCGACTTATATACCAGCTTTGAAGTCTTTATCGTAAACAGACTATCAGTTTCTCATAAGAACCCCCCATTATTGCTTCATTGAAGATAAGCAGATTCAATAAAGGGTTTCATTTAAAGGAATTGTTCATCAAATTCGCACCTGTCGCCCAGATTTACCAGCTCGTAATTGAGTAATTTATAAAAGGATGGATGAGGACTGCGTTGGCTCCAAATGACGCGTATACTTCAGAAGCACTTTCGTGCGCGTGCAATAATTTTTGTCTGTGTCGTTTGTTTTAGATGTCCAGTCGGGTGACTCTGGTTACATTGGCTGCAGAATCGATATGCCGCCGATGATGCCAGTCGAGCGGTTCAAACTCTTCACCGTTCAAGGTATAATTTAGCCTACATTTGAACTAAATGATGTTCATTATTTACGGTGCGTTCCACTTGGATCCAGGGCTTCTTTTAAAGGAATTTATAGAGCTGCACAATCCATCATTTGCCTTCCCATTCCACATGGAAAATGACTCCAAATCGGATGAGAGTCACCTCTGTTTACTATTTTCAACTGCGCAGAAGTGCTTCCAAATCTGCCCGAATCCATTTGGAACTATTGCGCATTTTGTGTAGAACAATACGCTAAAAAAGTTCTGCTTGGATCCATGCAGTGGTCATTGCTTAAGATTTACCTTCAGTCTGAACATGTTCATCTCTTAATGCATAATGCATGATATCATTATCATTGTCGAAGTCATTGTTCGTTCATCAAGGACACGAATTCAATCCTTGCATTAGCTTCCTGTTCAGCAGTGCATTTATTGCGATTCACATATTGCATTCCCACTCGAACTTCCTCCCAAGTTGCCCACAAATCTAGCAATGAACACCAGGACATTGCCACAATGGAAAAACTGTATCAAATTAAACTGGTATCCAGCAATGTTGTCTGACAATTATCATTGGACACTGCAGCGAGATGTGCAGACAAAAATACAGATGAAAATCAGCATCAAAGCATTTTTAGGCCTATGGAACTTTAGCAGCATCTTATATACATTGTACATGTGCAACTGAACAAGAAATAACTATGAAAACCTTTAATTTCATGTTTCTCAACATTCTCAACAATAATAACGAATGAGGAAATCTTGCAGTTGGTGGGAGAAAAGAGATCACTGATGGGAACTATACGTGGATGGCAGAAGAAATGGATAGAACACATCTTAAGGAGCGACACCCTACTAAGAGACATCATTGAGGGAAGAATGGAGGGGTAAAGGATGCGGGGTAGACCAAGAACAATGTTGCTGGACTGGATGCTGACAGGGGATGGATAGCCTACAGTGGACTGAAAAGAAAAGCACAGAACAGAGAAAGACGGCGTTATTAGACATACGAACCTGCCTGAGGGCAGAGAACGTGAAGAAGAAGAACATTTCTTAGTGATAATTATAGTCATCATCAGCACCTAATATTATGAGGAAGAACTGTTCTAAAGATTTGTTGTCCAATGAAATTAAACTATGGTGTAGACTATTGCAAATGTATGCAATATACGAGCATTTAAGCTAAAATCTTGCATGCCGTTTTTCTCAACAATCTTACGTGATACAAACATTCTGAGAACACCATCGTGTTCAGCACGTCAAATTCTATAGAAAACGGTCCAATTTTTTTCTGAAGCAAAAAAAGGTAAAATTTGTTGTCCAGTGATATTGATGATACCCACTGTCGTTAGGATATAGATTAAATACCCATATACCGCATTGACCACTATTGTCTAAGATGCATGACTGATCCTATCTGCTAGCCTACTCTTTCCTACACACATACGCATTCGAAAACCAACGGGTTTTTTTACAATTGGCGTCATCGATAAATTACTTGGCGCCAGGTCGTAATAGCTGAGTGGCTATTTGCTTTTATTGCATAGATACTAATCAGGCGTTTATATAGCGCGCATTTATGGAAGCTGGAGGACCAGCGAAGCGCAGAGCTAATACAGCGTGGTCGAAATAAAAACGATGTAATTGATATTGAATGATTCTGCGAAAGAAATGAATGAATTCTGTCAGATGGATGGACGACGATGTGATAGATGAGGCGGTTGCCCCGAATACACAGCATATTATAGACTCTGTATAATTCATTCTCCGAGTTGGTCTCGTTGGCTGCTATCTTCTATCGTCTCGTCTGGACTAATACACACTGGATTAATCTATTCCATTCTATAATCAATAATTTAGTGTTCTATTATATACACGGCGATATACTTGTCAATTCTAAGCTAAACTCTAAAATTCACTGCCCGACAATTCTTTAATAGCAGGCAGCAAGTGCTCACCGAGTAATACGCACGGTAGTACGCACCGTCAATTTTTTAAATGTAAAAAAACTCAAATCATTTTTGCTTAAAACCATTTTTTATTACTGTCCCCCTGGAAATGACGGAAATATGACGTCATATTTATCCATTCAGAAAGCACAGTGTGCAGTTGAAAACAATCGTTTAAATCCTATCTTTTACATGTTGAAAACTTTAAATTTTCTTTGCCTAAATTTGAATGTGCACAACTTCGGACTCTGTTCGTAGAATTGGATACAATTTTCAGGAAACATTGATAATTTATCCCTCTTCATACCCTAAAATTTTATATAGTTTCATTTAGAATTGACAAGTATATCGCCAAAACAAAAAGGGTATCAGTTCAATTGGGACACCGTGTATATTGCAGTCTATTTTATCAAAGCCTGTTTTGATCTGATCTTGTGAATTCTAACTGATTCTTGTTTAGTAGGGGAGAACGGGGTTGGAAGTAACAATTTCGACATTTTGTTTGGTTGTGTGAAAACAATAAGAGATAAAGAAACAAATAATATTGCAAACGAAAGTCTATTTATTGCTTATTATAATCATTATACTTGTTATGTGACCGAGTTAAACATATAAGAACAAATTGCGAAAAAAGTAAGGTAACTGGAATGTTACAACCTACCCCTTGTGGGGGCAGGTTGTACCTGCATGTGGGGTAAGTTGTGCCATATGTTACAACTTACCCCACAGTTTATAAGTATAGTAGCCTACACTGATGTAGGCCTATAGACCTACTATTCGTATGCTATTCTTAATCTTATCGCCATGTCACCAAATGTTCTGAAAGGAACGGAAGGAACTGAGAAAGCTTAGCCTTTTTTTATCTGATCAAATTCGTAGCCTAGCTATAGGCTAAGTCTATTTATTTAGCCCTGAGCCAAGTTTGGATAAAAAATTCAATCATCAGAATCCGAATCGCAATGATGACAAATGTAGTTTGGACCCCTTCTGTGCAGGCAAGATGTTGTATGGTTAAAGATCGATAAAATCAAGATAAGATCAAATAAGATCATTCAATGACACACTTTAAACAGGCCTTTCCACCGTACAACGACTATGGTTAACAAAGTTCTTCATGAATACAACAAACTCATTTTCTGTCATCCAGCCAGATTTGTTGGCTGCTCCGACAGAACCAGGTGGCCCTCCTTTAATGAAATGATCTCTGTAATTTTTCCTAGAAAAAATGAACATGGGCGGTGCAGAATTTCCCAAAGCGTTGATTGCTACAACCACAGTTACCAGTGTGCCCCTTTCTTGAGAAGTAACTGCACCGATCTGTTTCAGTCCCTTTTGAGCAACCACTTTGCTCGGTTTTTGAACGGTAGTAACCCCGGTCTCATCCATGTTCCAGAACGCCCCTGGTTGAAACCCATAGCGATCTATGACTTCTGCAAGTTTCGCAAAGAATGCTTGAACTGTGTTTCTGTTAAAACTCGTAGCCCTTGTTGGTTCTGGTGACCGCACTGATATGTCAGTATTACGTTTCATAAAGGAACTGAACCAGACCCTACCTGCCCTTTTATTTTCATTCCATGAACCAGGAATCTGGATCTCATATAACAGTGCACATTCGTATGCAAGTTTTCTAACATCCCGTGGTGAGAGTCCGAAGTGAATTGACGCAGCATGTCTAATGTATTCTGTGAGCTTAGCTTCCTGAATGTCGGTAAAAATTTGACGATTTCGTTTGTACCCAATATCTATTGTCATTCCTGGTCCACCAGATTGAAGCTTTCGAATATATCGCATCAATGACACATGACATATCGAGGACTCTCTGGCTACTTGTCGACATGACCGATCATGCATTAACACTTCTTCGGCCGCGTCATTTATCACATCCACTGTAGTCTGTCCACGGTTATACTTTTTCTTTTGTAAGTTCTCATTTCTGTTTGATTCTTTAATTTACTCTACAATTAGGCCTACATATTCATACACGTTAACTAAAAGATTATGACCCACAATAATGGGTTGGTTGTAACAGTGTTACGACCAGCCCCGAACGTAATGTTACAATCTGCCCCCACCCATGCGGTTTGGATTAAATGAAAAAAGTGACAGCAATCAATTACAACCGCCGAAAATAGTTCCAGCCATGTTATTCGACCGTCCCTATTCTTTCTTTTAATGCCTAGTAAGTGTTGGTAAAGCCTTGTTTGGTCCTGCTAGTATAGAAAAACAGTCTAAGCGAAAAAAATTACTTTTCATGGTAGAAAACATATTTTTGTCGATAAAAATTTACCAAAGCTTCTCAGAAATAATTCTTCATGAACCATAAAACGGAAGTGCATTTTAGATAAACATGACATAACTAATCTGTTTCACTGCCTTTTAGTTTAGCTGTTATAGCGCCTTTTACAACCAATACGCGTTACTTCCAACCCCGTTCTCCCCTACATTCATTGTCTATTCATTGTATTTTATTCTAGTCTTTAATCTAGTCTGATTCATTCTAGTCTATTCAAATATATTCTGTCCTGCACATTCTATTCTATTCTAATGTGTTGCGATCTAGTTTATTATAGTCTATACTCTATTTTCTGGTCTAATATCGTCTATAGTTGTACCTTTCTGCAAATATTTGCCAGACTGTGTAAAAGTGGAGAGTTTGCAGAGTCGCTACAGACTGGACTTTTCATCAGATGCAACCAAATAGGATTGTTTTAGACTCTTGCTATATAGATCACAGTAAGGAACATCACAAGACCACTTTGGACATGATTATAGACTGCACTATGGAACCGACTGGATATGACTTTAATACAGTAGATCAGATCAGAAAAGACCATTGCAACAAAATCGGACGATTTCAGAACAAGTCAGATTGGATAAAGTGCATTCATATTTGTCTATAGTCTGCTTTCGACTCTATATACCTAACTCCCTATTGTATATATGCAACTCTGTGTTAGACTCTTTTGTTACCCTACGTATATGCTTGCCATAACTCTCATTGTCTTTCTCAGTCCATTCAAAATGCTTACCGATGATCTATTGTATTAATTTGCATTGTCGGGGTCTGTATATTATATGACGACGAAATCTCTCGTCGGATATATTTACGAACCAAAATGGCCGCCGCCGGAGTTTTATTCAATCGGCATTAAATCTGCCACCGGGTCACGTGACGTCCGTTTAATTGAACGGACAATCCGTCTGCCGCTTATTCCCGGATGTACGTCGACCCCCCGCCGACGATCGGTTCCGGCATTGATGCGCATGCGCAATGAAGACGGGCAGTCACTTCCGGTTGGACGGACGGACCGACAGACGTACGTACGTGCAGACAAACAGCGAAGGGCTAATGCACTGCGGGATGTTGGATGGGCGGACATTTAGACTGACGAATGGAGAGTCGATTGGACAGACAGAGAGAGGCAAATAAACGGACTGATTATGAAGCAGACAGACAGACAGGTAGACAGACAGACAGACAGACAGACAGGTAGACAGACAGACAGACAGGTAGACAAGACAGACAGACAGACAGACAGGTAGACAGACAAACAGACAGGTAGACAGACAGACAGGTATACAGACAGACAGGTATACAGACAGACAGGTAGACAGACAGATAGACAGGTAGACAGACAGATAGACAGGTAGACAGACAGACAGGTAGACAGACAGACAGGTAGACAGACAGACAGACAGGAAGACAGACAGACAGGTAAACAGACAGACAGGTAGACAGACAGATAGACAGACAGACAGGTAAACAGACTAACAGACAGGCAGACATCCTGAGTCTTTCTGACCCATTCTTGACTACATGGACTAGTATGGTTGAGATGTGCATGGTTGAGATGTGCATGGTGGCCTATAATTACTGAGAAGCCTATGTTTATGCTTTATGCATGCTAATCGATATAATAATAATATTATACGATATAAATCATCCACCTATTGTGTTATCAATAATATATTCATGCATATAATATACTAGCTTTTGTACCCGGCTTCGCCCGGGAAATTTAGGGTTTTAAACACTACTCCACTGCGGTACCCATCGTTGACCGCTAAATTTCGGGTTTTCGCCAACCCTCCAGCCCACCCCGCTTCCCCAAAAAGCCAAACGTGACCCGCCCCTGCGGTGCGCTACGGTAATTATTACTGAGCGAGTATGACGTCACGCAGGCTGTAGACTCTTTACTAAAGCTCGATACTCTTTACTAAAGCGTGAACGATTTGAAAACTGTGTTAAAACGCTAATAACTCGAGTTCTAAAGTGAAATTTCGTGTTTTAAACACTACTCCACTGCGGTACCCATTGTTGACCGTTAAATTTCGGGTTTTCGCCAACCCTCCACCCAACCCCGCTTCCCCAAAAAGCCAAACGTGACCCGCCCCGCTACAAAAATTATTACTGGGCGGGTATGACGTCACGCGGACTGTATACTCTTTACTACAGCGTTAGGTGAGCGGTTATTGATGAAATCTGTCTTGAAACGCTAATAACTCTTGTTTTGAATTGAATTAAAAGCTGAAAATAGTTGCGTTGACCTTATAATTTGGGTAAGAATCAATTGCAAATATTTTGTTAAACCGACGCTGTTTCATTTCCGAGCCTTTTTGTAACGAAGAGTCAACACACACACACACATCTGGAAGGACAAACTTTCTGTTTTATAATTTAAGATACATATATATTACATCGATTAAACAATCGTTTATATATATATATATATATATATATATATATATATTTATATATATATATATATATATATATAAGTAAATATGCATCGGTAATAAATATCATCTATGGATCTATCTATCTATCTGTATATATATATATATATATATATATATATATATATATATAGTACTAGATGAAATTGTGACCTAAAATGTATTATAAATATATAATAATACGTATATATATAAATTATATATAATTAATTATAACCTTCACCTTAGTGCTAAACAAATATTTCAATTAGATCAGCCGTTTATATCTATATGGGGTCAGCTATCATGGGCTGCGCTATATAATATACATAGACATATGCTAATGATCAGACACACACACACACACACACACACACACACACACGTATATGTAGGTTTAGAGAGATAAATCTAACGAGAGGCTATAGGACAAGAGGACGGAACGGACGTCCTGACGGATGGACAATGGCGGACGAAGGATGATGAACATTGAGGAGAAGACTGATCTGCATTCGAAAGCAGATGCATGAGGAGGAGGAGGAGGAGGAGGAGGAGGAGGAGGAGGAGGAGGAGGAGGAGGAGGTTATATAGGTCGATGGTATCCGAGATTAAGGTCATCTAATGAAATCAGGGAGAAAAATAGACAGAGAGGAGGGAGAGAGGGACGGAGAGGGAGAGGGAGAGATGGAGGGATGATGGGTCCGCCCGGGCACTCAGGTATACCCCGCAGTCGATCGAGTCGTGGACTACGATCGACTTGGCTCGCGCGACGATTGACTCGATCAACTTCGTCGACTCGCCGACCTCTCGACGACTCGATCGACTTGGCTCGGCAGTCGAGCGACTTCGTCGACTTGGCCTTGTTTTGTCTCTTGCTCACCTTTGCGGCTATATGTTATCTCAAAATGAAATTATACAATAGCAGATCTGTGTCATAATCAGATAATCTGTGTGACGTCACAATAAACCTGATTTCGAATTCTCAGTGAATTTGTATAACAGTAGATTTGCACTGAAATCGTAGTGACGTCACAATTATAGGCCTCATTTTAGATTCTGAAAATGAACTTCAATAATTATTACAGCAGATCTGTGTAATAATATCCACCCGTCCGTCTGTCTGTCCGTCCGTCTGTCTGTCTGTCAGTCGCTCTAATACTACCTCATACGCTGCAGGGTGAGAATTGCCAGGGGTGTTGAGGGCTTAAACCCCCAGTCTTTCTTAGAGCCCCATGCTATAGTCTGTTTTTCACACCACAATTCCAAGTGCATCATATATTCCAACCTACATCCCAGTTATTTTTCAACAATTCTCATGACACTGCTCATACATGTAGGTGCCTACTATGTATCTTATACCTACCAATACGTATAACATAATTGTATGTATATTTACTTCTTCTTCTAAATGATTAGTTCCCATCGAGTCCGTCTGGTGGAGTTCCAGTTGGCCGGATGACGTCACCGATCCCCTTCCCGTCACCTACGAGACGACTGCGAACGTGTCCCTGTCGGAGGGAGAGACGAGACAGCTGACCTGCCACTGCCACGGTGCCTACCCCCGCCCAGACGTTGATGTCCACATGGGCAGCGAGGACCTCACGCACCAGTTCACCCGATCCGATGAGCTCGTCAAGGTCGAGGGAGGAGTGGCTGGACTTCACCCGATCTACTACGACGTCGAGCTGTCCAGTCGGAGGATGAACATCGAGTACAGGTTCGATGGGAAGTCACTCAAGTGCCGCGCGAGGCTGCCAGGGACGCAGGACAACAAGGCGGCCGTACTACATGTGCGCATCAGTCAATGTAAGTCGTCGCCGTGGATCTTGTTATTGATTATTCGGTCGATTATTCGGTTGATTTTATTGAATATTTGGTTGATTTGATTGATTATTCAGTCGATTATTCGGTTGATTTTAGTGATAATTTGGTTGATTTTATTGATTATTCTGTTAATTTTATTGATTATTCGGTTGATTTTATTGATTATTCGGTCGATTATTCGGTTGATTTGATTGATTTTAGTTGTGCCTACTGATTAAAGACTTCTAGACAATACAGCGCAATATAATAATAGAGTACAACTACATTTGAGATTTTCATCCTAATTCCATCAGTGCATAAGATCAACCATGTGACTGATTTTATCTGAGGTTCTTGGCAACTGTGAGTGAAGGACCTTCTCAAGGTCCATACTCAGTAACCGTCACTGCAGGGAGGAGGATCGAACCCGTACTGCATATTCTATTCTGTTCTATTCTATTCTGTTCTATTCTGTTCTATTCTGTTCTATTCTATTCTGTTCTGTTCTATTCTGTTCTATTCTATCCTGTTTTGTTCTATTCTGTTATATGCTGTTCTATTCTTGTATATTTTATTCTGTTCTATTTTTTTTTATTCTGTTCTATTTTGTTCTATTCTATTAGGTTCTAATCTGTTCTATTTGATTCTGTTCTATTCTGTTCTGTTTTGTTCTGTTATGCTGCATTTAATTCTAATCTAATTCTAGCCTAGCTTGGTCCAGCCTGGCCTGGCCTCTTCTCATTATGTTTATAGTAAAATGCAACTTTTGTCTATTCTCTTCCCATCCAATAATAATGGTCATTCTTTTCTCTATAATCAGTTCTAGTCGGATCTATTCTGATTTCATCAGGTCTAGCATCTAGTAATGTGTTCTAGCCGTTGGTATTGTCAAACGGTTAGAACAGCCTAACTGCCATGGTCTCTATGTATACACGAATCAATTTATATAATACACGATATGTACATAAAATAATAGCAAAATTGCTCATATCAGTCGTGTATACGTTGAAGTGCGCGCGTGTCAGCTATGTAAACACGGTGGTATATGGAAAATAGACTTCTATATACATAGAGTATGTATATACAATTTATACATGTATAGTTATACGAGAGCCTCCATTTTATTCATGCATTTATAAAGAAACGCAAATATATAATTATATATATATATTATTTGTATAAACATATACACCATACATATACACCATACATATATGTGATCATCGTATATGAGGAATTGGGTGTGTATAAAATTTGATATATGGTTCATATTCTGCCCCAGAGGGTCGTTGCTTTAATAGACCAAGCAAGCAGAGCAGTAAATCGTCGCAGCCGGGCCACGCCTTAAAGCAATGCTTCCAATAATCGCGTGGCAGCAAATGGGCGAACGAGTAAGGGAGCTTGACTCTTCGACCTCCTTTACGATCCGCGACGCCAGACCGACTTTCCATAAAACAGCACTCTACGTCATGACTTATATAGCGCTAATGCTCCCGCAGATAATTGGATGCGGCAACGCAAACACACACACACACACACGCACACACACACACACGCACATACACACACACACACACACACTTGTATAGGTCCATTCAAATAAAATTGATCGTGGATCCTTTATGAAGCGCGAAATATTTCTTGTATATTTTAAATATAGTTCGTTTATATACAGGGTGGGCCAGCATAAATGTCCCGACTTTGCACGCGTATAACTTCGCCAATTTTTAACATTTATTTATACTTGATGCATCAAATTAAAGGTATTTCACTCTAGTATTATCTCTAAAAAAGTCGAACTGATACTAGTCTCGGTTTTAATTATATGCCCGGAACAGCGCTAGCTACCATATTTTGCTGTCATTTGTGACGCAACCTGGCGCCGTTGACAGACGATGATCGCGTTTCGATCTTAATTTTACGAACTGGTAAGGGATTTAATTCGTTTGAAATGATTAACGAATATTCTAACAGAGGATGGAATAAACAATACCTTGTATTATCTGCTACGGAAAATTAATAAAACAGGACTTTCTACTTGCAAACCATGGGAATCGGAGCGCACGGCGCTCACATCCGCTAACATTGCTCGTGTGTCCGCGTACATTTGCAGTCAAGACAATGACCAGGGCAGGCCCTGCATGCAAATTCAGCGCAAAACAGGCCGTCTTAGAAGCACTGAATAGCGTATTGGAAAAGATTATAGACCTAAAGTTAAAGTAATTTGTCGACGAGAAGTCCCACGAACTCTCCAGCTCTTACGCAAAGAAACGACTGGCAGCGTGCAAGCGTCTGAAGCAGCGCATGGCAGTGCACGGCTGTTGGCAAAATTGAAAGGACGCGGTTTTGCGATTAGAATATATTCATGGTAGGGACCCTACAAACACCCAAAATGATCGTGTCTACGCGCGTTTTAGCAAAAAACGATAGAATTTTCCCGGGAAACGGCGTCATAATGCGTCAGTAATGACAAAAAACGGTAGCTAGCGCTGATCCAAGTATATAATTAAAACCTAAACTAGTATCAGTTCGACTTTTTTAGAGATAATACTAGAGTGAAATACCTTTAATTTGATGCATCAAGTATAAATAAATGTTAAAAATTGGCGAAGTTATACGCCTGCAAAGTCGGGACATTTATGCTGGCCCACCCTGTACATACACCGTGATTCAAAAAAGTAAGCCAAACTGTTTTTCATATATCTCCAATGCCTGATGAGATATCACGCTAAAATTTTCCAAATATTTAGAGAAGTAGACCAAGAATATGATTCAAAAATTTCATGAGATAAAGTTGAACGGATGAAAAGATATGAGACTTTCAATATCATATGCCGAAATTTCTGTTTACAAGCAATTTTCTGTTAGATTCAATAAAATGTAAGTCATACTGTTTTTCATTATCTTTATGGTCTGATGATTAATCACTCTAAAAATTTTCCAGATATGTAGAGAATTGAACGAACAATATGATTCCATCAGTATGGTTTGATTATCTAGTTAAATAAGATGCTCAAAATGTCCTCCTCCTGCTTGCACGCAAGCCTGGAGGCGATGGCGCCATTGGGCAACAGTATCGTCGATTATCCTCTGGTCCAGGCCATCCCACGTGTACATTTCCAACAAGCGTTGCTTCAAATTGTTTATATCATGGATTGTTGTCTGGTAGACTCGGTCTTGCATCACGTTCCACACTTTATAGTCGACGGGATTCAAATCTAGGCTGTTCGGAGGCCATAATGTGGGAGAAATGAAGTCTGGCGTCTCTCTTGTCAGCATTTCGATGGTTTCCTTGGCTTTGTGGGCTGGGGCACTGTCCTGTTGAAAAAAGCAGCCTTCTGGGGCTAGATTTCTTATTGCAGGTAGAAGATGTTGTGACAGTAGAATGTCGCGATAATAGGCTCCATTAATTTTTATCCAGAATCACTGAAGACCAAAATTGGGAACTATCAAGCGTTGAAACCGCAAAGAACACCATAACAGACTTGCTGAAAACTGAAATTTCGGGAGATGACGTTGAAGTATTCATATATTTCTCTCCGTTCAAACTTGTGACGTGATATTTTGGTATCCTATTCTTGGTTCAATTCTCTAGATATTGGGAAAATTTTAGTATGATTAATCATCAGGCATTAGAGATATAAGATAAACAGTATGACTTACATTTTATTGAATCTAGCAGAAAATTGCTTGTTAACTGAAATTTCGGCATATGAAGTTGAAAGATTCATATCTTTTTATCCGTTCAACTTTACCTCATGAAATTTTGGAATCATATTCTTGGTCCACTTCTCTAAATATTTGAAATTTTTTAGCGTGATATGTTGTCAGGCACTTGAGATAATTTTATATGAAAAACAATTTGGCTTACTTTTTTTGAATCACAGTGTATATTTTTGACGCTTATAATGCTGAATACATATATTATTATCATTGAAAAGAGCACAAATCATGGTCATGTGTTTGTTTGTTTGTATGTGCACTGGTTATAGCGCCCCTTCAAGCACTCTACTCAGAGGCGCCCGACTGCAGAGCGGACACTGCATCGGAGTTTCACGCCGAAGCGCTTAGCAATTGCGAATGAAGAACCTGCCCAAGGTTCCTACGCGGCGACTTGAGGCGGATTCGAACCTCGAACCTTCCGGCTTCAAGGCAACGACGCCACCACTACCCCACCGCGCCCCATACATGTGTGTACATATATGTATACATATGTAATTTATTATTCATTGATGGTAGATAGAATCCAATGGTAGATGTATATTGTGTGCGACTCGTGAAGCAACCATGCGAGGATTGATGGTGAGGATATCAACGACCTCGAGTCTTATATCAGCTAAAGACGACGGACGGCGATATCTTTGTCTAACAGTCTCTATAGTTGAATGGAGGCGTCGCGACAACCGAAAGCAACTGGAAGCAAAGCATCATGGGAGAGACAGCTGAGCCATGTATAATAGACCACTGTCCGTCTGTCTGTCTGTCTTTCTATTTGTCTGCCTGTATATTGGTCTATCTTTCCGTATGTGTCTCTTTTTATCGAACATGGAAAGAGAGATAAGGGTGTGAAGTAAGACCGAAGATAGGAATACGGAGAAAAGCGTTAGGACTATAATAATTCTAACTGTTCCGTTGATACGTTTTTTCTTGGGAGTTGTAGAGAGGTGGTTTCCCGTTGCCTTTCTCCCGGTGTTTTTAAGGAGACACCATCTCCTTGCGTCGATATCTTCCATCGTCCGTCCTTCGGTTTCTTCGCCCATGGGGCATCGCATATACCGGCGATTATTCGGTCGTCCACCACGCGCTCTGTTTCCAACAGGGGGACCACGTGTAGGTGGCGTGGTGGGCAATTGGGTAGCAGAGGCTATTTGAGGCGCATGCTACCCCATCTCCACCCCCATGACTATAATAGGAGTTGCAACGTGCATATATTTATTCATTCATTCATTTATTCATTCATTCATTTATTTATTCATTCATTTATTCATTCAGTCATTTATTCATTCATTCATGCATTCATTCATTCATTCATTCATTCATTTATTCGTTCAATCATTCATTCATTCATTCGTTCATTTATTCATTCATTCATTCATTTAGTCATTCATTCATATAACTTATTTAGCGCTAACCATAACCGTCGAAAGAGACGTTTTCAATATTACTTTTGTGTGAATTTACAAAGAGTGGCGTGACAAGAAAATGAAGATAATGGATGACGTAGAGAAGTATAGTGGCTAAAGGAGGAAGTGAAGTAGGATGATAAGGAAAAGTATTGGTATTATGAAGTTGAGGATGCGAAGGAAGATGAAGTCCAGGGTGATTGAAAGCGGGTGAAAGGTGCGGAGGAGGAGAAGGAAGAGGAAGAAGAAGAGGAGAGGAGAGCGAGGAAAGGAGGGAAAAGTCTTTTCTGTGACCGATAAAAAGAATGATGGGTCGCCGAGGGAATTTGAAGATAGGAAGAGGAGCAGTAGTGTATCCACGACATCGTCGATATCCATGCATGGAAAGATGGATGGACAATGGATCGCATGGAACGGTGTTTAAGACGGAAGCGGAAACATGGGGAGGAATATACGTTCCATCCGTCATTCACTTCCTCTGTGTCCCTCTTTCTCTGTATCTCTCCATCTGTCTCTCTGTCTGTCTCGGTTTGTCTCTCTATATGCTGTACGTCGAACCATTTCAGTCTTTCGCTTGTCGAGTCTCTCTCTCGAAGGTCATGTATGTTTTATGTCTGTGTTTTTGCCTGGCTGTCTACCTCTGCGTGTCTGCATGCTTGCCTCTGCCTGTTTGTCTTCGCCTGTCGCCTGAATACCAACGACATAGGAATGCAGTATATATACGGATGGCAGACAAACGTAGCCAGAGAACGGCAGAGACAAGTTGAAGACAGGTGGAGATGATTAGAGACCGGACGAGACAAGCAGAGACAGTCATAGACATGCAGGGAATGGCAAAGACAGACAAAGAGAGGCACAGATATAGAGACGGTATATAAAGAGACATGCAAAGATAGGAAGAGACATCCAGAGATAGGCAGTGGCAGACAGAGACATCCAGAGATATATATGCAGTGGCAGACAGAGACATCCAGAGATAGGCAATGGCAGACAGAGACATCCAGAGATAGACAGTGGTAGACAGAGACATCCAGAGATAGGCAGTGGTAGACAGAGACATCCAGAGACAGGTAGTGGCAGACAGACATAGGCAGAGACAGTTAGTGGCAGACAGAGATAGGCAGAGATAGGCAGTGGCAGACAGAGATAGGCAGGCTAACAGATAGAGGAGCGTTTTCAAGCAAGAGGAAAGAAATGCAAACGAATGAAATCATACTCAGAGAGACGGAGAGAGATACAGAGAGATACAGAGAGGCAGACAGACAACTGCATGCATGAAGATGGCAGGCAGGCAGGAAGGTAGAGGTTCCGAGAAGAATAGCCATTGTCATCAGTGGAGGAGGGAGGGGATATATGATCGCATATAGTCAGTTCTTAGGTTACGTATCTACAGTAGTCTCTACACCTACAGTCCGTAGAGATTCTGCGATAACCATCCGTCTCTTTGCCTGTCTGTCTGTCTCTCTGTCTGTCTGTGTGTATCTCAGTCTGAGACCCTGGAGCACACGTGTGTATGTTGATGACCTTCGTTCTACTACAACAGAGCAACGATGCAATTTCGTGCAACTGAATGAAATCCGTTGACGTTTGAAAGCGATGAACAGCGATTCAACATCGAGACAAGTCATGATGATGATTATTCGCTGCCTCAGCAGCTTCATCATCCATTATTCATGATGACGACGACGATTACGCCCGATTATCGCCCGCTCCCTGTCTCTGGCACTCTCTGTCTCTTTGTCTCTGTCTGTCTGTGTCTGTCTGTCTGTGTCTCTGTGTCTATCTGTCTCTATCTGTCTGTATATGTCTGTGTCTGTATCTGTCTGTATTTGTCTGTATATGTCTGTGTCTGTATCTGTCTGTATCTGTCTGTGTCTGTATCTGTCTGCATCTGTCTGTATATGTCTGTGTCTGTATCTGTCTGTATCTGTCTGTATATGTCTGTATATGGCTGTGTCTGTATCTGTCTGTATCTGTCTGTATATGTCTGTGTCTGTATCTGTCTGTATCTGTCTGTATATGTCTGTGTCTGTATCTGCCTGTATCTGTCTGTCTGTATCTGTCTCTCTCTCTCCTCACTCGATCATGTATTGTATTTCTTTTCTCTAGCTTTCAATTCTTGTCGCTTTCATTGTGTCTCTTTGTCTCGTCGTCGTCTATTGTTCTGTCGTCTATTGTTCTCTGTGTCTGTTTCGTTGTCATTGTCTCCGTCCTTCCTGTCTGGATTCAACTTCCGGTTGTTTCATTCCAATGCGCTTTTCTGTCTCCCTCCCTCCCTCCCTCCTCTCCTCTAATCAAATCAAATCAAATCAAATCTAATCTCATGCTATCCCTCATGTCACCTCATCTCACCTTACCTCACCGAATCTGACCTGACCTGACCTCACTTGACCTTGCCTCCTCATCTGAATTGACCCTGCAACCATCTGACCTAACCTGGTCCGACGTGGTGGCTTCATCTCAGCTGACCTAATCTTATCTGACCCCTGACCCGATTTAATCTGACCTATCCTGACCCGATTTCATCTGACCTATCCTGACCCGATTTCATCTGACCTGACCTTACCTCTCACCTCTTACCTGTCATAACCTATTCATGACCTGACCTCAATCAATCAATCAATCGTAATTTATATAGCGCCCCTTCATGGTACCTACTCAGAGGCGCTCCCGGCCGAGATCAAGCGAAAAAAACAGTCTTCAACAGTTTGTGAAATTGTCTATCTCCTTGGGAGGTGTCGCATAGTCAAGGGAAGTCCATTCCAGGTTGTTGGACCAACCACAGAGAACGAACGCCTCTGCATTGTTGCAGAGCGAGTGAAAGGAACCATTAAGTCACCATGGACAGCAGAGCGCAGTGACCTGACCTGTTGTCATCCGATCTGACTTGACCCGATTTGGTCTGACCTCATCTGACCTGATTTCATCTGACCTTTCATAACCTTTTGTTATCTCACCTGAATTGCCATGGTGACTTCTAAAGCGCCATAATCATAATCACAATCATAATCATAATCAATTAATCATAATCACAATCATAATCATAATCAATTAATCATAATCATAATCATAATCATAATCATAATCATAATCATAATCATAATCAATTAATCATTGTGAGCTACTTTTGTATAGTCTATTTAGTCAGTTGATGTTTAGGCGTACGACTAGACCAGCTCAAGGTCAGCGTCTAGACAGTTAGGCCTGCAGGTGCCAGACTGGCGGGAAAATTAGCGCGGCTCGGCCGACCGTCGCCGAAGCGCGCGAGAGAGCGAGGGAGAGAGATAGACAGACAGACGGACAGATACACGGAGAGAGGCAGATAGAAGGACAGAGCGGCCAGGGGAAGAGTGTACGCCCAGACAGTGTAAGAAGTTGTAGAAGAAGGCGTTGATAAGAGAGAGTAGAAGACGTTTTAGAGAACAGTGGAGTTTAGATAATAATAGTTGCGTTGCTGTCGTAGAAGTTAAGCGTTTGTCGTCGTTGATCTATTGTTGTGTTATCTGCGTGTGTTATGAACGAAGAAGAAGAAAATACAAGAAACAGAGCTTTGTTGTAATTGAAGAAGTTAAGAACTTTAGAATTTATACCCTAGCTTTAGATAACGAAACACAGTGACTAGGCTAGGTGTAGGCTACGCTACTGAACACAAGGGAAAAAACGGGAGAAAACTTTGAAGGTCAATTGGGTGTTGACATTTTTGGTAGAAGCGGCGGGATACTGAATTCAAGCAACGGACGTTGGGATATTGTATCCAAATTACGGACGGAATATTTTCAATTGGAGGAATATTTTCAATCGGAGGAATATTTTCAATTGGAGGAATATTTTCAATCGGAGGAATATTTTCAATTGGAGGAATATTTTCAATTGGAGGAATATTTTCAATTGGAGGAATATTTTCAATCGGAGGAATATCTACGGTGGATTTTGCTTACGAAGCATTTTCGACGTCAATTTTCGGAATATTCACCGTCCGTAAATTGAAGGTGAATATCGAATTAATCTGAGGAGCCGACCAAACGGGAGAAGGAAACTGAGCATCCGAACAACTGGTGAGAAGATACAACGGGCATACGAATAACATTACGACAACGCCAGAGAGAGGTATACAAAACTCGCTCCTTGAATAAACACGCAAATTAGTTGAAGTAAGAAAGTAAGATGGAGAAGCTCACGGAACAAAAGCAAGCCAGTATAAAGAAAATGTCTTCTGCTCGATTAATAAAATTATTAATTGAAGAGGGTCTCGACGTAGAAGAAGTCGAAGAGATGTCAAGGGAAAATTTGATGAGAGCCCTAGCAGAGGTGTGGCAAAAGGAAGCTGAAGAGAAAGGCGCTGTCGGAGGTGTTGAGGAGAAACCACAGGTTATGTCTATGGAGGCGTTGATGCAATTTATGATGATGAAGGAGGAGCAACGCAGACAAGAAGAGAAAGAACGGAAACAAGAAGAGAAAGAAAAAGAGGAACAACGGAGAAAAGAAGAGAAAGAACAAAAACAAGAAGAGAAAGAGAAAGAAGAGAAACGGAGACAGGAGGAGAAAGAGAAAGAAGAGAAACGGAGACAGGAGGAGAAAGAGAAAGAGGAACAAAGGAAACAAGAAGAGAAAGAACGGAGACAAGAGGAAAAAGTAAGAGCAGAACAAGCAGAAAGGATGAGACAAGAAGAGATACAGATGCAGAAGCAGCAGTTCCAGCTTCAGCTAGAACAAATGAAAAAAGATCGTGACGAAGCAGAACGAAGAAGAATGGAATTGATGATAGAATACGAGAGGGCAAGGAAAAGTGATGAAGAAATACGAAAACAACAGATCGAAGAGCAAAAGATGCGTGAGGAAGACAAAGAAGCCATGCGTTTGACAGAATTACAAAGAGCCGAAGAGATTCGACAGGAAGAATTGAAAATGGAGAAAGAAAATTTGGAAAAAGCGGAAAGAGAAAGGGAAGAACAATTAGAATTAGAACAAAAGAAACTTGCTCTTAAGGAAGCTCAGCTCCGAGAAATGGCTATAGAAAAGGAGGAACGCAGAAGACAGTTAGAATTGTTGCAGCAAAAGATAGAACAAGAAGAACTGCGTAGGGTAGAAGATCAAAATAGACTGAGGGAACGAAATGAAGACGAAAGAAGAAGTCGTGAAGAGTCAGAACGAACCAGGGTCAGAGAAAGTGAGACAATGGTGTCCAAGATTAAAAAGATAGGTGATGCAATGAAACACGTATTACCTAAGATGCCATATGATATGATGGAGGTGCCATTATATTTTGAGACAGTTGAGAATGCATTCAACAGTTTTACGGTGGAAAAGCAGTTTTGGGTCAAATTGCTGTTGCCACTAATGACGCCTAGAGCAAGAACGGTGTTGAACCGATTGTCTTTCGATGATCTAGACGATTACGACATAGTGAAAGAACATTTACTGAAAGAATTCAAATTGACAGCGAGAGAATATCGATCACGATTTGGAGATGCGAGGAAAACGGCAGAAGAAACATACACGATGTTTACAGCAAGATTAAAGAACCTGTTGAACTATTATGTCAGAAGTAGGCGAGTGGGCAAAAGCTACGAGAAGTTATTTGATCTGTTGGTGGCGGATAAATTGAAAGAATGTCTACCACCGGGTCCACTACAGTTCGTACTAGCAAAAGAGGGTACTGAATGCTTGGAAGCCAGTAATGTTGCAGAACTCGCAGACGTGCACGTGAACAATCGAATTGGTCTAATGTTTCAAGACAAACCGAGATATGAAGCATGGGGTAATAGTTCGAAGCAACCCAGGTGGAATAGTAATAATAAAGAAACAGGAAACCAAGCCAGAAATAACGAAGCAAGGAATGATGGTGCTCCTGGAAGACAGTTTGGTCAAGATAGAAGAGAAGCAACGGGTGACAGACAAATGTACAGTCGAATTCCAGTGATGGGACGCCAAAGAGAAAACAATACAGCGTACAATTATAGGCGGGAGAACACTGAACAGAGAGGGATTATTAAGAAACGTTGCCATAATTGTCAGTCAGACCGACATCTGATAAAGGATTGCAAAGCACCACCAAGAACGACAAATCTGAGAAATAGATTTTCTCGAAGTGCAGAAAATCTCAGAGTAAACCAGATACAAGTAAGGAATGCACCGAATCAGTATGAAGAACAAGACAACCGCGAAACGGAAGTGAAGTCAGTGATGAAGTGCACGCCTCAATTTGCTATACAGAGAGAAATAGTAAATTCTACTCCAATTAAAGATGCTGGTCGAGAAACAGAAAGCAAAGATGAGTGTCAACGTACGAAGAAGTCTTTACTACAGCATGTCAATGTAGAGATACGTGGGAATGATGACAGTTGTCATCCCGTGCAAGTCAGAGCGCTGATCGACTCTGGTACAGAGATTCCAGTAATCAATGAGGAATTGTTGAAAGGAGCGACAGTGGAAGAAATTGGCAGAGTACATTTGCAATGTGTGGCTGGAGAACCCATTCCAGCTAAGTTGGTGAAAATCGAAGTGCGGATGAGTTGTCATAACGAAGGAGGAGATCTGAAAAACAAGGGAGTAAATATCGCGCCATATTTAACTTTGGTGTGTGCCAGCATTCCGGCAGTCTTGTGCAAAGATAACAAAGAAAAGTTCTTGCTGCATCCAGAGATAATCGCAGAACTGAAAGAGATTCCACCAGTGAATGTATTACAAGGAGAATTGCAAGCGAATGTGACTACAAGAGCACAGAGTCGGAGAAGAGAAGTGGAAGAAGGAGAAGAGGAAAAGTCGAATGAAAGTTTGCTAGATGAGGATACAGAAAGCGATGATGAACAAAGCATTCAAGAAGAAGAAGGAATAACATCCGGGAACAATGAAATTGAAGAAGAGATGGTTGCATGTGAACGTGATAATGATTATGATGATTCTGGAAGTGATGGTGAAATGGACACGAGTATGAGGGATTTGTTTGCCGAGAATTCGAGTGATGAAAGACAATTGGCAGACGCAAAGAAATTTGAAGAGCAGCAGAGAAATGACGAGTCACTGAGGTCGTGGTGGAAGATAGCTGAAGACAAAGGATCAGAGTTTAGTGTGGTGAATGGGTTGATGTACAAGAAGCATCAAATGTTGGACCAGTTGGTGTATCAGTTAGTGTTGCCGAAGGAAAGAAGAATTCAGGTGATGGAATTGGCACATGAATCAGTATTTGGCGGACACTTGGGAGAAGAGAAGACAAGGGAACGTATCAAGTTGTCCTTTGTATGGCCAAGAATGCGTAGAGATGTGGTGAAGTTCTGCAAGTCCTGTGAGAAGTGTCAGCTGAAAGCACGAAGTTTGGTGATGGATCGAGTGCCGATTACACCAATACCAAGAGAGGATGTGCCGTTCAGAAGAATGACCATGGACGTCGTAGGACCGATCGAACCGACTTCAGCAGCAGGGCATAAGTATTGTTTGTGCATCGTGGACTCATGTACAAGATGGCCGACAATATTCTTGATGAAGTCATTGACCGCTAAGGCTGTATGCGAAGCTTTGATGAAGCTGTTCATGGATGTGGGAGTTCCGTCAGTGATCAAGAGCGACAGAGGGACGAATTTTACAGCCAGTCTAACAAGAGAATTTCTGAAACTGATGGGGTGTTGCCCTCGATTCGATTCGCCAGGACATCCAGAAGCAGCAGGATTGGTGGAGAGATGGAATCAAACGTTCAAGAAAATGATTCATCATGTCGTTGTGGAAAATCCAAGACAGTGGCATAAAATTATTCCATTTACAGTCTGGGCATTGAGAGAAGTGCCTAACGCAACTACAGGAGTGGCACCGTATTTGCTGGTCTATGGAAAGTTGCCGAGAGGGCCACTCACCATCCTTAAAGAAAGCTGGACCAAAGAAATAAATCTACCACCGAACATTGGAGTGCAACCGGCAAAATACCTGAAAAATTTAAGAGCAGACATGGAAAAGGCCTTGACATTCGCTGAGAGCTGTGCTGGAGAAAAGCAAAAACAGTACGCCAGTCAATACAACAAAAGAGCAAAAGATAAAGAATTCGAGCCAGGAGAGAACGTCATCGTGCTGTATCCAACGTCAACCAATAAATTGATCTCACGATGGCATGGTCCATGCAAGGTCCTGCAAAGAAGATCCAAATATTCGTATCTGGTGGACATGAACGAAAACGGTCGACGGATTATTCATGCTAACAAGATGAGGAAGTTCATTACGAGAACATTGTCTTGTGGTCTGATCGTGGAAGAGGATGACGAATTTGGATCAGTGGTAGAAATACCGCTGAAGGAAGACTATTCAGAGACAAAACAGAAGTCACTTCAATTGGATTACGAACAAATTGGACATCTGACCAGCGAGCAGCAGAAACAATTACTGGATGTACTGAATCGATATGCTGACAGATTCTCAGACAAACCTGGATTATGTACATTGGTAGAACACGAAGTGGTGCTGAGACCAGATTTTCGGGAAAAAGAATTCATGGCCTATCGAATACCATTAATATACCGAGCAGAAGTGGAAAAACAAATACAAGAGATGCTGAAAGAAAACATCATTCAACCATCGTCAAGCAGAATGGCAAGTCCACTTGTCATCGTCAAAAAGAAGAATGGATCCTTGAGATTGGCTTGTGACTACAGGTACATTAACTCTTTTACTGAAAATTGTCGATATCCTATGCCAATCGTCAACGATGTCTTGAGCAAAGTTGGAAAATCCAAGTTCATTTCTGTTCTGGACTGTCGCAGTGCATATTGGACTTGTCCTGTGAAAAAAAGTGACCAATGGAAGACTGCGTTCGTTACTCATAATGGACTATATGAATTTACGCGTGTTCCTTTTGGAATGATTAACTCAGGACGGACTTTTGTAAAAGCGATAAATATGATGTTGCAACCGATTCATGAGTTTACTGAACCTTATGTTGATGACATTGCTGTGCATTCTAATGATTGGGACATTCATTTGAGACATTTGGAATTATTTTTGAAACAAATAAGACTGCATAATGTAACATTGAACTTGAAGAAATGTGTGTTTGGTAAGAGTGAGGTGAAGTTCATCGGTCACCTCATAGGATCAGGAAAGAAGATGATGAATCCAGACAGGATTGACAGTTTAATTAATTTGAAGAAACCTGAAACTAGGAAGGAAGTGAAGCAAGTCTTAGGATTTTTTGGATTTTACAGACAGTTTATTTGTAATTTTGCTGAAATTGCTAAACCATTGACAGACTTGACTAGCAAGAAAGTACCTGATAACATTGTTTGGACTGATGCACATCAGAAAGCCTTTGATTCCCTTAAGCAGATTGTCTTGTCAAATGTGATTCTATATATGTTTGAGGTTGGGAAACCATTTAATTTGTACTGTGATAGCAGTGATTTTGCTGTGGGAGCTGTCCTATCTCAGGTGGACGAGGAAGGGATAGAACGTCCCGTTTCATTTATCAGTCAGAAGCTGACAGATACTCAGAGGAGGTGGGCGACGATTGAGAAGGAAGCCTATGCGATCATATGGGCTTTAAACAAGTTGAAAGAAATTCTTATTGGTTCTAAAATCAATGTGTTTACGGACCATAACCCTTTAGTTTATTTGACGGAATCAATGTCGAAATCTGCTAAATTAGTCAGATGGTCTTTATCATTGCAAAATTTTGACATTCTATTGAACTATAAGAAAGGTAAATTGAATGTAGTAGCTGATTGTCTGTCTAGATTGTAATGTAAGATATTTTATGATGTATTATGTTATGGACTATTTGCATATTTTAGTTAAGGTACGTTCGCTAATTTTTATAGATAATTAGCTCTCTTTAAAAGAAAGGAAGGAGGTAATGTGAGCTACTTTTGTATAGTCTATTTAGTCAGTTGATGTTTAGGCGTACGACTAGACCAGCTCAAGGTCAGCGTCTAGACAGTTAGGCCTGCAGGTGCCAGACTGGCGGGAAAATTAGCGCGGCTCGGCCGACCGTCGCCGAAGCGCGCGAGAGAGCGAGGGAGAGAGATAGACAGACAGACGGACAGATACACGGAGAGAGGCAGATAGAAGGACAGAGCGGCCAGGGGAAGAGTGTACGCCCAGACAGTGTAAGAAGTTGTAGAAGAAGGCGTTGATAAGAGAGAGTAGAAGACGTTTTAGAGAACAGTGGAGTTTAGATAATAATAGTTGCGTTGCTGTCGTAGAAGTTAAGCGTTTGTCGTCGTTGATCTATTGTTGTGTTATCTGCGTGTGTTATGAACGAAGAAGAAGAAAATACAAGAAACAGAGCTTTGTTGTAATTGAAGAAGTTAAGAACTTTAGAATTTATACCCTAGCTTTAGATAACGAAACACAGTGACTAGGCTAGGTGTAGGCTACGCTACTGAACACAAGGGAAAAAACGGGAGAAAACTTTGAAGGTCAATTGGGTGTTGACAATCATAATCACAATCATAATCATAATCATAATCAATTAATCATAATCACAATCATAATCATAATCAATTAATCAATTAATCATAATCATAATCATAATCAATTAATCATAATCACAATCATAATCATAATCATAATCATAATCACAATCATAATCATAATCAATTAATCATAATCACAATCATAATCATAATCATAATCATAATCAATTAATCATAATCATAATCAATTAATCATGGTAGTTTCAAGTAAAGTTGTCGTCAAGGTTCATAATAATAATCCACTATATAAAGATGATCACAATAACAATGTTATTATTACTATAATTATTATTATTATTATTATTATTATTATTATTACTACTACTATTATTATTTTTTTTATTATTATTAATTTATTATTATTATACTTTTTCGTCTGCGTACAACCTTCTCTTCCTTTTATCATCCTCCTACACCATATTTCAACATTTGTTCACTCAATTGGCCTATCGTTCATTTCTTCGTTCATTTCTTCGTTCATTTCTTCGTTCATTTCGTCGTTCATTTCTTCGCTAATTTTTTTGAGTTAATTTCTTTAAACATTTTCATTTATTTTTCATTCATTCTTGGTCATTACTTCATTCATTTCTCGTTCACTTCGTCATTCATTTCTTAGTGCATATGTTCGTTCATTCTTCTTTCGTTTCTTCATTCATTTATTCGCTCATTTCTTCGTTCCTCTGCTTTTAGTTATTTCATTCGTCCGTATGATCTTTCATTCATCTCTTTTGACCTAATTCCTTCCTTTCTCATCTCATGACAACTGTTCTTCTTCGTGGAATGACGGACGGACGGACGGACGGACGGACGGGCGGACGGACGGACGGACGGACGGACGGACGTGGGATGTGCTGTCGGTCGGTCGGTCGGTCTGTTTGTCCGCCTGTCTGTCCGTACGTCCGTCCATCCGCCTGCCTGCTATCGTCCGTATAGATTGACTTCCATCTGTGTTAGATTACGTAATGGACACTTCATTCTCGGCCATCGATTCCGTTTTGCGTCCTGCACAACAACATCTGCGAAGGACGTGGAAAGGGAAAGGGAAGGAGACACGGAGGAGAATGGAAATTAAGGAGACGCAAGGACACAGGTGGACATAGTGGATGGATGGGAAGAGGTATAGGAAGTATAGAGAGATAAAGAGAGAGATAAAGAGAGAGAGAGACAGAGAGAGAGACAGACAGACAGAGAGACAGAGAGACAAAGAGACAGAGAGACAGAGAGAGACAAACAGACAGAGAGACAAAGAGAGAAACAGACATACAGAGAGACAGAGAGAGAGAGGGACAGAGACAACGACAAAGAGAAAGAGACAGACAGAGAGACAGAGAGACAAAGAGAGACAGAGACAGACAGACAGACAGACAGACAGACAGGCCATAGAGATGCAGGCATAAAGGAAATAAAGCAGACCATGGAGACTCGATTCAGTCGCAATGCCAATCTTGACGTTCTTAGATCAATCTTCATTCATCTTCAACAATATTATAATATGAAGATTCTTCCTATTATAATATTATTCTAATGTCAACGCAATGCGTTTCTGGTGATTAATTGAAATACACACAATGCCAAAACGTTTCTGGAACATTGGAATAACCTACATACATACATACATACATACATACATACATACATACATACATACATACATACATACATACATACATACATACATACATACATACATACATGCATGCATGCACGCATGCACGCATGCACGCATACACACTTACACACTTACTTACTTACTTACTTACTTACTTACTTACTTACTTACTTACTTACTTACTTACTTACTTATGGTGGTAGTGGTGGTGGTGATTGTGCTGGTGGTGATTGTGCTGGCGATTGTGGTGATGGTAGTAGTGGTGGTGATGGGGTGGTGATTGTGGTGGTAGTAGTGATAGTGGTGGTCGTGGTGGTGGACCTGGTGGTGGTGGTCGTGGTGGTGGACCTGGTGGTGGCGGTGGCGGTGGTAGTGGTGGTGACGATGATGATGACGACGGTGATAAGTAATAAATAATAAATTCTAACAGCAGCAGCAGCAGTAGTATATAAAAGAGGTATACATATAAATTATATATATATATATATAAATTATATATATATATATATAAATTATATATATATGTATATAAATTATATATATATGTATATAAATTATATATATATGTATATAGGACGTTATTATCATGCATGGTGTGAAGTGTTGATAAGAAAGACGTAAATTGCTTTCGAGCAGCAGAATTAACCAATTTCGATTGCAGTTGCTGTGGTCATCTTGAATTAACACCACTGACCACTGACCAAAATGAAATACTGAGGAGAAAATTCAGTCGACCAATCCCATAGGACGGTACGAAGCCTCAATACCAATTGTGCGTATACTATATACGTATTCCAAGCAACACGGACGAATTCCGAACAACTTCGAACACCAGTTGGGAACAACTACGAGTACTTCAGAACAACTCCGATCAATTCCAAACAATTCCAATGAATTCAGAACAACTCCGACTACTTTGGGACAACTCCAGCGAATTCAGAACATTTCCAACGAATTCCGATCAATTTTTGACGATTCGGGAACAGTTCCAAGGAATTCAGAACGAATCCTAATTCCGTGCAACTCGACTGCATGTCTATTTCTGAACAACTACAACTAACTAAAAACAACTCCGAGTATATTATGAGAGCAACTCCAACGAGCGGACATGCATGTAGTTTCGGTGAAGCATTGAAGCGAAATAATTATAATAGGGACTATTGTTGCTCAATCCTTGTTGGCCTCCCCCTTGGGGTTCTGGGTCGGTTAGATCGGGTTCTGCGCTCTGCTGCCCGGCTCATTGGACGAATCCCTAAATTTTCCTCTGTTTCTACCTACATGCGTGATGTGCTGCATTGGTTGCCAATAGCCCAACGCATCCATTATCGAATTGCTGCCCTGGTCTCACGTTGTATCCTTGGTTGCGCTCCATCCTACCTGCGCATTCTTTGTCGCCCAGTCTCTGACATTGAAGCGCGTCGGGCCCTTCGCTCTGCTGCGAAGGGACAACTGCTTGTTCCACGGGCTCGCTTGGCTACCAGACAGTGTCGAGCCTTCTCGGTTGTGGGGCCGTCAATCTGGAATGACCTCCCTCCTAACCTCCATCTCCTCCACCTGACCAGTCAATCCTTATTCCTTAAGTCCCTTAAATCTTTTTTCTTTTGCCGTGGCTGGGCTGGGAGCGCCTCTGAGTAGTTTCTTGAAGGGGCGCTATATAAATGCTAATAATGAATGAATGAATAATGAATACATGTATTGTATATGAAGGATTAACGAACGAATGCCTCGTACTCCTTGAGGGCTCGCTTAGCCTCGCTATGTAAATTCTTGAAATGAATGAACGAGCGAGTGAACGAATGAACAAGCGTGCAAATGAACGAACGAAGACAAAGACGAGTTGCGAGCGTGATACGAAATGATGTATAAGTTCGTTATTATAACGGATCATATGAATGTGTTCTTTGTTCTTCTTCGTCTTCTGTTCCTAGATAAGCCGAAGTTCTTCTGCGTGAGGCAGATGTTGACGCGGATAGGAGAGGTCAACTTCAACTTGACCTGTCGAGTGAAGGCCGAGCCAGAGTTAACGAACGCGACGATCTATCGAAACGACGACAACCAACCTATCTTCTCGTTTTTGTTGGATAGCAACTTCAGCGTTACATTCAACGACAGTGAAGATCTACGATCTCATACCGAGACTATTGTAATGACCTATTCTGCTCTATTCTATTACAACCTATTCTATTACAACCTATTTCATTACAATATGTTCTATAAAACTTATTCTATAAAAACTTATTCTGTTACAGCCAATTCTATTACAACAAATTCTATTACAATCTATTCTATAAATATTTATTCTATTACAACCAATTCTTCTAAACCTATTCTATCACAGCCAATTCTATTGCAACATATTCTATTGAACCTATTCTATCACTACCTATTCTATTGCATCATATTCTATTATAACCTATTCTATCACAGCCTATTTTAGTATAATCTATTCTATTACATCGTATTCTATTGCAACCTATTCTATTAGACCTATTCTATTACAACATGTTCTATTGCAACATATTCTATTTTATCATATCCTATTCTATGCTATCTTGTCAATCTGTCATATTCTATTGTATAAATTCTACTAAATCCTCTTTTGTCCTGACACAGACTATTCTATTTGTCATATTATTATTTTTATCATAATATGCCATCCTTCTCCTCCTCCTCTTCTGTTTTGTTTCATCTTACATGACTTGTCTATAAAATTATAGCATCGCAATAATACCATATCCTGCAGTCAGATCAAATCAGATTACAATTGATCTAAATATCCATTTGCATATCAACATCGATTTGCATTCGACTCTTTCATCATAAATACACAGAGATAGACAGAGGTATCGACAGAAAGTTATACAACAAGACAAACAGACAGACCGACAGAATAGTGGTTTTTAGTTTTGTATTTTGTAAACAAGTTTGTACAGTGATGACGAGGATAATGACGGTGCTGTTTTATGCATAACTGTGTCAGAGTGAAAGTGAGATGCTGATGGTGCTGTGGTTTGGCAAGGTGTCCTCGAAACATCTCGGTGCCTACATCTTCGAAGCGGAGAACGAACTTGGAGTCGAAAGGCACAAACTGGAACTACACCAAGGTATACATACGAGAAACCTACACTGCAACCGCAACAGCCTTATAGAGTTAGGCTACAGAACTTACAATGCTGAGATTTCTGTTGTTATCGTTATTGTTGTTGTCGTTGTCGTCGTCGTCGTTGTTGTTGTTGTTGTTGCTGCTGTTGTTGTTGTTGTCGTCGTCGTCGTCGTCGTCGTCGTTGTTGTTGTTGTTGTTGTTGTTGTTGTTGTTGTTGTTGTTGTTGTTGCTGTTAAGTCAATAAACGCCTGATTGATACACGGACGGGGTCCCTTAGCATCGCTGATAAGAGTTTGATGCACAATCGCACATCCTGGCAAAGTACTTCACAAAGTTACGCCAAATCTAACCAAGATGATGTTAGTGTCGTTTCGAACAAGAAGTTCACCAGTAACATTTCAGATGACTATAGAAGAGTGACGATTGGTAGTGATGCCCCAGCAAACACTATTTTTATGCGACCATGCATATTATCAAGGAACGGCAACTACAGCTGAGTAAGTTTTAAACACACGTTTGCCTCCCCTTCAATAGTCCAACGCATCCATTATCGAATCGCTGCCCTGGTTTCTCGCTGTATCCTTGGTTGTGCTCCATCTTACCTGCGCGTTCTTTGTCCCCCAGTCTCTGACATTGAAGCGCGTCGGGCCCTTCGCTCTGCTGCGAAGGAACAACTGCTTGTTCCACGGGCTCGCCTGGCTGCCAGACAGCGCCGAGCCTTCTCGGTTGTGGGGCCGTCAATCTGGAATGACCTCCCGCCTAACCTCCATCTCCTCCACCTGACCAGTCAATCCTTATTCCTTAAGTCCCTTAAATCTTTTTTCTTTTGCCGTGGCTGGGCTGGGAGCGCCTCTGAGTAGTTTCTTGAAGGGGCGCTATATAAATGCTAATAATGAATGAATGAATGAATAATGAATTCATTAAACACACGGTTACTAGTTCAACTTACTACCCCTTCAACAATTCCTCGAAAGCAGAACAAAATAGAAGAACTGTCTGATGGGTTGCAGTGCACTGATTTGGTCGAATTGAGAGTCTTCACTAATTTCTTTGCAATCAATCTTTCGACGCTGATTTCTATTCAATTCATTTATTGTAGCCATCAACCATAAAACAATTAAAGTATTATAGCGTGTATCACATAAATATAATAGGATGGCAACATGGAAGGCCATAAGGGATTAATATCCCGATAACAGGGACACCTATATTTACTTGTATACTGTTTTAACTGTTGGCTAGACGTTTAACGGCATGAAGTAGAACACAATAGAACGTTTCCAGTTTTCACATAAAATCTATTGACGCGAAACTCTGCTTTTATGCGAATACGATTCAACAGTATATTTACACGTTCAATCAACCGACAATAATTGTAATGCTATATTGCAGACTGACTGTAGATTCTATTGAAAGGACATTCATTGTGAATACTGCTGCTGCTGTTGTCCAGTTTGTGTGCATCGTTCAGTCAGCGGCGGTGGTTGGGGGTGGGGTGGGGGTTGGGGTTGGGGGGGTAAGGGGAGATGGTGCGCTGATTCGCTGCAATAATTCGGTTTATTTGTGTCGCTGTGTGTGGTGCAATTACACACCATGCGACGATCGACTCTCGTTCCATTCGCTCTTCTTCTCTCTATCCTCTATCCGCATCGATGCATTTATTATTCTACAATATATATATATGCATATATATATATATATATTTATACTCTATAATATATAATATATATATACATATACACACATATATATATATATATAAATATATATATATATACATATATGCTTCGCTCTCTTTTTTCGCCACCGACGAAACGAATGTCAATATTGATTGGAGAGTAGACAACGACGACGACGACGACGACGACGACGACGACGAGTTCGTTTCAATTGACGTCCGCTGGGATTGGGGGGGGTGAGGGGTCGGGGAGTGGAGTTGGGGGGGTGTTCGAGTCTTCGACGCTGGAGAATGAACAGCGTCGATGTAGTGTCTGGAGATGTAGTGTCTGGAGACAGGAGACACTCATGTATCCTAACATTACACTTGTCTGATCCGATGGATTCTGTTGCGGCGGGTTTTTCTAATACAGAACACGGATTAAATTGGATTTTTTTCCCGCTAGCCAAGACGGGAGGAGCTGCAGCCATTGTGTGAAGCGTCGGCTAATTATTCGGCTTCTCAATGTCGGCATATGAGTGAGTGTGGCCAGTGGCGCCAGACCCTTCCTTCCGGGTCTGAGTATTTCCCTCCATTGACTGGGTGAGGTCATTGTAGGCTACTCTCATCTTGAGTTGGGATGAAGACAGGAAAGACATCTCTACAAATATTCCTTCTATGTTTGGCGAATTAGATCTCTGACCTCTTTCTGTCTCTCTGTCTCCCTGTCTCTCTGTCTCTCTGTCTCTGTCTCTCTGTCTCTCTGTCTCTGTCTCTGTCTCTGTCTCTGTCTCTCTCTCTCTCTCTCTCTCTCTCTCTCTCTCTCTCTCTCTCTCTCTCTCTCTCTCTCTCTCTCCCTCCCTCTCTCTCTCTCTCTCTCTTGACAAACCAGCAAGGCAATCGTGAACACGTGACCCTTGTCAAAATCTCAACCAGTACATTAGACGATTAGAGGAACTTGGTTGAAAAGCAATAGTTTTATTGTCAGAAGGCAAACAGAATAGCCCACTAAGTATAGGCGCAACCACGTCCTAAAAGTTGGGGGACCTAATGAAAATTCTGCGTAGGAGGAATAATAGCGAGCGCGAAACGCGCGAAGCCGCGATTGCCGAAGGCAAGAAACCCCTTACGGTTAATTGGGTTTACCCATTGTTTAGTTTTTTTACTGTTAAAACTGTAATGGTACGGTAGCATTTAGGCGATCATTTGTACGAAATTGCTAAATCATTTCAATGTTGATAGTTGTGGTTTAAGACTTAAAAATCGTCCCCTCCAATTGTTTAAAATTTTCATCTCAAAATCATTTCTCATAATTTCATTGGGCAAATAGGCCTACGAGGTATATGACCTCAATAAATATCCCCTACCGTTATTTAATGTTTTTAATTTTCGTACCGTTAAGGTAGCATTTTAAGCTGTCATCTTAACGAAATTGCTCATTATGGATAGACAGTGGCCAACACGGCATAAATTTATGATGATATTTCTTAAATATTTCTGAAATATTGGGGAGGGACATAAGCACTTCCGTCCCCCGACCACAAACTCTGGAGGGAAGCGTCCCCCACTGTCTCCCCCCCCCCGTAGTCCACGCCCATGGTGAAGACATACGTTGCCTCACTGCCACAGCAACAAAACATTAAGAATAAAAAGAACAATTGAGCATAACCTAAATAAAATTAATTCTACAGGCCTATATGATGATAATTTGTGGCACAATTTTGTCTGCAATGGACCTGGCATTTTGCATTGGAAAGACAAAAACATTCAAACCAGACACGAAAATAGAAATTCAAGACTCAGAAGTCACATAATAACACTAAAGATCAGCTTCCATGATTCACACTTACATCTATCAACAACAATTTCATTTGCAATCTGTTAGATGCCAACACTACAATGTCATGTCCGGATAAGATGTATAATTCTACATGCAGGATTAAAACGCTCAACTCCACACAATTAGGCCTAAGCCGAGAGTCATTTTGAAAGAACAGCTGTCTTCCTCAGTAGCCTAGATACACGTATGGAAGGTAATCGCAATCTCTGAACTTATGAAGCGCTACTCGGAGGCTTTGAGCGCATTTGAACAGAGCTTATATTCATGAGAGCTGCGTCAAGTCGGATGGGTTGTCGAGAGCGTCGGAGAGTGGAACCTCTGAGACTTTAGGACGACAGAAATAGAGATAGAGAGATAAACAGAGAGTTGGACAGGCGAGGGAACTTGGTGGATAGGGATATAGGAGTCGATGAACAGGCGTGAATTTAATTTGAGAGAGAGACAGACAGAGATACAGCGAGAGACAGAGAGAGAGACAGAGAGAGAGACAGAGAGTGAGACAGATACAGAGAGACACAGAGACACAGAGACTGACTGACTGGGTGGATGAGGGTATAGGAGTGGTTGAATAGACGGGAATTTAATTTGGATTGGAATGTCCGAGGGCCGATGGAGAGAGAGAGAAAGAAAGAGAGAGAGAGAGAAAGAGAGAGAAAGAGAGAGAGAGAGAGAGAGAGTGCGAGAGAGAGAGAGAGAGAAAGAGAGAGAGAGAGAGAGAAAGAGAGAGAGTGCGAGAGAGGGGGAGGGAGGGAGGGAGGGAGGGAGGGAGGGAGGGAGGGAGGGAGGGAGGGAGGGAGGGAGGGAGGGAGGGAGGGAGGGAGGGAGGGAGGGAGCTTGAGGCAGATGATGTTGGACAGTAGAGAGTCTGCTGTTGACGAGACAGAGTTTGCGATCAAAGCTTTGGCTTCATGGATTCGATTAGCAATGACTGCCTGGGATAAGACATCCGATTGGTTGCCATAAGACGGTTAAAGTTAATATTAGCGCAAAAATGGTGTGGTTCTGGTGATGGTATTAGTGATTGTAATCATAGGCGTTGGAGGCGGGGTCCAGGGGACAAATGCCCCCAAATTTCGGGCAAATGTATTTTTCGGGCAAAACAGGCATGAGCGGACGAAATGGATGGATTTTTTTCGGGCACACAGGGGTAAAACAGCTATATTTTCTGAAGATTTGTACGAAATGACTAAAAAAGGTAATTTTACGGTGAAATGAACGACTAAAAAAAGGTCATCAGAAAACTTGGTCGATGAAAAAAATGTCGGCGACTCGCGGTCTGCCAAAAATTTTAAGTATACTTTTCGAGCAAAAGTACAAATCTTTGAACCCCCCCCCTCTGCCGAAATGTCCTATGATTAGAATGGTATCGATGACAATGATAAAAACGACAATGACGACAATAATGACTGGTTACAATGATTATTACAATAATGACAATAACAACGATAAAGAATAATAAAGATACAACTGATAATAATATTGATGATGATGATGACGACGATGACGAACGATGATGATGATGATGGTGATGATGACCATTGGCGATGGCGATAACGAAAACAATAACAAAACAATAACAATAATAATAATAACAATAACAATAACAATAATAATAACAACAACAATAACAATAGCAATAATAATAACAATATATCTTGTGTAATGTTTGCTTTCTGTCATAATCTTGTTGTAGAGTTATCGGCTGAGTTGCATTCGATGTACGTTGGTGTTGGATCATCTTCTGCTTCTCACTCTCCTTCTTCGTCTTCGTTTCTTCTCGTCATCACGATGGCACCGAAGATGATGCTGCGGACGATGATGATGAAGATGCATTGTTCAAACGTCGTCGTTCAATTCCTCATTGTTCTTGTCGTCGTCATCATTGTCGTTGTGATGGCGTTGACTGCATCTGCTGCTGCTGATGATGATGATGGAGATGGTGATGCGGCGGTTGCTGAGGAGGATGCTGGTCATTGTGTGGACGACAGAGGAGTGGCCCGGGGCCTACTTCATGCGGAGGAGGATGCTAGGCGGAGGGGTAGGAGGAGGACTGGTTGTTGGAAGAGCGGTCTGTGAATGGGTTCTTTTTGTGTTTGCATGGGACTAACTGTGGAGGAAGAGGGCGTCTGATTGGACGCAAAGACAGAGGCAGGTAGAGAGACGGAGAGAGAGAAGGAGAGAGACGGAGAGAGAAGGAGAGAGAAGGAGAGAGACGGAGAGAGACGGAGAGAGAAGGAGAGAGACGGAGAGAGAGAGACAGACAGACAGACAGAGAAAGAGAGAGAGAGAGAGAGAGAGAGATATGCAGACATACAGAGAGATGGTGGAGACGATTAAGATAAGTGAAGATGAGAAAGTGGAGAGGGTGTAAAGAAGGAGAAGGAGAGACAAACAGAGACAAACAGAGAGAGACGGATAGATATGGACAGAGATCCGTGCATGAGAGAAGTATAGAGAGGGAGAGAAAGGCACAGAGGGAAATTGTAAAATTGAGTACAGATAGTGCGAAGATAAATATAGAGGGGAACAGAGAGAAGGGAGAGAGAGACAGGCAGAGACATGGAGAGGGAGAGAGATTGGGAGAGATATGGATGAATAAACTCCAAGACACTTAGTGAATGGACGGGAGAGATTGAGATAGGGAGATGAGCAGATAGAGACTAGGCTTACAAAGAGGAAGACACAATTATTGGCAGAGACAGTCAGACAGACAGACAGACAAACAGAGACAAAGACAGAGACTGAGATAGAGGGATTTCGCTGAGCAATGAATAGAGAGAAAAGAGAAGGAGTGGGTTTGGGAAGTGGTTTGAGGAAGGGAGGAAGGGATGGACGGACGGACGGACGGACAGACTGATGGATGAACTGATGGATGGAGGGCGATGGATGGATGGAGAAAGTGAAGAGCAGATGACGTCAGAAGATGGACTGGATGTCAGATGAGAGGTTGAAGGGGTGACAACCAGTGATATTTTCATTAACGATAAGTGAAATTAGAACTGAAAATATTGATTTCCGTTCAGTGTAACTTTAACTGTAACTGAAATTATTTTGAGAACGAAAACTGAAATAGAACTGAAATTAAGCACAGTGAAGTAAAATTAGAATAAAAACGAAAATTAATTTTAGAACTGAAATTAATGAAAAAATTGGAAATTTTAGTTCATTGCCATTCCTAAGCAGCTGAGTTTACATCTAAAAGGCGCACATATTTCTGACTCTTAAAACTTTGGTATCTTTGGCTTAGCACGCGCTTCCGTGTGCAATTTGACCTTTCCTGTAAGTTAATCATTTCTGAGATTTCTGTCTGTTGTCACTGACAACAGACAGACAAACAAAAAGACAGACAGATTCAGAGACAGATGATGATTGCAGACAGAAGATGCGGAAGAGTGAAGTGGCACAATCGTCTTCGTGATGAGTCGCTATGACAACGATTGTCATGACAGCCACCGACGGTTGCAACGTCTGTCGTCGTCATGACAACGTCTGCAGACGTCATTTCGACGATGAACCTGGTAACCATGACAACAACGTGCAAGACAATGACAGCCGACGTCACATTGGGAACAATTATTATAGCCGTTGTGTTCTAATGATTGAACAGAATAATGATTATTATGAGAAAGAATTGAAAGCATTGTTTGATGCGTTGAATATAGAAAGACCGAACGCAGAGGTCTTTAAGAACAGCTTTCTGTTTTATTTGTCTGACGTCACCTTGCGAGAACATATATTATAGCTTAACTAGTCTCAACTTACTTTGCCCTTCCCTATAATAGTCTAAACTCGTTGCTTTATCTGAAACTTGTCCTAGCCTTTCGACCGTCCATAAATTACGTCACGCACCTGCATGGGCGGTCACACATTTGTGACGATTTTTGACGATCACTTGCTACCGCTATTGACCACTACTGCCATGCTTTTTCCATAACTCTGCCGTTTAACGACTTAACAGAAAATATTCCGAGACAAAGAAACCATCTACAACAAGCGTCCAATTGGGAAACGCCGAGGTCCTTGGAACACAGAATAGGCCGATGCTATCCTTACGAAACGAATTTACTTTTGAATTATTTTGTGACATCTGTCGCCTCTTTGCATTGGACCATCCTTTCCTTGATGCTGCAATAGACAATCGAGTCTCAAACACCCGCACACCCTCCTCTCCTCTGATGGATCATACATAAGATTCATGGGCGGAGTTTATCAGGGGCTAAGGGGGGCTCGAGCTCCCCCCCCCCCCCAAGAAGGCCCAGATCAGGGCTGTTTTTAAGGCATTTTTAGAACTGCACAACTTCTTCCTTTCCTTTCCATCCTCCATGGTAAATTACTTCCAATCGGAAGACAATGGCCATTTTTGGCTAGTTTTAGCTGTAAGAAGTGCTTCTACAGGGTGGCTCAAAAAAAAACGTACCACCGGGGAAAATGCGATATCTTCGCAGCCGATTGGGGTTTTTCTGCGAAAATTTCACAATTTGAAGGGGAATGAATATACAACAATCCCTGAAAGTTTCATTTGAAACTTTTCATGTTTGCAAAAGTTACAGCTGTTCAAACTTAAAATTTCGTTTTTTCAATTATCCGGAGAATCATGCTCCAATACAAGTGATTTCATTAGGATGTTTGGCAAATTACAACACACACACATTGATGATGATGTCATACGACCTCACTATGAGCTGTAAAGAAGCTGTTTATGAAGCAATCTGCTGGTATTTGGTGATATTTTATAGATTAAGGTCTCAATTGGTGAACCCAAACAATGAACGTCTTGGGCAAAGTTTCTGCAAAAGATCAAATGGGAACTCGGACTTTGCATGAACAGAGACTGAGACATCGCGTGATCATAGCAAAATACCCAGTGAAAAGTGGAGCCTGAGCACATTGAAGACTATCTGCAAACGTGTTTATGTAACGAAGATCAGATGTCGGAAGAGAGGCAGGAAGTGGTCGCTTGATCTGACGGAAAAAGCGCGATTTTCACGAAATTCGCTTGGTAATCGAAAGGTCAAGTTTGCAAAGCAAATCGTGGTTTCGGCATCAGATATGCCGGCGTGTGTTGCGGCTGCAAGAAAAGACTGCAATTAATCCCATTCAGTAGGTTAGATGTCAAACTCATCATTGAACTCGCTTACCCAGACTCATTGAAGACCAGGTATGCTCTAACATCTGGTTTTATTATGCAGCAGGACAGTGCGCCTGCTTGCTCGCACGGCAAGGTTGATTATGATGGCGCTACCTTATTGACATCAACTGAAGTACAGTAAATGCATTGGCAAAGATGATTTACAAACTCGCCAGACCTTAACCCTCTTGTTTATCACGTCTGGGGAGCTATGCTGGAACGCTGCAAGACATTTAATCCCAAGTTGGAGAACATTGGCCAGCTGAAGCAAGTCTTGCTGCTAATGCGGGGTCAGTTGCCGCAGGACCCGACCAACAAGGCCATACTGAGCTTCACAAAAAGAATTTGAGCTTGTGTTAAGGCAGGGAGTGGACACTCTCATTATACCTTACAATAAACTGCAAAACGGAATGCTGAGGTCGTAGTGAAAAGTGATATCATTTGACTTGGAAATCTACAAGTGACGTCAATTTTCCGCGGATAATTGAAAAAACGAAATTTTAAGTTTGAACAGCTGTAACTTTTGCAAACATGAAAAGTTTCAAATGAAACTTTCAGGTATTGTTGGAAATTCATTCCCCTACAAATTGGAAAATTTTCGCAGAAAAAGTTCGATCGGCTGCGAAGATATCGCATTTTCCCCGGTGGTACGTTTTTTTTTGAGCCACCCTGTACAACTGCACAAATTCATTTAGAACTGCACATTTTGTGTATAACTGCACGTTAAAAAAGCCCTGGCCCAGATTCAGGTTTTTACCATTGCAATCAAGACAATTTATATAGCATCGTCGGTAGTAAGCTGCTTCTAGGATGCTTTACAAATATAGCCCAATTATATTATTGTCAAAGTTTAGCATAAATGCAAACATCCCGGAAGCAGGTGCAGCTTCAACTGTTTTCTAAAAGCAGATTGAGTTTTTATTTCTTGAATTGTTGCTGGGAGACTGTTCCAAGCGCGTGGGTTAGCGACCCGAAAGTAACGATCACTCGCTTTAGTTTTGGTTGCAAAGACGGATACGTCGGCGGTCTTGGACGACCGCAGACGTGACCTACTGGGATCGTCTGCCAGCGATTTGTCCACGAGGTAGTGTGGTGCGCGGTTGTTCAGACATTTTGTGCATCATAGTGCAAAGTTTCAACTTGATGCGCTAGCCTATTCCAAGCCACTGAAGTTGGTCTTGGATCGCATTAGAAATATAGTCGAACTTAATTAATCGCAGGACTAGGCGAGCAGCAGCATTGATGACCGCCTGAAGCCGAATGATAGCCTATATACTGCGCTGTGGCAAGCTAGCAAACGCGACATCGCAGGTATCAATTCGGCTCAGGATCAAACTGTGCACACCTTTTTTTTATTATAATTGCAATTATGGACATTTCAAAACAATGGACTTTTAAATGGTATGTTTTTATGAGATTTTCAACTCGATGACCAAAAAATGTCATCAACTGTTTTGGGCCGAGAAATTTGTTTAGCCTCCCCCCCCCGCCAAGATCGGCAACCAAACTCCGCCCATGATCAGATTAATATTATGTCTGACGCTCTGGCGTCTGAATACCGACTCGATTCGATGGATCGAGTCTCTTAATTTCTTATAAGCCTACTTACTTTATTTCTTTCTTTGAGCTGAGGATTCGTCGCCTGCGATGTTTTACGAATTTACGGTAGGCTACCTGCAAGTCTACCAGATCAAACGGTGGCTATAAACGCGGAAACGTTGCCACACACCTCCACACTGTGCACGTTTTCTCGTATAGGTTTAAAATTTGAATCCACCTGAAGCCGCCGCGTGCGGACCTTGAACAGGTCCTTCACTCGCGATTGCTCGGACGCTTCGGCGTCAAACTCTGATACGATGTCCGCGCTGTAGTCGGGAGCACCTCTGAGTAGGGAGCTTCAAAAGGCGCTATAGAAATGCAGAAACAGAAATAAATAACTATGTAGGCCTATGTATGCGCAGTTGTTATTGCGCCCCTTCGAGAATTATAGGTGCGTTCGCCTAAGACACCTTTTAATTGCGTTTCTCCAGCACTAAAAGAGCCTGACCTTCAAGAATTATGTGCGTATAAGACTACCTTCAATCGCCTTGCTCCTGCACAAAAAGAGCCAGAGTCACTTCGTATTAAGAATCCGTTATCATCGCCGTAATCGTGAACTCCACATTTGCTGAGGGCTACTCAAAAGTAAAACGAAAGCTATACAATAATTATACATAGATATTTCTTATTTTCAATGAATGAATGAAGGAACATTAGTTCTCACTCATAGAAATTATTTTGTATTCACTAGATGACAGATTCAAATACATTCGCCAGATGGCAGCATGCTTGTTCAACTATCCCATTCGGTTGATCTGGTACACATTATTTTTTGGAAAGTCGGGATATGGAAGAAGATCGCATTCTTAGCCTCCGCATAACCGCATATATTGATAATTAATTAGACAAAGAAATCGCGCAGCTCCTTAGGTGAACACCGAAGAACAGTCATCGGCATGATGTAGATTCTAAGCGGCGTCATTTTCTTAACCTCGTCGGGTGAAGGAGCATATTGTAGATTTGAATTTCTCAAACGACAGGCAAGCACTCATGATCACTAGGACGTTGCACAGAAGAATAAAACCACCTCTGAAGTCAGTGTGAGCGGCAGCTTCACTTTCTTAACCTCGGCTTATTTGGACGTATCACATTAGGTCCGTCCAAGGGTTCTGTGCTGTCTTAATTTAATTTTCTAGCTAATTTTCTCACTGCACCACTATGTAAGCCATGTAGGGGAAGTCGGGACGAGATGGACCCTTGGGGCATGATGGATCCCGTCAATATAAGGTATATATGATGTCGCCACCTATCGAATGAACTTTAATTATTGTAATACTGTTGGCGCTTTGGTGATTTGACCAAAATAAGCGACCGAAACGACATTTTTTCGTTTTTTATGATGAAAAGTTGATTTTCGACCTGCTCGATCTTATTTCAAGAAACAGTTATTTGCTAAGTATTCAATTGCACTTTGTCACAGGCTTTCGATGCAAGTATATTTGGTTAAACACCCTTTTCTGCCGTATTAACGAATTCAGTACGTATTAGCAGGATACCCAGTAGATTAAATTTTTAATTGGTAAAAAGTTTATACCTTACGCATGGGGGTGAGTTGGATCAGTCACCGACGGGGCAAGACGGACCTTGTGATCCATCTTGCCCCGTTTGTGTGAATTTTTCCTGTGGTTCGAATTTTTTCATCCTATTTCACATGTTAATTAATTATTATGTTGTTATTACTATAACAATAATTGGTGGATACAATAATAATGACAATTAACGCGAAAGACATGATTGCAGTGGTCTATCTTGTTCCACCATGGGGGCAAGATGGACCACTAAAATCGCCTAAAATCGAACAAATCTAGTCAAATGTAACTTCTGCGTTATTCTCACTGTTTTACATTATAGACGATCACATTTATGCCTAAAATAGTATTCTGCATGTGATCAGAACATGCTATGATGAAAGACTAATGCGTGGGGCATGATTTATTAGATTGGTCCATCTTGCCCCATAGTGGGGGCAAGACGGACCTTTACGACTAAGTTTTTAAATTTAAAAAATCTTTTTATCAAAAAGGGATGCAATTAAATTTGTGTTGCCCTTAGCTAGCTAGGGTAGTGTGTAAGCTACGAGTAGCAAAAAATTTGTCCCCGTGAAGCACGTTTTTGGTGTCTCAAACCCAAAAATCCGTTACGGGGTCCGTCTCGCCCCGACTTCCCCTATGTTATTTTACTTACTATGTGATCATGATTTTTTTGTACGTTTTAAGTTGATGATGGGATCAATAAACTTGACTTGACTTGACTAAAAAAAACTGTCGGTACGTACTCGGCATACCTCTGAGTGCACTCTTTGAAGCTGAGCTGGTGCCTGGTTATGGTCTGTGGGGCACACTGGGGCTCGAAATGAAGCGGCTATCGATCTGACACAGATTTCCACACTCGCGGTTTTATCTATACTGTGGTTTTATTTGAATCTAAAAACTAAACTTTTTACACAGGCCATTCTTGACAGACTTTTCCTCTGTTCCAAGTGCTTCTGAATCGTTTCTACGGTTTTTTGATCGAATGCTTACGAACTCATGGCACTTAAATCTCTATATTTATTATTATTATATGCCTGTTTGCCAATCTGGAAGCCACGAAATAAATGCGCTATAGAAATGACGGAGGTGACCCTTCGTTCTGAAGCTAAGAATAAAATGTTGTTGTTATATTAGTTTCTGTGGATTTTGATCGTTGGAATGATGTCAATGTGTAGGAAATTGATTGATTTATTATATAATCGTTGCGAATTGAACGATTATGGTGAAGAACTGACTGTCATCTTCTTTATTTGAACCGAAATATGATCTTGATTTGCGTCAGGTGATTGTGAACACAGCGTTCTTATTAGTGGCCTTGTAAGTACGTAAGTAAGTAAACGCTGTGCCAGCGTTCTGCTGAAAATTTTACAGAATGTATGTTTTCAAACGCAGTGCGAAGGTTGAGTTTTCATGTGCTAGCAAAGTCGTTGGGCAATCGTAGAAACACGTGTAATTTACACTGAGCCAGTCATTGCAATTTTGTAACCTCTTTGTAAGATGTCCCAAATAGTGTAAATTCGCATCACCGAAACTAGAATCGCCAAAAACGCCGAACACACACAAACGCCCGAATTGCCGAAAATGGTTTTATAGAATTAAGCGGCCGAATTCCCAAAAACTATTCAGAGTTAAATTGAATACATGGCATTATGGACCTATTAAGTGTTGTCGATAAATGTACAGTGTTGACAAATCGTTAGCTTTTGTGAAAATCGATTTCGGTTATCCGGCTGAAATGCGTTTTGGTAGTTTGAGTTTCGGCGATTCGGGCCGCACCCCAAGTCACAGAAATACAAATCTGCTGCAAAAATGCTGTAGGCCTATGTCATGCTACTGATATGAAGTGGATTGATCATTCAGGATAGTTGCATGCTGACAGCGTTTTGGTAAGTGCTTGAGAGATGCTAAATAGGTGTTCATTACATTACACTGTGGTCTATTCAGTGAACTTTATGTCATTATTCTGGACAGGTTGTTACACACAAACACGCATGCACACATACACACATCCTTTGTCTCGGATAAGATTTACTGACGGTGCACGCATAATAAGTGTTTATTACATCTGACCAATCAAACTATGCATGGATAAGTATATTTAAAAAGCATTTTTATAATTATTTTGCAGAGATGTTTAAATTATTCAGATCTCAAGGACAAGTTAGGAGTGCAAATACTGTTGAGCTAAGGAGATATTTTACGCAGCAAAACAATAGTAATTACGGTGATATTACGATAATAATTAAGGTAGTAATTACCATCATAATTACGGTAATAATTGCGATAATAATTACGGTAATAATTACGGTAGGTTAACCAATCGTCTTTTCGTCTTTTATTCAAAAAATCCTAAATTCATTTTGTTTCTGTAGAAGTTCGTGAGGGAGATTAGCCGACGAGAGCTTCTTTTCATGACGGGTCTTGTCGTCGAAAGAATGACGCTTAATTTGACGAGTCTACGTCTTCTGATCGTGTCGTCGTCATTTGAGTAACACGGCGGCGACGGACGACGTCGTGATGACATCGAAGGCTCACTCGTACAGTATTCAGCGTCTTATTCAGCTGCGCTTTCTCTGTCCAGATGACATAACGGAGGTCAAACAGCTTTGTGCTGACTGGTTTCCCATTGAGTAAGTTCCGAAGCAATTCGATTCTGATCTAAATGGAAAATGAATGACTTCGTGTATTGCTGCTTAGGTTGTATTGTATTTCTACCAAAGTTCGTCTTTGTTTTGAACAAGCATTGACTGGTCATTGATTTTTCATTCAGGATGAAAGGCCTATAACAATTGGTCTTATAATTTGATAAGTTGTTTGATTGCAAGAAATTAAAGGTTTAATTTGACAGATTAAGACAGTGCCGTCCAACCTTTTTGGTACCGCGGGCCGCAAAAGCAAGATTCTTGAAGCCGAGGGCCGCAAATGTAAATTTACATTTAATGTAAATTCAGAATTTATTGATATAGGCTATTAACATTGAAACGAGTATTGAAATTTTATATGGAATTACTATAATCTATCAATCTAGCTGTCTATTATGAAATTTATATACCGCCGTTTCAAGATAACTATTCAGAGATGTTCCCAACCCAGGAATGGCCAACGAGGAAAGTCTTAAGCAATTTATCGAAAGAGTCCGACGAGTGTCACGAGTCCCACAGGAATAATACTAATAAATGATAGCATGTAGATTGTAGACTACTCAAACCACGATTGTTATGCTTCACAATATTATAGTTGAGCACCAAAATGTGCAAGGGTGGTGTTTATCCATGCCTCACACTCGGTTTCGTCGCCTAGACACAGTTTGGCCAGCTCAGCTCTTCAGTATGCGTCGCCTAATCAATTTTTTCCCTATAGATCCACTTTATAATTGGGGCGAATTTCCATCCTCCTGCTCTGTTTTTTTTTTTTAAATCGTCGAAGCCAGAGTTTCGGTCCAAAGAGCTACTAGCACCATTATAGTCGTCGGACCGGAAAGAGCTAAGACATCGACATTCGTCGGCCCTGGGTTTCTTACCACTAATTGTCTCTTTCTAATACACACCACTAGAATAATTAGACTATCTCTCGAAAGGAATGGTCACAGTCACTTGCAGACGTGCTGGAACTCTGTACACAGCTCAGGAATTCACTAGAAGTGAACGATTTGAGATGGTTTGCGAAATGAGTTTAGTTGAATACAGTAATAAGAGTTGTTAAAACCAGAATTCGTGGGTCAATCTCCAGATAGACTACTTGAACCTAACCCCAGGAAGAGAAAGAAGAGAAAGAAGAGTATTATTTCAGTTTTCGGATTGGCTTTCCTGGTAGCATTCTAAATTGGCAACTGTCACAAGTCAATAAAAAATAAACACTCCTGTCGATAAGTGACTTTATCCTTTACTAAGTTTACTTCATTTTACACAAAAAAGTGCACAAATTTAGTGAGCCCGGGCGGGCCACTTGAAATCGCCTCGCGGGCCGCGCGGGCCGCACGTTGGACAGCACTGGATTAAGATATCAATCCAAAGTGATTTGTCTCAAATTGATGGGGACTCTACATCAGCCAAACATGCAGTTCAAGAAATCAGATGTTCGTTTCTTTCGGTGAAATCGTAATCTGAGCAAATCTGAGAAGAATTGAGGATGAAATCTAATGAATGAAACAAACCAGAAACCATTCTAAGTTTGGTATGGCAGTTGAAATCTGAGTCCATGTCCGAAGATTGATTTCAGGAAGAACCTCGAGATATCTGATCAATCAGAGAATCTTGGTCAAATAGCTTTAAACAAATTCTGCTAAGAGTAGGCTAGAGAGCAAGTGAAATTCAACTGCTAAAATGCCATAATTATTGTTGAAAGGCACCTATTGTTATGAAATAAATTATGTCGTAGATATCCAGAGAGCTGGTTTGATGTTAGAAACAAATTCTTTTTCTGATAGATATCCAGAGAGCTGGTTTGATGTTAGAAACAAATTCTTTTTCTGATAGATATCCAGAGAGCTGGTGTAATGTTATGAAACAAATTCTTTTTCTGATAGATATCCAGAGAGCTGGTGTAATGTTATGAAACAAATTCTTTTTCTGATAGATATCCAGAGAGCTGGTTTGATGTTATGAAAGAAATTCTTTTTCTGATAGATATCCAGAGAGCTGGTACACGGACATAACGTCCAGTTCGCGGTTCTATTCTCTCGCGGCAACGATCAACTCTTGCATCATTGGAATCATTGTCTGCGAAGTGAAACCGCGAAGTCGTTGCAATCGCGAGGTTAGATTAGATTAGCTTAGGTTGGATTAGATTAGGTTAGATTTGATTAGGTTAGATTAGGTTAGATTAGGTTAGATTAGATTATATTAGATTAGATTAGACTGATGAGCAGATGATGATTGGGACCTTAATATATCTTTGACAATTTACATGTTTGATCATCTTTCTGTCAGGCAGTTAAGTGTGTACTGGACGTTGGGACTCAAATTCTTCACTCAATCGCTCTGCATCATCGCTTTATCATGCATTGGTCATATTATTTAGTCGTGATAAATAAATGCAGTAGCTATAATTAATATTATTGATGCTTTTGAAGGCTGGTCTTTATTTCAACATAAAGAAGACAAAGATTATGACAACAGCTGGAGGAGACAATTTTGTGATAGGCGGAGAGGAAATAGAGGTGGTCTCAAGTTTTACATTTTTAGGTTCTGTAATAGAAAAATAGGGTGGGTGTGATATGGAAATAAAACGCAGGGTGGCTATTGAAAAAACTGCAATGAATGGATTGGAAAAAATATGGAAGGATAGGCATGTGAGTACAGACACGAAAAAAGACTGGTGAGAGCTTTGATAATACCGACAGTATTATATGGTTGTGAACTTGTGAGACTTGGACAATGACCAAGAAAATGAGAAAAAAGATGAACGCTTGTGAGATGTGGATTTGGAGGAAAATGCTGAGAATATCTTGGATGGAAAAAAGGACAAATGAATGGATACGCATAGAGATTGGTATTGAAAGCGATGAGTCGCTACAGCAAACAGTGCTAAGTTCTAAGAAAGTTGGGTTTCTTTGTCATGTTATGCATTCAAATAGTATGGAAAAGGATATGATGCTAGCATACGGAGAGGGAAGAAGAAAACAAGGGCGGCCAAGGAAAAGGTGGATGAATGAGGTTCACGAAACAACAGGAATGAACTTGGAAGAACTAAGGGAGGCGACATCAGAAGGAAGAATATGGAGAAAATGGATCTTGTCGGTCGCTAGAGCTCAAAGAGCTGAAAGCACAAGGTGTTTGATGGTTTGAAGTTGATTTGAAGGTTGCATGATGGTATAATATTTTTTCTTCTCTTAACTAATCTTTTAAATTTCCTGATCATTTTCTGTGATTAATATCAATAATCATCTGTTTTGTTTGATTAGCTAACGCATTGTTGTGAATTCTTGTTTAGGATGTTGATATTCTCGCTTCGCGTTATCCACAGAGTACATTGATGGCTTACATTCTCAGCCTTGGTGTTGTCAAGGATTATCGAAGGCATGGGATTGGTCAGTTCGACCTTCTTCACCTCTCCATCTCTTCAGTATTTAATTTGTAACTTCTAAAGTGCCAGTGTATATATAAGGCCAACAATAAGACCAATGTCTTGAAGTTCCTTGTAAAATGATTTCTAGGCAAACTACAGCTCAAGAACTTGGTCTCTCTCTTCCATAAGTTCTTGAATTTACTATTCTGTTCAATTCTGGTTTGATGGTGCTTCCGGTTTGTCTAATAGTGGTGCTAGATAAATATGCAGTTATGATTGAGGTCAGTCTGCAGAGGCAGGAAAACAGACTGTGGTGTATATATATAATTACCGTATACATGTGTCTCAATTGAAACTTAAGTGATTCAGAATATTTTTTCATTCTACTCCTCTAACTATGCACTATTTCATTTGTTGTATGTTTTATATGTGTTGATCAATTCACTCATTGCTTCTACCTGAGCAAGTGGTTAAAATAGATTTATTATTTTCTGGATGTCTGTTGGTCTACTTCAGCATCCTTGCTTCTCGATAATCTCTTGTCGTACCTGACGTCCGGTGAACACAAGGACTGCAAGGCCGTCTATCTGCACGTCCTCACGACAAACATCAACGCAATCCGCTTCTACGAGCGACGCAATTTCCACGTCCACAGCTGCCTCCCGTTCTACTACTCGATCAAGGGTTGTCCCTGCGACGGATATTCTTACGTACTCTACATCAACGGCGGACAACCACCTTCCACTTTCGTATATCCTTTTCTTTTTTATGTATATGAATTATCCATTTTCGTATATCCTTTTCGTTATAATGTATATGAATTATGGATGGCATCATATCTTTTCTTGTGGTTAAATACTTTCTATCTATCCATCTAAGGAATTTATGTCGGGAGCGCCTCTTCGAAGAGGCGCTCCCGACTCAACCACGGTCAAAGAGATAAGCCTTGAGTGGTTTATAAACAGGGCTGTAGTCGCTGTATTCTAGGGTATACACGTATATACAGCGTATACTCTCTTCCGGGAAAAAATCGCATCGTGTACTCCCCTCCGAAAACAAGGATACACGCGGGTATGCAGCGTATATTCACCTATCACTGTACACTAAGGTGTACGCGGGTATACACAAGCAAGAAAAATCACGAATTTTGAAGAAAAGCCAAGAAATTTGGGATGAAAATCATGAGAAAAGCACTCGATGACTAAGAACAGGTCGTCAGAAATTTAAGTCCCAAAATGAGTCAATTTTTTTGGCAGCACATGTACTCACCTCAAAAGTTCAGAGTACATCCCTGTTTAAAAATAGAGTTGGACAAGTCAGGACTGCAGAAGGGAGCGGGGGTGTAGTGGGTGTGCTTATCTTACTAATGAACTTTGATCCCTCTTGGACTTGGCATGGGAGCCTATTTAAACTGCACCAACATTTACTATTACAATATTTTTTCGTTCTGTTGTCCTTAACGCTTTTGTTTTGCACTGACTGCCTGAAGCAGTTTGGTTCGTTGCTGTCGCACCTCCAGCCGTGTGCCTTACCTCATCACATTCTCCGGTTCGCTCAAGGACTCTGGCGCTACCTGGTCACCGGCTCCACAACCATCTCTTCTAGTCACGAGGTCCACTACAGTTGATGTGAACCAGCTGCTCGTTGTTACGCACAATTCAGTCCTCAGGCTTTACAAGGAGAGAGGACAGGAGAAAACGTCAGGATGACATAATGATCAGGAGAAACATTCGGCAATACTAGAGAATTGTTTGGAGAAACTGCCAGACTAAAGAATAGTCAGGAAAGTTCGCAGGATACAACAGGCAAAACTGCAGGACTAAAGAGTGGTTAGGATAAATTGCACTACGGGGGAGAGCCGCAGGACTAATGAATTTTCAGGAAAAGCTGCAGGACTAGTGAATAGTCGGGCAAAACTGCGGGAGTAAAGAATGGTCATGAAAAAACTGGGTCCCTAAAGAATGGTGGAAAGCAACTGGGAACTGAAGAGTCGTCAGGAAAATAATGCTGGAGAGAAAGAGTCATGAACATGAAAGACAGTTGTCAGGGAAAAATTGTCATGAAAAAATCAAAAAGCAGGGTAGGTAAAGTCATGAAAATTCTTTGGAACTAAAGTCATGAAAATTCTTTGGAACTAAGAATGATCGGGAAAAAACTGGAATCTAATTGGCGTGAATTAAAAACGATGAAAAAACTGGCAAATGAAACTAGTCCGGAATAAATGTACGTACAGATTATGTAAACTGAATTCAATTCTCTTCAGTTGGTGAGAAGCTGCTGGCATTGAGAATTCTTCCATGACTGAATTTACAGAGGAAACGACCGGGGAGATGTGCAATGTTTCGCTTCGTTGCTTCGGTTGAATGTTGTGCTTTAGCAAAGTCTGTGACTGACTGCTCATCCTGTCAACGCCTTTTTTATTCTGATATGGTTGACGCAAGTCTCAGGCGTCTGCAAAAAATTCTTTTGCAGAAAGACAAAACTGTCCAGAGACTCAAAATAGGATTTGAGTTATTCTGGATGACGGACGATTATGGAATTTCGATTCGTCTTCTAAGATGTTCTAGAAAATCATGTTTTGCAAAGGTCTTGGAAGTTCACACGTTTTTTGCATATGCTTAAGGAACAACACGTGTTTTTTGTATGTTGCTGTAAATCCACGTATTTTGCACATGTTTCAGGATATTCACATGTTTGCATTTGTTCACGATTGTTTTTTTGTGTTAGAAAGTTGGAAGAATGATATCTTTGCAAATGCACTGACAAGATCATGTATTGTACTTAGGCTTTAGAATCATGTGCTGCTCTTGCTGTAACATGTTTCTAAAAAATTTCTTTATTTTATGCCTAAAGTATTGTTTGCCTGTGGTGTTGAAAATCGTGGGTTTCTTATGTTGACCAAAAATGTATTTTTATTTTCTCAAACGCATGTTTGAGATATCATGCTTTTTATGTGATCCTGAAAATCACATTTCTATGTGATCCTGAATATCATGTGTTTTTTGTGTGATCCTGTAAATCACATGTTCATTTGATTCTGAATAACATGTTTTTGTCACATTATATGATCCTGAATATCATGTGTTTTTATATGATTACGAAAGTCATGTATTTATGTGATCCTGAGCATCATGTGTTTTTTATGTGATCATGAATATCATGTGTTGGGCAGCTGAATCCACGTGTAAATAGAACAAATGCTGAGCAGCAGTGAATACATCAACTTTTCTTCTCAGTTCAGCGAATGACGAACAAAACTTTTTTTAAATTTTATTCCTATGACGTCATTTCATTGGAAGATCATTGGCGTATGATCCAACGATTGCAATTTCGAGCCTGCTGTGTGGACTCTGTGTATCGACCCTCTACATGTTGCCTCTAGCACATAGCTGTAAAACTTGGTACCAGTGTAAGATTGGCAATGTGGTAGGGAGACAGTTGAATGGTTACATGATGATCAGAAGCACTTGGCTTTTATACCCGCTAGCCCCATGACGGTTCGTATATAACATATGCACGGAGGGTACGGGGGGTTACTGGATTTAGGTAATTTGCGTGTGGGTGCATAATGCCTGAGGACTGAACTAGAGGGGCAAAATGTACATATTATGCCGAATAAATGTCTAGTTATGATGACGGCCACGTTAATTAACCTATTTTCAACTCTGTATTATTCCTTAATTGTTCGATAGCATTTGACTACCTATTAAAATCATATTCTGTTAAGATAATTGACAGTAAGCCATAACAGTTAAAGAAATTAGCTTATATGATGTTTAACAAAAATATATTAGCCTATGGTTAAATACATGTTTCATAGATATGACTTTAGCTAAATAGCCTTTGTAGGAGGGAGAGAGAAGCTTATTTGTCCGTATGCATTGGGGTGGTCTATGAAATGTATGGGGGGAAGGGAAATAAGCTTTTTTGCATACGTACCATCAGTATATGGATGGCACTAGGTTGACTCAGACTTGAATTCCCTAGGGTGTGGGGCAATGGTTTGACGAGCAGTAAAATAGATGGACACATTGCATGTCTGCCATAAACTTTAATTTGACTCTTGTTAAACTTGTTATCTTCTGTCAATACTTATATCATGTAATCGTTTACTGTGTACAAGTTTATCTGTTTGTATCAATAAGCAAAATTATTGTTATTATTATTATTGTTGTTGTTGTTATTAGTTAATGGCAAGTCTTTCAATGCAGTGATCCTATAATTATTATGATATTGAAGTGGTTGTGAGTTGGTGGGTCAATTGTTGAAGTGGTCATGGTATTGAATGATGGTATTGAATGATGGTAGGCTGCTGTGGAGGTGGATTCTTCGTATTCATGCCGCGTCTCTTCTCTGATGGATATAATCAATTCTCTGATTTCAATTTCAATCTAAACGACCAGAATTCATGTTGTTTTCCCATTCTTCTCTCTGGTTCGGCCATTTGCAGGAGGGACCTTGGAAAGTCCTTAACTGACAATAGTGAGCCCTTCCAACGATGTTCTTTCTGTCTTCTGGTCAAGTTTGCTCTTCTGAACTTTGGAAGGAGGCAATTTATCAAAATTCAGTTGTATTTTATATAATTATAGTCTTAGAAAATCATAGAGCGTGGGCAAAAAATGGCATCACTAGGAAACTTATTGTCAAGAGATTCTGGGGCTGAAAAAGCCATCGGAAACATAACAGTTGTTGAAAATGCATGGCGATGCTGTCATGTTCAGTTGGCTGGTAATGATCGCATTTTGGCAGGATTCATCTTGGCTTGAACAAGTATTAACTGTGTTAATCGAAACAATTTTATGATACGTGGTTTAAAATCAAGGATCAACTGAATTAAATTTCCTCACTAGGAATTAGCAAAATTTAAATATTCATGTGAAATGATTTGACTTTAATTGATTTGGAGTAAAATCTTGAATTAATCAGATTAAATTTCCTTACAGGGAATTAGCAACATTCAACAGGTCATGTTGAATCGTTTGCCTTAGTCTGATTCTTGAAACTTTAGGCTGAAATTTCTTTGAAAAAGGTGTCTTCAATGAGATGTAATCTGAAATGGTAAGAGAGGAATGTTATGAGAAAGCCAGTCAGAATCACAGGAAGAAACCAATTGCGAAGAATGCAACGTAAATGCTCAAAATTACTCAGCATGAAAAGTCGCGTCAGGGAGACCAGCTTATTTATTGGCACTAACAACCGCAAAGCTGAAATGCTTCCTCAGTTGCAGATGTGTGAACGAGTGACATGTGGGTAGGAAAGAAATGCAAGTGGATAAAGCACTCGGATGAAACAACATAAAAACTGGTACGAAATAAACTCGTTTCATTTATATCTTGGTTGGAGTTATGTACTATTAACCAAACTATCGGCTATCAGTTAGACATGAGCAGATTATACTTGCATTAATAATATTTAGGCTTTATATACAGATGCCTCTTCAAATGTTAACTGTATTTTGCTTAGACATCAGCCATTGCAATTAAAGCTACGAATACGAATGCAACAAAGCAGTGCGCCCATAATTCTACAAACTGTGCATTTTTGCTTACAGATAAATCTACTGCCGAAACAATGCTCAAATCATCTTCATGAATCATATTGGATACAAGACATTTGCATGTTTAAAATACATTTCAGATCAATGGTGGCGTCATTTATCTTGCATATCAACAAAGCATGTCGTAAACAGCGTCCCAAAACTACAACAGCATCTCCCATGTTAATCAGATTGTTATACCTAATAATTGTCCAACTTAGAATATAAATTTCATTGTTTGTAGCATTGTCTCTACACGAGCAGATGGTTAAGTGACTGGAACATCTGAAAGCATGGCAGTTATATTGATTATGCATGCAGTGTCATATGTCTCAGTTTTGTCACATAAGGGATTATTAAAACACTAGTCATCCAGGAAAGCTTAAGAACAGGATGAAGGATCTAGAATTTCAGATGACTTGAATGATTAGGAAAATTCTCAATGATTCAGATGATCTGAGGCATTCTAAAGATTCTGAGAGATACAGATGATTTGAAGGATCAAGAGGGAAAAGACTTCAGTTAGGATTAAAAAGACCGGAAAGGCTTCGTATGATTTGAACGATTAGGAAGACTGAAGAGGATTAAGATGATTTGAAGGATTAGGAAGAGGATTAAGATGATTTGAAGGATTAGGAAGAGGATTAAGAGGATTTGAAGTTTTAAGAAGAGGATTAAGATGATTTGAAGGATTAGGAAGAGGATTAAGATGATTTGAAGGATTAAGAAGAGGATTAAGATGATTTGAAGGATTAAGAAGAGGATACAGATGATTTGAAGGATTAGGAAAATTCAAAAGGATTGATTATATTTTAGGGATTCCAAATAAATGAGAAACTTTTAAATGATTCAGGAGGTTCAATAGGATTGCAATATGAGTAAGGGTAGTACTTCTGTCATTCGAAGACGATTCAAATGATTGATTAGAATAGGATCAACAAAAGTCATTGTGATTTGGCAACAATTCGCAATGTTAGGCGATCATCAGCCAGAAGAGAAAGATGATTGCGATCGCGAGAAAAACGCGACTCAAGAACGCTTCGTCAGCGTGTTGAGGCGACCCGGCAGGAGCTAAAAAACAAAAACAGATTTAAATTTATGATTTTAAAATTCGTAAATACAATTCTTAGTGAAAGAAAAATTGTCAAGAGAGAGACTTAACGACAATGGGACATCGTTAATCATTACATATACTTATTCACCAACCGCTAACCTTTATATATATATTTAATCCATTATTTGTTTAATTTATTGACCATTTTATTTACGCATCATATATTTTGCTGTTTGTATTTGTGATAATTGGCATTCTTTTATTTTATTCAATATACCAATTACTAATTACATTTCTTCATAATTTTGATCACTTCCCTATTATATATAATGGTAATTTTTATGTAATCATTATGCATTACAATCCATTTATTCATTCATTCATCTGACATTTAATCCTTACCATGTTTCATATTTATTCCAGCTTAAAGAATTTACAAACTTACAGATATAGTAGGAAACATTACAGGGTGGCAACCAGCCTTTGTTTACAGTAAATTGATTTTATACGCCAGTTACTGGAGCTATATAAATGCAGAAACTTAGAGGTAAGGTAGGAAATATTACGGGGTGGTGGTCGGCCGTCGTTTAGATTGAAAGAAGAGGCGAAAAATCCGAATGGAAACGCTCCAATGCCAAAGGACATCTGGAAGCCATTGTCTCCCAGGCCAAACCCATTCAGATTCTACAAAAATAAAACATCACAAACCTGAAAAATCTAAAACAATTCCAAAAATGCTTATTAAAATGCTAAAACATTTCAGATTCTAAATAGACTAAATTCTAAAATAATTTTTAAATTTTTTTTTAAACAATTCATAAAATTAGCTCATTTCTAAAACTTTTGAAAATCTTAATAACAATGATTAGAAACAATGCATCAAGTTCAGCATTATATATCCATACTACACTTCCAGATAAGATAACCAACGTTTTAAAGAAATTTCAAATTCCACAAAATATCTAAACTATGAAACAATAAATAGATTTTAAAAATAAGGCACCAGACAGGCCAAGAAGGCACTGCCAGACAGACAAAGATGCAAGAAAGATAAGAATGGCACCAGACAGACAAAGGAGACAGACAAAGAAGGCAACACAAGACAGACAAAGACAAAGAAGGCACCACAAGACAGACAAAGAAGGCATTAGACAGACAATGAAAGGCACCAGACAGACACAGAAAGGCAACGGGCAGTCAAAGATGGCAGAACACAGACAGACCAGGCACCAGCAGACAGAGAGGCACCAGCAAGACATCCACATAAATTTTATAAGGCTAACAACAAGAGAATCAGATTGATCGGCGTACATTACTATTTTCTGGTTCTGTTCGTTGGCCCTGCGGTCTTGGAGGAACTTTCTCCCTGGAAAAAATAATACAGATTCATTCTGATTATTTAGTAGGGTACTAAATTATTCAGTACTAAATTAACACATGATACTCCTGTCTAGGGTCTGTTTAAAAAATAGTCACAACACACACATAAAATCTTGTATAGTTCTAAAAAAGATTTTTCAGAAAAAATAACATTATATTCTTCAACTTGGGAGATAATACGAAAAGTGAGTGGAAATCGCATTTACTTTCAAAGACAATAATAATGATCAGGTTGACGATGATGATGATTATTATTATTTTACCATTGCTATTATTTTATTATTATTATCATCAATTATTATTATTATTATCATCATCATCATTATTTTTTTTATAATGCCATGTAGCATTTTGAGACATGTTCATATTTACCAAACGTACCATCAGCAAAACAATATAACTAATAACAACAGCAATACAATAATAGTAGGAATTACAACAGTAATAATAGCAATACAATAATAACAATAATAAATAATAACGATAAAACATTTTCCAGATGAATTTCCCTCTGACCTTGGGTCCTGTTGGTTGGCGTTTCCTCGGCCGTACAACGGAATAACCTTGTCTTTGCTGATTCCGGCTTTGCAGACAGGACAAGTCTTTCGATTCGGCCGCGTCTCCAGCCACTGGTGAAGACAAGGCCAACTGGTAGCGGAAAAACAAACAAGCGTTATCTGTATCATTATCTCTCTCGATATTTGGATTAGATTTCTGAGGCCCTCTACAGCAATATTGCAATGTTACGGCGCCATATAAATTGTCGATGTTATTATTATGATATGATCATTAGTATTGCTAACAATTAATTTAGGAAACCTTTTACTCAACTTAAGACACACTTCTATGGTTATTCATAGGGAGTTGTGTGGAGAGCATCCTTGTGAGTTACCCTAAAGTTGCCATACAAGTCCTCTTGTACATACATATTAATTAGAGCAAGTATCAGTATCACTTTGTGTCGATTATTGTGACAATGCCGCGTTAATTAAATGATTGTTATGAAAAATCTTTAACACACAATATTGGTTAGCACTTATGTAAAAACATATAAATCAGAATGCCATGCATGTATGTGCACCTGTTATAGCGAACCTTCAAGATTACTACTCAGAAGCTCTCCCGCAAACACTGAAAGGGAACTTCACGCAGAAGCGCTATGTATGAATGCATATATACATACATAGATATATGAATGAGAATGATTAGATTAGATTTGAGCGTGTCTGACCAGAACAGGTGTCCACACATGCTGACCACCGCATCACGTGCAGTGTCAAGGCAAATGTTGCATTCGTATGCGCTGTTGTCTTGAGTCGCACGGCTCGAGTTCTGGCTCGATCCTGAGCCACCGGACGCACCTTGAGACTCCTCCCCGTTCACAGGCTGTGCAGAACTGGCGTCCGATTTCGGGATGTTTGTCGCCATGACAACACCACCTACAGAAAAACAAACACAATCCCCGATTAAATAAAATGATTCCTGTAAAGCGCCATTACAATAAGATTTTAAATGTATTATCCATTTAGACCGTGTGCAGCAGGAACTTGGAATGATGGTTTTTGGAACATAAGGCAATGTTGTTAAAATTTATTGCTGGATTTCATTCCTCCAAAAAACACGATGAGGTACAGGATATACTAGAGCTCTCTTATATGTTCTAACTTTGGTGAAAAGTCCTCTTGATCAGCTCTTTACTCTTTATATGCACCTCTTGACGACACATGAAAACTACAACTGGGCTTTTGAGGAAGAACTATTTCTATTGTTTGATCACTATGGATTCTGACTAAACCACAATTCAACCTGGCTCTGTTAGACTTGATTTGATATAGCGTCTATGCTGGTCTCACAGACGCTGCTTTTGTGTGGCACTGAGAATGTCGAAGATCTTTTTTATTTTGTTAATTACATATGTTACGCTCGGATGTAGTTTTAACAAACCTTTAGCTTAAACTAGACACAATGGTTAAATTGACGGTGGTTTACCAGTTTCATTCAAATCAAACCAATTTCGGTGTGTTGTGGCTATTTTATATCTGCTGAAAAACGGCAATTTAAAGCGGGCGACAAATACGTTTCAGGAACATGTAGGGCTGTATGCATACGTCATGCGATCATTTGCGTCTCGGTAAGAGTAGCCCACCTTTAATGTTATCTTTCGTCCAAATTACGAAAGTCCGAAGACTTAACTAACAATTAAATAGACCACATAATTTGAATATATTTGATTACTCTGTTTTTAAAATTCGTTCAATATTTAAACAATTCTGTATATATTGAATCGCGTATTATTATTTATGATGCTTCGATAGATTACAGATCCATTGATGAGACACCTGATAGTTACGTATTTTTATTTAATAAACTCGAGCGCCAACAGATTTTAAGACTCTAACGCCGCGAAATAGTTCTACTCAGGGCATGATTTTCATTTGAAACAGATTAGTATAAACTGTAGGCCATAAAGAAATGGATAATTTTCTAACAGACGTTTTAATCACCATTGTAGAATCATGGAATATTTACTTCTAAGTGACCGGAAGTTATTGCTAGTAACGAACTGAACGCTTCGTTCCAATCAGTGATGCCACAGCTGGGTTTTTTCCACTAGATCTGGGTTTTTGGCCTTCGTCTGGGTTTCTGGGTTTTTTTGGGCAAGATCTGGGTTTATTTTGGTGAGTTGACATTTTGTACTTAAAACACATGATTATTCTGTGAAATTCAATGTAAAATGGTTGTGATACATAATTTTTCCACTAATTTTAATTTTAAACTCTACAATCAAGATCTTATGTTGTCAATTCACAAATAATTTTAAACCTGAAGAATGGTTCTGCACAGAAATAAACCATAAATTGACATTTCAAATAGGCCAGGTCACTCGATCGTCTCTTTCCTTGTAAAACTGTATTACATCTATATTCTATAACATGCATAGGGCCTATACCTCACCATCCAGCCACCTCGTTCAACACGCTCCTCATCCTCCATTACACTGCTTCGCCCTCCCATCACTTCATCACTGAAATTCGCAAACCGCTCCATAGCCATTGCCGTTCCACCTCTCTGGAACAAACTTCCGCCAGCACTTCGGCAAACTTCCGACCCATCATACGAACTCACCAAAACTCCACCTCTCGCTATCTCCCCACAGGTCTTTCACTCAAAACTGAAAACATTACTCTTTCAAAAATCCTATCCTGATTCTTCTTCTCCTTACATCCCCCGCCACTTCAACTCTAAACATCACCCACCTTAGCCGTCCATCTATCTGCCTGCCTGACTCTCCGGACTTGACCCGCTGCCTATCGATTTTGTTTTGATTGAGCGCCTGTGAATAAGCTGGTTCCCGCGACTTGGCTTTTGTGGGCGCTGTAGAAGTTTCGAGATTACGATTACGATTACGATACAGTTATACACTGTAGGTCAGGTCAATCCTCTAGGCTCTAGTGGTATAATAGCCAAGTTGTTGCAGAGTATTAATGTGGTTAAGACGTTGGATTGTTGGTGTATTAAGAAAATTTGGCTGGAAACCTCGGATCGACAACTTTAAAACTTTGTAAACTTAAGTCAAGTGTGTTATGTGCTTACGATTCTGGTAGACTCGACCCGCTGCGCACGCGCACATGAATATATCGATTAAGCTTATTGTCAGTAATCGTAATCGTAATTAATCTCGAGACTTCTACAGCGCCCACAAAAGCCAAGTCAACTCAGTATGGATCAGTATGGATCCCGAGTCTCTGACAACTTTGACAATTGATATTTTAATGTTGTAATTGCATTTTATTCGACTCTTTTGACGAACATTTAGTTTTCTCATGTGAACAAGCGAAAAACCAACTTGATTTGAACAAAGGGGTCTAAAATAGCTTATATGAATAATCTGGGTTTTTCTGGGTTTTTTTCGGAAGGAAATCTGGGTTTATTTCAGAAACCTCAGTGGTAATACTGGTTCCAATGTATTTCTGCCGCGTTGGAAAAGGGTCCGATGATTCGGAGTAAGATTTCTTTCTATTTTCCTAATTTCTGATATAGGAGTTCTTAAGGAAGAAGGTGATGGTGGGTGATTGGCAGCGCTGATGGAGAACTCTAGAAAGTGCGTGTTCTATGGAGTTGAAGTTAGGAATCGTGATTTCCAAGCTTCTAAAGCGGACATGTATTAAAGCTATAGCTAAACTCTTAGCCACGGTGTCGATTCTTGCCTTTAGTTTTGTGGCCTTACTTTGTCTTACCTTGTTGAGGATGACTAGATAAGCTTTAGCTTCGTCTCCTCACGAGTCGATTCATCTTATCCATCAACAAGACAACAGCCCTACTTTCTCATGCATAATTATATATTATGTATCTAATAATATTTCATTGCACTCTTTACTCTAAATGTGCATTGTGAATTGTGAAATGTATATATTGTATCGATTCCATTAAATTTGATTTGATTTAACATTTAGTTTGTTATTATGTTTGTTTGTTTGCAGGTAAAATACGGGAACTGATTGAATTTCTTTTTAGAGAAGTATGCGACTGAACATTCAGACGAAAATTGTGGGAAAGAAAGTGATTTTGGTTCCTTACAGAAAATGTCACGTTCCCAAGTGAGCATTATTTTGTTATGTGATAAGACCACGAGCGTTTTTATTCTCATGACCTTAATTTATCGTTTTTCGTGGTAGCAACGGGTTAAGGTAAATACTATGAGTTAATGCTTGAATGTAAATGAATTAATAACACTGATATGAGTTGCAGTCATCAGAAATGGATGAATTAAATAGGTTATATGATCTTAGTTTGCTAATTCCGCATTAACTTAAATTCATAGTTAACTTACATTGTGGCTGCACAATTAGGCTAACCTTAGATCCAGTTGTAGCAAGTACCATAGGTTGTCACACATTGTTTAAAAAATAAACTTGTAACGTGTGCAAGGTCACACCAGAATGTGAATCGAAGGTGCGAAAATCTGCTCCTACATCATTTATTAAATCTGTTGAACTTGAATGGAACAACATAGGCACTAAAAGCTTACATAACCTATTTACTATAACTATATATGAACTTTCGTGAGTTTCTTTTTCTTTGTAACCTAATTACAGTGTACTTGTTAATTTTGTGAGCACATAATTGATTACTCAAGTAGACGTGCATGTTTTTGACTGTATAACCTAAATCCGATTAATTCTTCAATGACCTGATTGGTTGAGATCCTTCATTTTCACCGCTCAGTTGAATTTAGAGTCACGACATTTAAAGGACCATGCTAGCTGAAGATTCAGATCTGTGAAATATGCTGACCATTGGCATGCAAAGTGGCATCCTCCTCATTCACAGTGTTTTGAGGTACGCACTGGTCAACCATTGTAGGTAAGTGAGTAAGTACTGCTTGACACTCGTGACGACGAGCTGTACTGGCTTCCCAGTCACTTTTAGTACACTCTCTCGTCATTAAGGTGTCTGATGGTATGCTATGCATTAAAGTGTCTGATGCTATGTTGCAGGTACCACGAATGGATGGAGAATGATGAACTTCGACAGCAGACGGCTTCAGAACGATTGAGTTTAGATGAGGAATATGAAATGCAACAGACATGGTTTAACGATGACGACAGTATGTACTTCTCTCTCTTTGTAACACCTTGAAATAGTCTCTCAAGCTGAACTCTGAACTCATTCTGCTTAAAAAACTGTCTTTCTTTTGGTCGGTGTTGCCATCCTCCTGTGTCTGAAGAGAACTGGCAATACCTATAAGCAACTGTCCTCTAGAGCGAAAAAGTACTGTGGTGGCTAACAATTTGCGTTTCAGCATTGTTGACTAAATTAAGCTTGTACGCTAGCTAAGTCCCTGAAACTAAATCTGAGAGGAACCCTGATTTTGGTGAGAAGCATTTTCAACTTAATTTATCTAGGCCACATGAGAGTGATTATATATCTCTGTTTCTCTGTCTCTCTTTGTGTGTGTTTCTCTATTTGTCTGTCTGTGTCTCTCCTTTTATATATATATCTCTCTCTGTTTCACTGTCTGTTTATTTCTTCTTTGTTTATCTCTTTCTGTGTTTGTTTCTCTCTCTATTTGCCACTCTGCATGTCACTGTTCCTGTCTCTCTTTCTCTGATCTGCTTTCTGCAGACTTCCCTCTGCTGTCTTCAGTCTTTACATTTCAAGTGATCATAGCTAATTAGATAGAAATATAATAATAATATTTATAATTATGATAGTTATAACAATTATCATAATGTATTCCTATTGTTTGCAGTTTACATAGTTGACTAAAATGTTGATGCTGTCTTTATGATCAGAATGCACGTTCATTGTTCTCGACCGCACAACATACGATGACAGCAGCCAAGATGAAGTTCGTACGTAACTGGCTTTTATTGTTCATGTTTTTGTTTGCCTATACTGAATAAAAGTTGATGAAGCTATTGATGCATAACGGTTGATGACTGCGTGCCTTCTTGTGCATTGGACCATCTTCCCGAGTAGCAGCATCACCTTAGGTCTCTTGACAGGTCATTTATTTTCTGCTCACCTGACTTGTGGCCTGACAACAATTGTGTGGAATTTTTCTATATCTTCTTTACATTGAATTTCTTCAACCTGCTGAATACCTCCAATGACCTTAACGTGACCTGAAATTGTAAGGACAGTTCCGCCATGGATCTTTCTGGAACAGTCTACCGTCAAACCTACAAAACCATTTTTTAATAGTTCCAGAAGCAGTGTGAGGCCAATTTATGATGCACCTTGTTTAGAGCTGCTGCTGGTCTGTTCATTTTCCATCTATAAAACACAACCTGAGTGGTTTGTGAGGATTATTACTTGAGTAATATCACCCTATTGACAATTTTATTGTGCACTGAAGCAATTCAGAAACCAATGCCACTTGTCATGTAAAGTGTTTAGGATTACTATAGAGCTGAGACAGGTAAAAGATGGTGAGTTTAGCTTCAATGAATGTGGTGACAGTATGTTGTGAGGAAGAAGAGTGAGCACTGGCCACCCGCTCTCATATGTATTGTTGATGCTAAGAAAGTGAAACACTGATGCCCTTGTTAGCTGCTTTGGCGAACGTAAGGGACTGACCTTCTCTTATGGTAGGGTTAAAAGGCCGTTATCATTCATTCGTATCCGTAAAGGAGCTATTTACATTCATGCTTGAAATCTCTAGTTTAGCTTTTCCATCTTTTTGTCAGCATTGTCTTTACTCAACATTCATTGAATATTTTTTAACATTGGAGATATAATAATAAATTTGATATTTGAGACACAACTCTTTGTTTCTTGGTGTAGGATCGATGGTAGGTGATGTGAATTTATTTCTAAATGACGCTGATGATCGACAGAAAGCAGAGATCGAAGTTATGATCGCTGAAGAGAAATGTCGGGGCCGAGGACTTGGTAGAGAATCCGTCCTTGCAATGATCTCTTATGGTACATGAATAACAAGATATCATGAGTACATGAATAATATCATGAGTACATAAATAACAAGATATCAAATCTAATGTAATTGCCAGAAGGAAACCTTGTTACAATTAGTTGCATCATCTCATCTACTCTATTCTATTAGCTGTAGTAGGTGTGTGAAGCCATTTTGATCATGTGCTTTTTAATTCTTTTATTTTGCAGTTTTTGCATCTGATTAAGTTTACGATAATTGTCCCAATTTGCCTGTGGTGGCTATATCACTGCATCAGCGGCGTAGACAAGGGGGTTTCGGGGGTTAAAACCCCCCATCGTCGTAGAAAAAAGTGTTTTTAAAGGTTATTTATCCACTTAAATAAGAAAAAACCAAACAATTGCTTGTAGTAACAATTGTTTTTCTTACTTTATTCCCTTTGTTACTTTATTCCCTTTTTATTTACTGTAATACTGTTGTGTTGATGTCAGAAAGGGCATCCGGCCAGGCTCTAAAAACCCCCAAATTCCTGGTTATGCCACTGCACTGCATCCTTTATTCTTTTATGTCATACATTAGCTCTACATCTGTTGGTGAGTTCTACGAGTATGCGGGAGACAACCGGGGGCAACTACTTTTATCTTGTCTTGCTGATGAACTTTCTGTTGACATTTTGCTTCATTGTTCGAATTAGTTAGGTTGGTGAGAAGTACTCTTGTGGGATTCTTCAACTGCAAATCATCGTGTCTGATTTATACCAATCGTTTAGAGAAGAAGAACTTTGATTGACAGCATTTTATTTTATTGTTTCGGTTTTTAATCTTCAGGTATTGAAAGTCTAAAGATGAGACGGTTTTCCGCAAAAATTGGATACAGCAACCATACGAGCCTCTTACTTTTCCAGAGTCTGTCCTTCACGGAGGTTGGATCAGTATTTTTTGTATCACTACTAACTTATTAAGTACTAATTACAATAATAGTAGTGATAGTTGTTATTTTGCTAATATGTTAGACTATTGTTAGTTGTGTTAATAATGGTTTTGATATTAATAGTAATAAGTGTCATGGTGGCAATAACGTCATTGCTTCATATGCAGTCATTTTTGCAGAATTTTGTCATTAAGAGCAACAATTGGATTCTACAGTTAATTAACTGAAATACTAGTCATTAACCTCTGTCAAACTGACATAGGATGCTCAAGGCATTGACCAATGGTACACCAAAGTCAGACTGGAATGAGGAAGAGGTCTAGTATAGTAGGGTAGAGAGACAGCCTATGGCAGATATGCAAATCAAGAAGTCCTAATTAAAATACAACCTTGAGCCTTTAGCACCGAGTTAAAACAGGTTTAAGATTTTTTTTTTCAAAAAGTGGAAATCGCTTTTCGACATTCTTTTTTTAAATTTTTTGTTTTATCTGTGATCATTCTTTATGTGAACTTCTTAGGTTCACGGATTCAGTGAAGTTGAATGAGAGACTGTGCCGGAAATGGCTTCCGGCCCTAATTGTAATTTCTTAAGCGCTATAGAAGTCGGTTGGATGGGATAGGAGGACCAACTGGAGGAGTGTGTTGAAGAGAGGGTTGAACAAGAAGGTCGGATGTAAAATGGCGATTGGTAGCGTTTCATAATTAAGAATGTTGTAGTAAAAAGTTGATAAGGAGTTAGTTCGAAAACAACTTAGCGTCTGGGCGTTACTTTCTTATCGCGGACTCTTGAATGGATAATTCCCTACAGTCTTAATTACGGTTGTATGCGTTTTGTGACCTACAACGACATGGAAGACATTACGGACGAACGGTATCGCCTTTTACTGACTAACTCTACCCTAAAACGTGAATATGAACAAAAGTGCCGGCAATTGTTGTCGGATTTGGCTCGCAGATATGCGGAGGAACGAGACGACGCGCCGGAATATGTCGGAGGAGAGGCGGAGGTCTCACCGAGCTCTGGAGCACGACTTATAGGGTTCGGGTCGGCGATGGAGGCTGCAACGCACCCAGGACCATCTCGAACCGAGGTGGTCACTCCCTGCTCGGGAGTCACGGACACCCACCGTGCCATCCTGTCAAACGGTGGAGAGGCCGACCAAAGAACCGAAGAGGCGGCTGCTCTATTAATGGAGTTCGGGAGGAGACCTCGGCGTGAAATGAAAGAATCCGAGGCGTTACTGACCTCTGAAGAACATCCATACTCAGGGTTTTATACTATCAAGAACGCCTCCATGGATAAAAGTGATCCCTTCAGGGTACCAGTAGAAAGGAGAGGAAGGGGCACCGCAACAATTGGCACCAGCACAAGTGGGGTTCAATTTGCTGAAATTGGTAGTATAAATGACTACATGAGTATTAGAGATGAAGCCGTACCGAGGTTTATGAATAGATTGAGTGATTTTCCTGAATCACTTGATGTTGAACATACTGAACTGAACCAGCCATTTGCTCAGTTAAGCATGAACAGTATGAATGTGGATTACGGAGGGAAAAATGTTGTTCATTCGGATTCAATGAATGCTAAAACTGCTGATAGCCGTCACAAAAGCATGTTAGATGAAGTGGAACTGTTCCAGACTAATCCGAAGTTTGCAGTTTTAGATTCTATGCAGGACGCTGGGAGGAGTCAAATAGGTTATGGACTGCCAGTGATGGGAGCAGAATGTTCTCGTCGTGCTTCCTACGCTGTCGCACCTGGACCAAAATCGAATGAACCATGGTTGCAGCAAAGAATCGGGTCCACCAAGGGTACCAGTACCAACCGGTTGTCAAACGAGATTCGTTCTGAGGTGAGACACCCACAAATGCTTTGCACAAACAATCCCTTGCAGGACAATGAAGGTAATCAAGCTGCATCTGGTCGTCCTGGGTCCAAGACATTTGAACCTCAAGCCATAGGTCAGGACTTTGCCTACTCGCCGACCATAATAAATGAACATTATCGAGCCGTGTTCCGTCAGTTCCTGCAAGAGGAATTGAAATCGTTGTCGGTCAATGAACGAGTTGCAATTTCGACCTCCACATCATTACCGCCAAACCTTGAACAGCCAGAGGTGAACTTAAAGTCCACACAGAGACGTGAATCGGTAATGGTGCAGAACATTCAACCTGCTCCGTCTTCGATTGACTCCGGTCTTGCAAAGACAGCCATTGAGGACAGAGTCAGTCCATCCTCAATGACCCAACCGGTGGAGAAGGCTCGTCAATGGATAAAATTAGGTTCCTATAATGGGAGAACTCCAATCGAAGCCTTCCTACGCCGTTTTGAAATTTGTGCTGAACATAACAACTGGACGAACAGTGAACGACTGAATCAGCTGCAGTGCTCGTTAACTGATTCTGCAGCGCAAATTTTATGGGACGTTGAACCTAGTGCTGTAACAACGTGGATGGATTTGGTCAAGGTGTTGCGCCAAAGATTTGGGAGTACGGATCAAGCAAGTCTGTATCAAGCACAACTTGCAACTAGAAGACAGAAATATGGTGAAGATATAAGTACTCTAGTTCAAGATATACGAAGGTTGCTTGCATTAGCATATCCGGGTCCATCGTCAATCCACAGAGAAACAATTGCTGTCAGATCTTTTCTGGATGCCTTGAGGGATAAAGTCCTGTCGCTCAAAGTGCGTGAGCGAGAACCAGCGACTCTGGAAGATGCATACAAGGTGGCGTTACGGTTAGAATGCTACCTGAAATCTGAGGAAGATGCTGGGATGAATCAAGATCGTCGATACGGAAGGGTTAAAGCTGTCCATGAGGAATCATCAGCCGAAACAGTTCGTCGCATCTTGAAAGAGGAATTGGCTCCTCAACAGCGGAGGTTAGAACAGTTAGAACAGTCACTGTCAACTTTGCGTAATCACGTCACCAGATCGTCGACCGAACAAGAGCCGGAAAATCCGCCGAGAACTTCGACCTGGTCAAACCGTCAACCGCGTGGTCCAGCTGACTCTAGACGTTGGTCGAACAACCGTAACCAAGGACAACAAGGGAAGCGTTGCTATAGGTGCCATGAACTGGGTCATTTGTCACGCCAATGTCCGCATCGTCAGCAAGACACTCGAGACTCTGATGAGGATCAGACTCTGCCGAAAACCGAAACAGAACCTGCTCACATACGGTATGTGGAAGGAAGCACAAATGCCTACCTGACGGTAAAGATAAATGGAGTAATTCTTCCTGCCCTGATTGACACTGGTAGTGAATTGAATTTGGCACCTGCATCCTTGGTTCGTCGCATGGATCTGGTACCATCTCAGCAAGTTCTTCGTGCCGCGAACGCCAGCGAGATCAGAGTTTTGGGTGAATCAAATCTTCGTGGTGATATAGACGGTTTCGAGTTTGACATTCCCTGCTTGGTAACGGAGCAGTTATCGGAACTTATTCTTGGTTTAAAATGGTTAGAGCAACACCGAGCAACATGGAATTTTGCTGAACGCTGCATTAAGATTGACAATCATAAACTCGCATTGTCTACAGGTCCACCACAACGTGCTAGAAATTGTCGGAAAATAGCTACAGCAGAAACTCGGTTGCTGAATCGAGTTTGGGATTATGCTGTGCCTGCGATGGATCCGACCGAGCGATCATTGCGAGTGAAGACAGGTCTTCCGAATCTGATGGAAGAAGCCACAGATCCATTGAACGACCAAGCTGCAGGTTGTGCAACCATTAAGCCGGTTACTTCCCCTGGTGTGAAAAACTTCGCTGAGGAAAGTCATGCGCAGTTGCTGGAACCCATGGTTGAAGAAGTCCCAATGGAGGTTCAAGACGGGTTGAAGTCGCTTACAATGGACAACCAGGCTGCTGTTTCCTCTCATGGAGCTGTCAAGAGACCTTGTCATTCTCTACATTCCATGTTAGGGGAAGTCGTATCTCAAAATCAACGGGAGTGGGATCGACACTTCCCGCTTGTAATGTCTGCCTATCGTGCAACAGAGCACGAAAGCACCGGCTTTACACCTTGCAAATTGTTCCTTGGAAGAGAAGTAACTTTACCGATTGATTTAGTGTTGGGTGATTGTAATTCTGCGAATCAGTGTCATCGTGATGTACATGATTTTGTAATGGAGCAAGACAGAAATATCCAAGATGCTTTTACTAAGGTCAGAGAATTTAGTCAGCGTCTTGCCACTAATCGAGCCACCAGGTACAATTTGAGGGTACGTCCTGTTGAGTTTAAACCGGGTGATTGGGCTTGGATGTACTATCCGAGAAGGAGAGCACAAATTAAGGAGAAATGGGCTAAATATTTTGTGGGTCCTGTGAAGATCTTGGAGCAAGTTGGTCCAGTGCTGTATCGGGTAAAGAAAAGCAAAAAGGCACCACCCCAATTGGTTTATGTGGACAAGTTGAAGGCTTATTATGGTCCGACCCCAGAAAGTTGGGAAACCAAACAGGAAGACAAGGGAGAGGTTTGCATTTGAGGAATCTATTGGATTTAGGAGATGATAATTCTGATGCAGTGGAAGAAAACATAACTCCTCGTCCCAAACGTGAAACTAGGCTTCCTGTGAGATTTAGGGAGTAACATTCGGTGACATTGTTTAATTAGCAAATACTGACGGATAATAGCTAGAACTAATACTTCGCTTGATTGCGTTTGGTTTTACTATTGCTCTGATAGAAAAATGTTTTGTGTTTGATTTTGATGACATATTTTTATTTTACAGGACGGATAGTCCTGTTGCATTTCATTGTAGTTTTAATATGCTTGTTTAAACTGTGTAGTAAGGATTTGTTGATGTTTTGACTCTTATGTAGGTCAAGACCGGTGTATGCTTTCATGGCAATAGTTGTATTGTGATGTCATTGCTATTTTTTAGTTCATTTGGAGGAAGGCCTGTTGGCTTAAGTCTGCCAAGGAAATAGATTGCTTATGACGTAATGTTTACAAACGGCCTTCAGCTCTTGAGGATGTCTTAAAATAGCTCACACTGTGGAGAAGTTATTTTGGTGAACATGTTTTGGTAGTTTTAGCCATTATGCTATATAGCCTATGTTTGTCATGTATAAGGTTTAATTCCATCTCTTGATGATATATGGAGATTGTTTCTCACTTTGCTTATTAAGAGTAATCTATAGTGATACTTGAACAATGAAGCAGTGAAGTAGTTCAACTTGTGGGATACCTTCTGGCTGTTTGATGATATGCGTTTTAAGACGCCTGATGTCTCATTTAGGCCCTGAGAAGTTTTGTACAGCAGGTTGTTGATGAACTACATGGAATTTAGCTTGCTTATACAGAGGAACTGGATTGTTCTAGAGTAGAATCTTATGGAACTTCCGAGAATTATTGTATTGAGAGTTTAAGCTAGGATCTTAATCTGTGAAGATTGACAATTTCACTCGTTATGACATGCTGAACTATGGACGATTGCTTAAGTTTCTAATACTTGTCTAGTGTAGAAGTAGACAATGATTAGTTTTAGTTTCTCTTGAGAAATTTTGATTTTTGAACATTGTTATGGAGACACTGAGACACTTACTAGAATTTCTCTGCTAAGCAAAGAAATTTCGTGAGGTGGTGGTAGTGTGCCGGAAATGGCTTCCGGCCCTAATTGTAATTTCTTAAGCGCTATAGAAGTCGGTTGGATGGGATAGGAGGACCAACTGGAGGAGTGTGTTGAAGAGAGGGTTGAACAAGAAGGTCGGATGTAAAATGGCGATTGGTAGCGTTTCATAATTAAGAATGTTGTAGTAAAAAGTTGATAAGGAGTTAGTTCGAAAACAACTTAGCGTCTGGGCGTTACTTTCTTATCGCGGACTCTTGAATGGATAATTCCCTACAGTCTTAATTACGGTTGTATGCGTTTTGTGACCTACAACGACATGGAAGACATTACGGACGAACGGTATCGCCTTTTACTGACTAACTCTACCCTAAAACGTGAATATGAACAAAAGTGCCGGCAATTGTTGTCGGATTTGGCTCGCAGATATGCGGAGGAACGAGACGACGCGCCGGAATATGTCGGAGGAGAGGCGGAGGTCTCACCGAGCTCTGGAGCACGACTTATAGGGTTCGGGTCGGCGATGGAGGCTGCAACGCACCCAGGACCATCTCGAACCGAGGTGGTCACTCCCTGCTCGGGAGTCACGGACACCCACCGTGCCATCCTGTCAAACGGTGGAGAGGCCGACCAAAGAACCGAAGAGGCGGCTGCTCTATTAATGGAGTTCGGGAGGAGACCTCGGCGTGAAATGAAAGAATCCGAGGCGTTACTGACCTCTGAAGAACATCCATACTCAGGGTTTTATACTATCAAGAACGCCTCCATGGATAAAAGTGATCCCTTCAGGGTACCAGTAGAAAGGAGAGGAAGGGGCACCGCAACAAGACACTTGTAAGACAGTTTATTTTATTGCTGACTGTTTAGTACGGAATAGACAACCGGCCATCTTACAATTCAAATTTTCTTTTCTTCTGGTTTTTCTTAAGGTTTCCAGAAGTGATGTCTTTGAGGAAGTTACGCTGGAGCTTGTTGTAAATGATCAATATAGGAATCTACTCCATAAACAAATGGACCATCTCATTATAACGAACGACTGTCTAAATTAGATTGTATCTTGGTGAATGGCATCTAGACAAGAAAGTAGGTCAATTGATAAATTAATTCATTTGTATCTAAGCTCTGTGTTCCCATCTCCAACCAACTCGGTCGTCAATCCTTGCGCTCTGCGATTCATGGGACTTGATAGTCTCACGCTCCTACAGTACACCGATGCGGGCCCACCATGGTGCCCTTCTCATAAATATTGGGCGAACCTTCATGCTGGAACAGTCTTCCATTAACAATTTGTGATACTGCATTGCATGTATCTCTAATCTAATAAAGCATTTGTAGAGCACTTCTCACAGCAGAGCTATTCAGAAGCGCTCTCAGCGTGACAGGCCCATGAAAAAAGAAAAGTCTTCAGGCAGCGAAAAGATGCAGGTGAATTTCCTACATGAATCCTGCCACGAATTTCAGAAGGAAGGTGATTCCAAATTAAAGGACCAACAACAGCAAAAGCCCAATGTTGGGTTAATGAGTTAGAGTTTCTCATGAAACATTCACAAAGTCACTTAAGTTGCACTTGTTTCAAACTGTTTTTGAGCTACACTGAGCACCTTCGTGAGGTTTTCTGGGTTGCTATATAAATGCTCATATATTATGCATACAAGTGAGTTTATTGTGTATATAATTATTATATGACATTGTATCTAAGTTGATTTATGAATTCACATGACTTGTGTACATGAAGTTGTCAACAGATAAAAAACTTGGATGTATCTAGGAATAAATCGATTTAGAAGTACAGTAATACGTATTAATGATATCATCGACAAATTAAAATTTGTCTGTATATCATTTTGGAACCAATATTTGCAGAGGTCAATTGCTAGCAATGAATTTGCTAATAGGTCAATTGATAAATAAATTATATTTATCTAGGTCAACTGATAGAAGTTTATGCAGGTCAAGTGTTATATGTATTTATCATATGGTTTCTATTTGGTCATTTTCGGGTGAGTGTCTGAAGACACTAAAGAATTATTTTACATGTGTGCTAGAGCTGACCAGTATGGATATTTATGCTAAATAGACAATAATTATGGCATTTGGCTTTGATGTTAACAAAGCGAGTTGTGATCATTCATTTGTAATATGAATTATAATTTTACTGCATGAATTATAATTTTACCGCAGTATATCACTTTGAATATTAAATCATAAACAAAGATTATTATTGCTACTTGTCTGACTTTAGGGCTTTGCTTGCTGTCAGCCAATCAGTGAGCTTTGACCGTTGCAGAGGAAACAAGAATTAATCTTATTAATCTGATGATTTGGAAAACATCGGATTTGAACCGTGCATCCTCATTGTACGAGTGTATAACAGCTAGCATAGGCCTCGGTCTTTAAATATCGTAGCACCGATTTGTTTCTTCATTCATGCATTTAAAGAAGCTTACTACTCCAAAGTTCACTTCAACCATGTTCATACAAATGAGTCTTGAGGAGCCTGTGCATGTAGATTGCTGATAAGTTATCCTTAGGTAACACCTAGGCGTAATTTCAATGGGAAACTATTCCACACAGAAGGACCCACAGCTGAGAAAGTGCAACTCTCACAAGTTGGTACTCTAATACGACGAACCAAAACCTTGATATAGGTAGAGCAAAGACTCTGCGAGATAAGCCCTCAGATACTGGACAGCAGAACTCACATAGATAGGCCGGAGCAAGCCAAGGAGACAACGCCAAACCAGCGCATGTGCTGGCAGAGAGAGGGAGCCAGTATATACGGTGCTATGCATGTAGGCTAACTTGGCTAAGCAAAACTGAGGCAAACTTAAGAATTTGCCCATTATAAGCAGTCTTTTCTATGTTCATCAGTGGCAAAGGATCGGAGTTGATCAATTACTTGGAAAATGAGCAGAGTTGATATCACATGGTCAATCAATCAATCAATCGAGCAATCTTTATGTTGACCACCGCGACAGTAGCCTAAAAAAAAGCACGCACGCCATTCGATCGCTATAGATAGCCATTGTTTGCATTTAGATTCAGGAGCCAGCATACCGTGAAAACATTTGTCATTAGGATTCGCATAATTTATTATTTTTTAAAACTTTTAATGCAATGTCAATTTCAATATCACTGGATCAATAAATCCTTGAAAAATTGACGACTTTGATAAAATACCTGCTTACTATTCCGATGGAATGTGCATTACTTCACATGACGGCCTGGTTGTGTCACGTGACAATAACACGAAAACGAAAAACGAAAATAGGAGAAAAGTGAAAACAATAATTATTCTGATTTATTCTCTCTTGGGCGCAAAAATCATCTGACGGAATTGAAATCAGTCTGATCTTGCAGAGGTAAATCAGAAATCGCATTAATGCTTATTCTTGAAAGTAAATTTTGGGTAATTCCCGAACAACGGGCGATTCAAGAAGCACTGTCTTTGCATATCAATCAATCGATCGATTGCGTTTAGGATTATTAATTATATTTCATTGACGAATCGCTTCACTTGTCTTTTAAATGCATGACACGGACGCTGACTGAACACACAGAACGTCCGTGTGACATGGTAGCCGATTGCTTTGATCGCTCCTCTTGCAACATCGACCCATCATTACACGCAATGCAGGGTCGACCCTCTTTCTCCGAGACGCGTGGCCTACTGTACAAAGATCTTGAGCAAGTCCTTCAATCACTCCTGCTAAGCGTATTGATTCGTGCTTGTCATTACCTCATGTACAGAAGCATGTGTGCAAATCTCACAATATTTGCCTAGTAGGGGAGAGCGGGGCATAACGGGAAACTTCATTATTGTCGATCTTACTTACTTTAAAAATACGAAAAAATTCAAACGGAAGTAGTGCATCTTTGAAGGTGAAGGACAAAAGCATTTTCGATTCCGAAGCGTCTTGCAATATTTACGATTAAAAGTTCATTTTCACGCCCTCCGATATAAGCTACGTTCATAATTCAAAAAATATTGTCTAAAAACAGTGCAGCTATATTAAATTTAGCTTAAACCATCCATGTGTAGGGTAATATATAAAGTCATATATTTCCATATGAAAATTTGTACAAGTTCAGTGTTTTTGTGTCAAAATGGCGGATTTACTATTGGGGCCAATTGGGGCATAAGGGGATACAGATATCCCATTTTGCCCCATTTAATGATTCTACAGCACTTTTCCCCATATTTTTCATATTTTAATATTTTATGGGTTCTAATTACCCCCTCACGTCTCAATCAGTGTTTACATTACAAAACGAGCAATAATAAAAAATATGTGGCACTTTTTTGAAAGCATAGAATTTTTGCATGTTATGGGGCATAATGGGATAGGTATCCCATTTTACGTCAGGTGGTGGGGCATAACGGGATTTTGGGGCCTGTTGGTAAAAAATTTGTATCTCCTGTGTGGTTGATGCTTACGTAAATTTTTAAAGTCGATGTCGTACGTTATATATGCCTGCATAATGTGAGTACAAAAAAGCACTGATTTCTTATTAATTATTTGATGTAAACTTCAAAATGCCTTAAGTATCCCGTTAGGGGTCATTGCATAATTACGTAACGCTCGAGGGTGGGTGGGTGGGGTCATTGAAAACGTTACAAAACGTTACGTGGGTGGGGAAGCTGAACGTTACGTAACGCCATGAAAAAAATTATTAATGAATATTAAATTACCATAGAATGACACTTTATAGACATGATGTGGTCGAAGTTTAAACTTTGTGACATTGATTTAAAACTTAACGGAGGTAGGTCTATTTGTCAGAATAAGATCCGACAGTATAGACACCAGTTACATGCCAGGTCAATTCTGTTCTCCCATTGTGCAAACCGGAAACCGCTGTTCGAATTGTTTGGATCTTTGATAGTTTTACCAACGGAACAACGTGGTAGGCCTAATTCTCCTTGAATTCCTGACATCGAAGAACCACTTTGAAGCATGTTTTACTTATTGGACACGATCCCAAACATTTAAAATTAATGCTCAACAAAACTCGGCAATATTTCTATTAATATTATTATCGAAGTGCCAGACTAAGGAAATAAATAGTTCATCTTATAATTTTGGTTAATTGTTAATGAACCATTTAGTCCGTGAAACTTTTCAGCAGTGTAAAATTCTATTCTTGCGGTATAATTTAAGAAAATTGCAATTCACGTATGACTGCCGTTTATATAAATTGTGTAGGCCTATATTTTAATCATTATATACTGTCAAATTAGTATAAATTATTTATACTGTGGTATAATTCACATACTGGGCTATATAAATTCACTCTGAAAATATGAATTATAGGCTAATTACTCGCTCACATAAGCAATAATACAGTAGACCTAAATCTCAACTGATTTTTCGTGGCAATCGTTACGTAACGCTGGGGAGGGTGGGTGGGTGGGTCAAGGGAAACGTTACGAAGCGTTACAGGGTGGGTGGGTCGAAAACGGTCATTTTCGGCGTTACGTAATTATGCAATGACCCCTTATGCCCCGCTCTCCCCTACCCTCCGCATTAACCGGTCAAAATAAAACCTGATATTAGCAATTAAACCGTTTAGAATTATTGCTAAGCAATATTACATGCTGAAGCCGGTGGCTGGTGCATGAAGTAACACATGAGTCTAGAGTGTAACGAGAAACACAATATCAGGTTACAGGGTGCAACTGTGCAACAACCAGTATTTTCTTTAACGCCAAAAATTTGTGCATGTATAAATGTATTATGTGTATAATATAAATGCATGCTTACATGCATGTATATGCTTACATGCATGTATAATTGTAAATTGTACATGATTCCAATAATTGCTCGCACCTTCTTTTCACCCTGGCTTCCCATCGTGTAAACCTATTATGGTTTTAGATTTCAATTTCACTTGAAACAACCATTGATTTATGTGCTGGACATTTAGACCTAGGGCCTGCATGAAACTGCTCCATTAAAGTCAATTAAATTCTGTTCTTATTATGAGGCCATTAATGAGGACTTGGTGTTGTCGCACACATTGTCTGATGATGCCTTTTGCATTCAACACTCGCACAACGGAAGTTACTAATTATGAGACAAATTACTTCAACATCGTCAGATGATGTTAAGAAATGATGTCTAGATGACGTATTAGATGGAGGCACATTAGGTGGATTATAGTAAAAGTCATGGACCCAGTTCAAAAGTCATGGACATATTATCACAGAAATGCATGAAGGCAGGCTGCAGTCCTATCTCAGACTGCCGTCGAGATATATGCCGACAGAAATACAAACATACCTACTTGCAGGCATACAAACTTGCATAAATACAGACAGACAGATCAAGATGGTATATATATATATATATATATATATATATATATATATCAGGATTGTGCCTAGAAATGGCCGTCTTGTATTACAAGCACATAATATATAGCTGCCACCGCGTAACGAGCACAGCAGCAGCAGCAGCAGCAGCAGCAGCAGCAGGAGGCTAGCTGTGACTTTAAGAGCCATGGACATGGAGGAGTTTCGCATCCATACGGAGCGGCGTACAAAACCCAGGAGGACAGCGACTGGCAGTCGGGCCAAGAAACGCCGCCCGCCGCATATTTATCTCAGCGTGCTGTCTACGATTAAACCCGGTGGTGGCGGCGTCACCGGCCGCCGCGTGCAACCAGCAGCGGAGGCGGCAGCGCTTGCGTTGGCGGCGGGCGGACGGGTGGGCGGCGGCGTGTCCTACGAGTCGACCGTCTGCACCGAAGAGAGAGAGAGGGAAAATATCGATTCGCGGTGGATCGAGTTCGGTCTGCGTTTCCCAGCTCAAATTTTAAATCTTGCGTATATGAAGGACGGCTGCCGCTGTTCAGGTAAGAGAGGTTAATATAAAGATGTTTTCTTGTCTCTTGCGATTCATGTCTGCTTGAGAGGGAGGGAGGTAGGGAGGGATGGAGTGAGAGGCCCTGCTGTGCGGATAATTATGATCGGTGGAGTATAGTGTGTCGGTTGGTGTCATGCTGAAACGTCCTTTGCAATTAATGGGTGATAAGGCTGCTGCGGCGGTCGATCGGCGAAAGTAACATATGGTTTCTTCGGTGCCATAGCTGCTGTGTAAGATTGCAACCCGCTCTGGAATATTTTCAGGCATAAGAAACATGGCTGTTCAGCGGGGAGTTCTACACATAATGTGCAATGGTTCTGAATGGATTTGTGCAGTTATAAAAGCACTTCTGTGCAGTTAAAACTAGTAGAAAGGTAGGCCTACCTGTCATCTGGAATCGTAAAAAACAGTGGTTGATCTCACTAAAAGTGATATAACCCTTGTTCTGTTTGAAATCTTTTGATGTGATCTGGCCATCATGTATAAATATGAATTGTCTTTAAGCATGTAAAATTTCATTTATAAATTCTTACTTCTTGCCAAGATATTGGCAAATTACCGCAGTGGACTTTTTATGTCCCACCCTGTAGATCATCATCATTATTATTTTTTTTATATTATTAATGGTATTATTGGTATTTTTATTATTCACCCTGCCGAGTTTTGCATTTGAACTGGCACTATTAGCATTACGTGTTGTTGCAAAGCAGGAAGTTGAGAGCATGGGTATTTTTCATTTGAGACTGAACAAGAGGTTGTTTTATTCAACAGTTGTACGTCATCGTATGACATCATAGACCTTTGACGTCATATGCAATATTCAATGGAACTCATAGTCTAACAAAGTCGATTAGTATTATTATCGTCGCCGACGGGCATGGAACAGTGGGACTGGCATCGCGAGTAGTGGAGGAGTTTGAAAATAGTTATCTTATAATGATAGCGATATTAGCGAAGGTAAAATTTACCGGTAAAATGTTTTTGTTGAAAAATCCGGACTTTTACCGGTCGACATGCATGGGAAAACGTGGCTGAGGTCATTAAACAATGATTTGATGTAGTAGTTGCAGTTTAACGTCACTGTGTGGTAACAAAAACCATTAGCGACGCCCTCCTCCTTTATCCAGACTTGGGACTGGCACTGGCAGAGTGTAATTAGTGGCGGAGTTAGCTCTCGAGTGGTGGTGGTGGTGGATCCAGATTTGACGAGGGCCTATGACAACAGAGGCCGTTACCCTCGACAGAAATTTGTTTGGAGTATTAAGCACTGAGGCCTAGTTGCGAGTAACAAATCCAGGATTATTTTAGAATGAGAAAGAAACGATTTGGGTGTGTGTTAGCAAGACATTAGATCTAGTAGACGTGAATTTGGGAAAATTGTATGATTTGATGTTAAGACAGGCCTTTAATATATCGGTGATGTTTCCTGTAATAAGGGGTGTTTAACCATGAATAAGTTGTATTCGTATACCCTGAAATGATTGTAGAGACCTATTACTGGATAATCTGGATTGTTGTATTGTTAGTGAGTTTTCAAAATTATATCTTTGAATTATTATTATTATTATTATTATTATTATTATTATTATTATTATTATTATTGTTATTGTTATTATTATTATTATTATTATTATTATTATTATTATTATTATTATTATTATTATTATTGACTTTTTATATTATAACGCACCTTCAAGGTTAACTACTCAGAAGCGCTCCCAGTCCAACAACGGCTTAATAAGGCAGTTTTTAAGTGAGAAAGAAACCTATAGCTAGTGGTGTGACCTCTAAGCGTGCATGCACAAGGCGGAGTGCAGCAGGGAGCCATTGCAAGTTCCAGGGCCAGCCATGCACTGAGAAAAAGCGCCGCTGCATTATCATTATGATTATTTATGTCCTCTATATCTATAAAGTAGAAAGCGTGTAGCCTATTTGTGTTGACCAGAGTTTCGCAGCTATTGTCCTTGGTAGGACGGGAGGGTGAAAAGCCCACATTTCACTAACAGAAAATCACCCTGTTTCCACACCTTGACTTAACTTTCGCAACTATATTCACCAGAAATCTTGCACTAGTTGATGACATTTTTTAGTCGCACGGACCTGGTGTATACGGACCTCTTGGGCGTGGGGAGGGCCTGCGGGACTACTCATGGGGGTGGGGGTCACGTCAACTTTCCGAGCCAGAATAGCTGGTCAAAAATAAAGAAATTTCTAAATGGGGGAGGGCCATGGTCGGATTGGCCCCCTGGATCCGCCCCTGGTATATGCATACATGGGTTATAGGCCTACATAATATCTGTACATGCATGCATAGGCCTATATTCTCCTATTATAGATATGGATATGACTATAACATATTATGTAATATTATATCTTAGGCGGTAAATAAAAATCAATTTCTGATCTTTTGTTACATTTCTTTGGGGGACATAAACGCCGTTGAGGTGACATTTCCCCCACCCCACCCCCTTCCCCAAAGTGCCTGGACATGAAACACCGCGTTTCATTCCTTGGAAATTGCTTCCATTAGACTGAAACCTGGTAAAAGGCGGAACCTGGTTTAAAAAAACAGAAGCATCGCATTCCATCATGACCTTGGCAACCATGAGAGAGCGTGCAGATATTTTCCAGCCGGAATAATATACCTGGAGTCCGATATTGAAAGCTGGCGTCGTGATATCAGCGTTGTTGACGTGCATGCTGCCACTTTAGACGAAATGATCGCCACTGAGAGGGATAAAAGGAGATCAGGTTCTGACAAGTCATGGCTGATAGCACTAGACTCTTATGCCGGCCGACGGAAGCTCAAATCTGCAGAAATTATTTCCTACTATGCAACTAAGTTGTTCTCGTCTTTATATTTCTCATTAACTTCCTGTTCCTCTCATTTCTCCTTCAATTCCTCTTCATCTTACATCTTCCTCATTACTCCATAGCTCTCTTCTAGCTGTTATTACTGCTCTATGACTCTATGTCATTTACCTCTTCAACTTTCCTCTCCCTCAGTGCTAAATGTGTAAAAACGTGCCTGGACGCCCCTTACATTTTCAGGTGTGCTGGATGCTGGAAAAATAAGTGGCAGGACGACATAGAGATTTGAAAATAAGTGGCAGGACGGCATTGAGATTTGAAACTATATGTGCCAGGACGGCATATATATATAGAGATTTGAAAATAAGTGGCAGGACGGCATAGAGATTTGAAAATAAGTGCCAGGACGGCATTGAGATTTGAAACTATATGTGCCAGGACGGCATATATATATAGAGATTTGAAAATAAGTGGCAGGACGGCATAGAGATTTGAAAATAAGTGCCAGGACGGCATTGAGATTTGAAACTATATGTGCCAGGACGGCATATATATATAGAGATTTGAAAATAAGTGGCAGGACGGCATAGAGATTTGAAAATAAGTGGCAGGACGGCATTGAGATTTGAAACTATATGTGCCAGGACGGCATATATATATAGAGATTTGAAAATAAGTGGCAGGACGGCATAGAGATTTGAAAATAAGTGGCAGGACGGCATTGAGATTTGAAACTATATGTGCCAGGACGGCATATATATATAGAGATTTGAAAATAAGTGGCAGGACGGCATAGAGATTTGAAAATAAGTGGCAGGACGGCATTGAGATTTGAAAATAAGTGCCAGGACGGCATTGAGATTTGAAACTATATGTGCCAGGACGGCATATATATATAGAGATTTGAAAATAAGTGGCAGGACGGCATAGAGATTTGAAAATAAGTGGCAGGACGGCATTGAGATTTGAAACTATATGTGCCAGGACGGCATATATATATAGAGATTTGAAAATAAGTGGCAGGACGGCATAGAGATTTGAAAATAAGTGGCAGGACGGCATAGAGATTTGAAAATAAGTGCCAGGACGGCATTGAGATTTGAAACTATATGTGCCAGGACGGCATATATATATAGAGATTTGAAAATAAGTGGCAGGACGGCATAGAGATTTGAAAATAAGTGCCAGGACGGCATTGAGATTTGAAACTATATGTGCCAGGACGGCATATATATATAGAGATTTGAAAATAAGTGGCAGGACGGCATAGAGATTTGAAAATAAGTGCCAGGACGGCATTGAGATTTGAAACTATATGTGCCAGGACGGCATATATATATATATAGAGATTTGAAAATAAGTGGCAGGACGGCATAGAGATTTGAAAATAAGTGGCAGGACGGCATTGAGATTTGAAACTATATGTGCCAGGACGGCATATATATATAGAGATTTGAAAATAAGTGGCAGGACGGCATAGAGATTTGAAAATAAGTGGCAGGACGGCATTGAGATTTGAAAATAAGTGCCAGGACGGCATTGAGATTTGAAACTATATGTGCCAGGACGGCATATATATATAGAGATTTGAAAATAAGTGGCAGGACGGCATAGAGATTTGAAAATAAGTGGCAGGACGGCATTGAGATTTGAAACTATATGTGCCAGGACGGCATATATATATAGAGATTTGAAAATAAGTGGCAGGACGGCATAGAGATTTGAAAATAAGTGGCAGGACGGCATAGAGATTTGAAAATAAGTGCCAGGACGGCATTGAGATTTGAAACTATATGTGCCAGGACGGCATATATATATATAGAGATTTGAAAATAAGTGGCAGGACGGCATAGAGATTTGAAAATAAGTGCCAGGACGGCATTGAGATTTGAAACTATATGTGCCAGGACGGCATATATATATAGAGATTTGAAAATAAGTGGCAGGACGGCATAGAGATTTGAAAATAAGTGCCAGGACGGCATTGAGATTTGAAACTATATGTGCCAGGACGGCATATATATATAGAGATTTGAAAATAAGTGGCAGGACGGCATAGAGATTTGAAAATAAGTGGCAGGACGGCATTGAGATTTGAAACTATATGTGCCAGGACGGCATATATATATAGAGATTTGAAAATAAGTGGCAGGACGGCATAGAGATTTGAAAATAAGTGGCAGGACGGCATTGAGATTTGAAAATAAGTGCCAGGACGGCATTGAGATTTGAAACTATATGTGCCAGGACGGCATATATATATAGAGATTTGAAAATAAGTGGCAGGACGGCATAGAGATTTGAAAATAAGTGGCAGGACGGCATTGAGATTTGAAACTATATGTGCCAGGACGGCATATATATATAGAGATTTGAAAATAAGTGGCAGGACGGCATAGAGATTTGAAAATAAGTGGCAGGACGGCATAGAGATTTGAAAATAAGTGCCAGGACGGCATTGAGATTTGAAACTATATGTGCCAGGACGGCATATATATATAGAGATTTGAAAATAAGTGGCAGGACGGCATAGAGATTTGAAAATAAGTGGCAGGACGGCATTGAGATTTGAAACTATATGTGCCAGGACGGCATATATATATAGAGATTTGAAAATAAGTGGCAGGACGGCATAGAGATTTGAAAATAAGTGGCAGGACGGCATTGAGATTTGAAACTATATGTGCCAGGACGGCATATATATATAGAGATTTGAAAATAAGTGGCAGGACGGCATAGAGATTTGAAAATAAGTGGCAGGACGGCATTGAGATTTGAAAATAAGTGCCAGGACGCCGGCCATGACCGTCCTGCCACACTTTAAGCTCTGCTCCCCCCCATGTTCATTCAAATGTTTAAGAATACGAGAAATGTTGGACAAAGAACTTAAGCAGCTTTCTAGTTACATGCACTCGTTGTTTTCTGCTCGCAGTGAATTATAATAAATCTTTTATATGGCGCCTGCTGAGATACAGACGAGCGATTGCATCGTCTAAGAGGCCGTCTGCTTTCTAGCGGCGGCGGACGTTACGTCACTCATAGATCACGTGATCGAGGTTTGCCGAATCACGTGATCGCTGTGTTGTCTTGGTTTGACCGCGGAGTTTCTACATCACGTGACATTGTTCTGATATCTGAACGAGCGAAGCAGGGAATGACTGGTCACTGGGATATGGATATAAGTTATTGAGGAGACCTACATTGTAAATAGACCTATGCAAACTTAGGGCAGAAGTTCGTCACTTCGAGATTGTAGAATTATTGTGGAGTGCTGTGATGATTTAAGTGGACACAATTAAAGGCTTAGTTGTTGAGCAATCAAGGCTATCTTTTGTTGATTCTAATTTCTAACACAGACTTCAGTAGGCCTACTTATTGAATGATGCAGAATTATTCACTGTGATGGGTGTCTGGTATAATAATTAATTGCTCTTCTGTTAACCAGTTGACCTCCGGATGTTCAGAGGAAGTCGTCTAATGGGAATGTGCGATACACTGCAGCCATTCAGAACAGGGATGATGCAGGGAGTTGCCTAATTCCAGACTTACCATCATCATCATCGACCCTTCTCCTTCCTCCCTCCCTCCCTCTCTCTTTCCCTCCCTCCTTCCATCCATCCCTCCTTGACCCCTAGACTGTGCCCTCTGTCGTCGTCGTCGTCGTCATGTTCGAGGGTCTGATCGTCGATCTGCTCAACAACTACCTCGGAAAGTACATCCAGAACCTCGACACAGACAACCTCCGACTCGGAATATTCAGCGGTAATTATTTTAACACTTCGAAGAACAATTAATGCCATTGTCACGTTCAGATTATTACAATGCCATTGTCACGTTCAGATTATTACAATGCCATTGTCACGTTCGGACTAGAAGAAGGAGAGCGAGCGATGTGTATAAGAATAAGGAGGCAAAGGAGGTGGAAGGGGGAAGGTGAAGAAGAACAGGAGGAAAATGGAAATGTGGAAGAGGAAAAGGAAGAGGACGATAAGAAAAGGAAGAGAATGTGGATGAGGAAGAAGAAGAAGAAGAGTATGGTATGTGAGGGGAAGGAGTAAAACATTAGTAGGAAGAGCAGGAGGAGGTGGAAGAAGAGGGTGCAGCCACAGTCAGATTTCATTCTCAACTAAAATTACGAATATCATATACTGAACAGACAATATGAGATTTTTAGCCTACCATAATGTCTGATTGCAGCAGGAACTTGTGTGGAGGGAACATTTTACTTGCAGACTGGAATATGTGTACTGATTGCCAATTACACCATAACTTACATGCATCAGTATAATTATTATTATTGATTGTGTCTTGCATGTAAATTTATGGCAGTGAATTGTGATCTAATACGTTTTTTTGGATTGTGAATCTATGAGATTAATTTATATAATAAAAATTCTATTTTTATAAGATATTGTTGGTTGTAATCTGCTTGTAATCATGATTTACACTGTATGTATGATTGTATGTGTAACAATATGGAGTTACTTTTCTAGGCAATGCAGAGCTTTGCAATCTACAGCTGAGACCAGAAGCTCTTGTAAGTTAAATCTGCCATCATCATTATTTACTATTATACTTAATTTATAACCTCTGTAGCCTCAGCATATGCACACAGAGGACATCCCACGGTTTGTTTTGTATGTACACTTGTTATAGCGCCCCTTCAAGCTCCCTATCTACTCAGAGGCGCTCCCGACTGCAGAGCGGACACTGCAACGGAGTTTCACGCCAAAGCGCTGAGCAATTGCGAGTGAAGGACTTGCCCAAGGTCCCTTTCCGCGGCGACGTGAGGTGGATTCGAACCTTCCGGCTTCAAGGCAACGACACCACCGCGCCCTACCACTGAGGTTACACCAAAAACAAGTTGGGCATCAAGGTGAGCCATAGCATTATGTGTTACCTTGTCTCACCTTACCTTATAGACTTGCCCTACCTACCTCAAACTACTTGATGATATCAACAGTAAATCTTCCCCATGCATAATTCCCTCTGTCCTCACGAGTCCTCCATTCGAATGCAGAAGAGACAAAGTCATACGAAGACTACTTGTACACTGGACACGTAATGTAAATGAAGACACAACATCACTTGCAGCAACACTATATATAAGTGGCCAAATGGACAACTGACAAATGACTGAGTACATTGCATCATTTATTCGTAACCATCGTCGCCAAATGACTGGTGTCAGGAAATGATGATGATGGTGGTGGTGGCAATGACGATGGTGATGACGATAATGATAACCATGCCTGTTGCTTTTCCTGCCAATTCCGAGACGCTCCAATTTCGAGTGCCATGTCTCTGTACAGACTACAGATACATGTATAATTGCTGTCCATGAGTCTTTCTTGTCGTCTGCTTCAGCTATGTCTCCCGGGCTCTCTCTCTCTGTCTCTCTCTGTCTGTCTCTGTCTCTCTCTGTCTCTCTCTCCCCTCCCAATTAAAAAAATAAACACAAATTAGTCCCAGTCGGACCCTAAGAATATCAGCTTAACCCTGTCAGTCAGAGCCAAAATAATGCGGCTCAAGCACTCGGGGACTTTATCAAAAGCTCTGTTAAATAATGAGCCACTCTAGAAGAGTCCGTCAACGGTTACTGTATAGGAGTGGCTCGATAGCACTGCATCTATAATTATCCCATTGTTTAAGGTGTTTCGTCATTAATCGAACAATTCAGCGATACAGTCTCTAAGACCATTGGGAATTGGTCTGTAATTAACAGAACATAACAGAGGTTTAAGTTGCTCCAACGAGGTGTAACCTACAGTCTATGTTTGAAGACTTAGAGCGACTTGGAATGCTTAACGGACCTCCTATCTTTTAACAACGGTGATATAGTTTAGGTCCTGTTGACACAGTAGTATCATCCATCAGTTGTATTTAAGAAATCATTGGTTGAATAACATTACAGGGATTTGAAGACATACAGTCTATAATGTTAATTACACTGCAAGGTTACCTAGATCGCTTATTAGCCCAATCATACAGCTTTCTCTTAATTTAACAGGCTGTCATAATGCTTACTGAGACAATAAATACATTCCTCCGATCTACAGCTCTTGCACTGAAGAATTTCAGCCCAAACGTTGTCAACGAATTCTTGAAACAATGCACTTCATATACCACTTACACTTTCTTACTCCGTCTTGCCATATTTTAGATTTTATTACTTTATCTTGCTTTATTGCATCTTACACCGTATCTTATCTTACCTTTTTTGTCTTATCTGAGTTTCTTTCTTTATGCCACCTTATTCTACCTCATCTTGTCAACGAATTCTTGAAACAGTGCACTTCATATACCCGTCACCTCTAAAGTACAATTAATGTAATCTCTCCTATTGATCTTATGCGTGGTCGCCTCGCTGTGTCTTTTTTGAACCTCTAATTGTCTTGACCTCTTTGTTCTTCCTGTTAGTGTTGCCATGGATGATGGATCAATCCAGATGCTTTCCCTGCATCCGTCCTCTCAATGGAATTAGCGTTTGCCCCATCAGACTCAGTTCGCTCTGGTGGTCGTCCCTCATCTTTCTCTCACTTCAATTCTTCAACTCCTGACTTTTTTCTCGAGGTTGTCCGCAATGGGTGAGCTTCTGAAAGGCTTTTGCTGAGAGAAGCGCTTTAGAAATGGTTATATGCAATACGATACAATACTGGGTTGTCTTCTTGTCAATGGGGGTAGACAGACAGACAAACGGACGGACAGACAAACGGACGGATGGACGGACAGATAGACAGACATTTGGGCAAATGCAGTTTGTATGTAAGCTTATAATTGTTGTTCTGTCTATTTCAGTTTGAACTTGATCTGCCGATTGAAGTGAAAGCTGGCTACGTTGGTAAGACCAAATAATTTTTATGCGCATTTGTTTTAGCACCCCTTCAAACTCTACTCAGAGCCGCTCCCGACTACAGCACGGACACTGCATCAGAGTTTCGCACCGAAGCACTGAGCAATTGCAAGTCAAGGACTTGCCCAAGGTCCTAGGGCCTAGTCTCTATACGTGGCGACTTGAGGTGGATTCGAACCTGCAACCCTCCGGCTGCAAGGCAACGAACATACCCACTACACCACCGCGCTCCACATATGATAAAATATTATGAAAGAGCTCGCAATGAAACAATTTGTTTCCATTTCATTGCGTGCAGCTGTTTTCTTTAGTCACCAAATAAATGATTTCATTATTTTCGATTTTGTCTTACACTTTCTTACTCCGTCTTGCCGTATTTTAGATTTGATTACTTTATCTTGCTTTATTGCATCTTACACCGTATCTTATCTTACCTTTTTTGTCTTATCTGAGTTTCTTTCTTTATGCCACCTTATTCTACCTCATCTTGCATTATCTCCCACTATCTTGTAATTACTATCTTGCCTTTTGTGACAGTGTGTACTGTACAGATAAAATAAAAATGTGTAAAGCTGTTTAAGTTATATGCTCTGTTACTGTGCTAAGCATTAGGCCTATATGATTATGTATAGGTTGCATAGATAGGTAATTTTGTTTAATTAATTAAATTGTATTAATTCAGTTTAATTAATTGAATTTATTTATTTATTCAATTGAATTAATTAATTACCAACTTTTAAAATCAGTCCAATAAAAATTCTAAAAAATGTAAGATAGATAGGTATTTGTGGTACGACTCGTCATTTTCGCTTATTAATCGTAAAGCAGGGAACCATCGCATTGAGTAATTCATATCTTAACGGTCGGCGAAAGATCGTCTGCTTGAGCGACTGTGGTTTCGCGCCATTGAAGCGAAACGTCATCAGTTCAACTCAGCTGATGTTTCAGACTTTCAGTTGATGTTTTGACATGAAATGGTTGGCGATGTGTGATGCGATGTGTGATGTGATGTGTGATGGTCGTTGCTTGAGAAAACACTCAACTCATCCGTTTTATGATCGATCGTTCGATAAGATTTGAGAGAAGTTGATCGGTTTAAGTCGCAGATTGTAGAAGTATTTGGAAGTTATTCAGTCTGGCGAAGTTTAGAATCGATGGAATCGGTGAATTCCATTGGACGATCGAGACTGAAGTGAGTTAATCCGGTTTCAAAGTTTAGGATGAAACCGTGCTAAAGCAGAGGAACCAATTGTTATCTCATTAAGCAAGTGACTACCAATTGTATATGTAGACTTAAGATTAAAGATTAAGCTATTCCGAAGATTAAAGATTAAGCTATTCCGAAGATTAAGCTATTCCGTCGAATTCTTTAGTGAATAAACGTTGAAATGTTTGAGATGTGAGACGAAGGTAATGATGCTGAAGACGAAGACTGAGAAAGAGACAATCTTTATGTTGAATGCGAGTATAAATGCAAACGATGGCTAGCATGGGCCATGATGGTTTTAATAGCAATTAGATTAAGATACTGGTTTAAGTAGAATTAATCTATCAATTCTTAACTGTGTCTCCTCTCTATGTTGGTCTTTCTTTAAGCTCGCACCTTCCCTTTGACATCTCTGCATGGGCAATCGCTTTGACACAACGCTCGTGAATAAGCTGGTGCCCAGTGCTAAGCTTTAGATTAACACCTTTGTAATTTCGAGTTTACGATACCTGATGAGATGGCTGACTGGTCTGTTTTAGGTCGGATCTGTTTGGAGATCCCGTGGACAAGTCTCTTCTCGAGTCCTGTCCTGTGTACATTGGACGATGTGTACATCCTGGCCGGACCACTGACCGACCGACCGTATGACGAGGCGAAGGAAGAGGCGCTCGACAATGCGAGGAAGAGGAAGAGACTGGAACTACTGGAACAAGGAACGACGAAAGCTGCTTCCACAGGTTGTTGTTCCGTTTGATCGTCAGTGCTCATTATTTCATGGATTGATTGAGTTGAAGAGTAGATCGGTTGATTGGTGTCAAGACGAGTCTTTAAATTTCATTGATTGAGAAGTTGAATGACTTTGATTGACTGGTTGATTGACTAATTCATTGAGTTGAGAACATGATTGGTGATTTAATTGATTGGCTCGTATGATTTTGATTTACCGATTGACTAACTTATTGATTAGCTGTGTGAATGATTTGAGTTGAGGGTTTGATTGATGATTTCATCGATTGAAAACTTGTATGATTGCAATTGACTTATTGATTGAAATTGACTTATTGATTGCGATCGACTTATTGATTGGCTGATGGTTTGAGTAGCCTATGGTTCAGTTATTGATTTAAAGAGTTACTCATGCCTTGATTGAAGGAAGATTGCATAATGAATTGATTGATGGATTAATTGACACATTGTCAAATGCGACTGGCAATCCACAGCCCGTTGCATGAGCTGGAGCCTAAAGTTTAGATGTTCAGTGGGGGTCTGATCCTGAACCCCCCTTCCCGTCCCCGCACCTTCCTCTAAGGTACCATCGAGGAATGATCAGGAATCCGCTGCAGCTATCTGTAAAGTATTGAGAAGAGGTTTAGCATAAGGACGAAATCATGAAGTTTATACATATAGTGACAATGACCCAGAGTGGAACTTGTAGAAAAGACTGGGGTGCACGGGGAAAACCTTTGACCCAAGTGGAGTTGAAAATTTGTTTCTTTCGTTAATCAAGGGAAAGGTCATTGCACTGTTTTTATTAATTGCACAAATCAGCAAAAATGGAGAAAATTTGAAATGGATTGCTGGAGAAGTTCCTTGGAAATGATGACCCTCCTGGGTGTGCAATGAAGACTTAGTTGTGGGTCCTAAGAAAGACTCGGAGTGGGTTGAAGTGCCCCCAACCAACCAACAGATCTCAGCATGATTGTGCTTGGAAACAGTTCCCTCCCCTCCCCCACAGGACATAATATATATCTCTGCAGGCAGCGGACGGACTTGTCTCATATGATGTCAGATGTCATTGGTTCAAGATCGAGAGAGTTTATTGTGACCTGTTGATATTTATGAGTCATTGATTTTGTTGTTTGTTTGATTGAGTGACGTTGGATTGGTCTATTGAATAGTTGTTGAGCACCTCTGAATAGTTATTCTGTGAGGGGGTTATAATAATTGTATACATACAATCAGGGCCTAAAGTGTGGCTGGATGGTCATGGACGGCGTCCACGCACTTCTTTTTAAATTCTGAACGCAGTCCTGCCACTTGTTGGCCTGCACAGCCTGGAAAGGTAAGGGCGTCCAGGCACTTCTTTAGGAAAGATGAGGGGCATCCAGGCACTTATTTCCCCACATTTTGTGCACTGCATACAATACAATAGATACAATACAATGCAATTGTCGTTTCCAGATAATTCAAATTCACAGAATCAAAGTTTTACGCAGAAGCTGACGACCACAGTCATCAACAACATCCAAGTAAGATTCCAATTGATCTGATGTAGGAAAGCCAATCTCTTGTAATTAATTATCTGATCTAATCCAATGCAGAAAATGATTTGCAGTAACCATACACGGTTTGTGGGAAGATTGGAAGATGGGAGGGTGAGGGAGAGGACTGAGCAGTTGCAGAACATTCTTCTTTGTTTTTACTGTGAAATTAATATTAAATAAATAATAAATTATGAATAATAATGATATTTGTTTATTTCAAACTGATAAACACAGTACCTCTCTTTTTGGCAACCTCTTGTCGTTTCTGTAGCGGCTAAACACAGTATATAGGGTGGTTGTTACGATAACTTGTCTGTGATTAACCATCTGTTTACCTGTTAGATTAGATTAAGCTTCTGCATAAATCTGTTTGATTGAGCATCTGTTTACATGTCGGATTAACAACCTGTTTAATTGATGCTGCAGTGTATTATAAAATAAACGTGGTTATTAAATGCAGATTTAGTGCTCGAAAAACAACGATAATTTATGAACAATGTGCAACGCTCATTGTCAAGGGGTTAAGACCAATAGCATAATAATAATATTACAACCCCTTGATATACTGCAATATGATACATGGCCTAAAATAATAGCAGAATAAATTAAAGATGTGATTAATGTATTAATACAAATTCTTGTGAGCTCTACAGGGTAGCATTCTCTCAGAATGAGCACCTACTTTTGAACCTGTTTAACATGTTTACATGAGTACATGGCTGCCAGTCTGATTGAGCACCGACTCATTAAGCAGCTATTTAATCCATCTGGTTGAGCTCTTGAGTCTTTCTAACGTGCATGTCAAATGGCACACTGATTGAGCACCTGTTACCTGTTTGATTGATCATCTGTTTATCAGATCACTTTACCTGATCGCATGTATTTTTTACGTGTTTCCAGGTGACTATTCAGCGAATCCACATCCGTTATGAGGACAGTGTATCAAAGGAGAAGGTGTCGTCATCATCGTCGTCATCATCTGCTTCCGATCATCATTCGTCGTCGACATCATCGTCGTTGTCATCGTTCGCGTGTGGTCTGATGTTGAAGGAGGTCAGTCTGCAGACGACGAACAGTCAGTGGAGTCCACAGCACATCGATGCAACGGCCACAGTCGTACACAAGGTCAGGCTGCTGCTGCTGCCATGGCTTCTAAGGCTGCTGCTGCTGGAGATGGGGATTGAGGTGGTGATGATTGTGATGAAGGGGGAATGGAGAGGGGTGGATGATCTTGGTGATGATGTTGATGATTGGTTCGTGAGGTTATTACAAGGCGCTATTTAAATACTATTGTTATTGTATTTATTATTATGTTTGTTATTATTATTATTATTATTATTATTATTATTATGTTTGTTATTGTATTTATTATTATTATTATTATTACTATTATTACTATTGTTACTATTGTTATTATTATGTTTGTTATTGTATTTATTATTATTATTATTATTACTATTATTACTATTGTTATTATTATGTTTGTTATTGTATTTATTATTATTATTATTATTACTATTATTACTATTGTTATTGTATTTAATATTATTATTATTATTACTATTATTACTATTGTTATTGTATTTAATATTATTATTGTTATTATTTTTATTACTATTGTTATTGTATTTATTATTATTATTGTTATTACTATTGTTATTGTATTTATTATTATTGTTATTACTATTATATTCGTTTATTAGTAATTGTGCCTGTAGTCATCCCGCAACTTTGAGCGTTACAGGGTCATTAATGAAGAAGATAATATTAGTTGAGCTGTTGTTAAAAAATAAATGCAGAGTATTAATAGCTATTAAAATAATTGGATTACGATACAAGACTTGGGAATAAAATTCAGTTGTCTTCCTTTGTGGGAATTTGGGAATGCAAATTTGATGCTTTATGATTGGTGGTAACGATCCTCGTATAAGACATGGAATGCACTACTGATATGATGATGGTGACCAAGAGCCATTGCTCCAATTCAGATTGATTGATCGATTGGTTGGTTGATTGGTTGATTTTTATTTATTTATTTCTTCATTTGTTCAGAGTAGAGCTTCCCAAGATCCTGGCCAAGTTCCAGCAAAAGAGAGAACAGTTGTTGATAACGATGATGATGCTCGTAGCAAACGATCAGGACGTTTTTATTTCTCCATTTCTATAGCGTCCCTTCACGCTAACTACTCAGAGGCGCTCCGACTACAGTGCGGACACTGCATGAGAGTTTCATGCCGAAACGCCTGCGCAATTGCAAGTGAGGGACTTGCTCAAGGTCCCTACATGGCGTCTTGACATGGATTCGAACCTGCAACACTCCGGCTGCAAGGCAACGAACATACCAACTACACCACCACAATGATGTTGTTGATTATAATGCTGATGAGGACAGTGTGTGTGTTCTTATGTGCAGCTGCTCCAGATCCACTCCTTCTCGTTCTACTGGAATCCGTATCTTCCGGAGCAGGCGCTCGTTCGAAACAAGCTGCACACTTCTGCTTGGAGGGTGAGCCACCGTTGCTTTCTCGATCTCAGCACTCTGTCTCTCATTGAACACTCTCAGTTGATTCTAGGACAGCCAGATGTACTTTTTCGTCCATATACATTATAAAAAAATTATTTTCATGTATTATATATATATATATATATATACATACATAAAAATGTACATTGCATATATAGTATATACATATATATATTGGTATATAGATTATGCATATAATTATGCGTATATATATATATATATATAATACAGGGGCGGATACAGAAATTTTCGAAGGGGGGGCAAATTTTTCGGTGACCTTTGTTTGCCAGAAAATCTGATGACCTTTTTAAAAGTCGTTTGGTCGAAATGTCTTCAAAATATACCAGTTTTCCCTGCCAAAATAACTGATGACCTATTTTGGTTTTTAAGCCATCGGTCACCTCGGTCGAAGTAATCTCTGCACAGGCAATAATAAATAATACACTATTGTCTCTCTAGTATTCTACTTTTCTCTCTCGCTGCATTGATTTAATGGCTTGTTGAAACCAAATGGGGGCCGCGTCCCATGCACTTTTGAAATGGGGGGGAGGGGGTGGACATGGCCGGATTGGCCCTGGATCCGCCCCTGATGTAATGTAAATTTTTATGTATGTTGGCAGCAGTTGGACTCTCTCCAGACCAGTCTCGTCTCGGTCCATGATTTATGTAGCCCCAGTACATCGATCAGACGACGACGACGTAAGAAGTTGTGATGAATAAATGATTAGCGTTGGTGCTGCCTCCAGTGGCAGCCACTGCAGTCGCAGCGTCCTGTCTCACCCCCCCCGCAGGAAGCGTCGCTGATCATAAAAAAGCTTTGAGGGAAGATAATTGCATCGTGAAATATTCATCGCGTTTAGTAGTAAATCAGCCGCTATTGCTCAAGAGTCTCTCGTCCAGAATCATCGGACGATTTATGCTGTCTTGCCTTACCGTCTTTGTGTTGTTAGCCACCATGCTTACTTTTGCCTTGCTTACTTTAACCATGCTCACCCTACCATGCTTACTTTTACATTGCTTACCCTACCATGCTTACTTTTACATTGCTTACCCTACCATGCTTACTTTTATTTCCATAGTCTTCCTTGCTATACCCTACCAACCAATTACACATCGTATCGTGCCCTAACGAACATACCTTGGCGTACCATACCCTTGACTTGGCATGGCTTACCCTACACTAACTTGTAACCTTATCTAAATATCTTATTTGGTTGTTTCTTGAATGTTTGTAGAGTCAGCTGAAGACTTCGATCAACACTCATCGAATTGGAGAAGAAGACTTTGAATTCTGTAATAATATATTGCTTTGAATTCTGTAATAACATATTGCTGCGGCTGCATCTCTTTCTCTGAATGTGGTCTTCTGTTTCACTCTGTCTCTGTATCTATACATATGTCTTGATGTCTGTCTGTCTGTCTGTCAGTCTGTCTTTGCACTCTCTGCACTTAGTAAGATCACTTTACTTTCTTTGAGGCTCTTCACCGTAATCGTAATTCTAAACTTCAAATTTCTAAAGTGCTGCTCTAGAACTAGGCACAGGGAAAAACAACTAATTTGAATCAAGAATGCTGCATCAAGTCAGAGGGGTTGTTGAGAGTTGTGATGGGACGATAATATTATGAGCCTAGCTGCCAGAGAGATCAAAGAGCCAGGTTGTTATTATTATTATTAGTATTGCTAATATTATTATTATTAGTAGTAGTAGTAGTAGTAGTAGTAGCAGTAGTGGTGGTGGTGGTGGTTGTAGTGGTAGTAGTAGTAGTATTTTATGGTAATTTATATAGCACCTCACTGTGACCTCAGTGGTTCGTGTATCCTACTTAGGACTTATGTTCCTTGTGGTTCCTTCATTCATGGGACAGTCCTTTGAGACGTGGGTTCTATGACTGTTCTATCTACAGCTATTAATGATTACATTTTGTTTGTTTGACTAGTTAGGAATTAGCAATTATTAGTTAGTCGTTATTAAGCGTATTTCGAATTATTCATTTTTTATATTTTAATAGTTTTATGTATATTTATTCCCTGAGTATTGTCACTTGGTAGTTGCTCAAAAGTTAGATAAAGATAAAGATGAGGTTAACTTAGTAGTTATTTGTTCAATTTAATGCTCTTGCTTACAATTTTTTTATTTTGAAAGTTTTCCTTAAGCCAATTACAAAGCAGGCCAGGTTCTGATGTTTTAATCGACTTTTGTTTTAGTTTTGAGACCGATCTCAACCAGTGCCAAACTTATCCTGAATAAGGACGAACAGAATCAGATTCCGCTTCTTGTGGCGAACGTATTCATGGAAGAACTGGAGATACTATTCTCCAGGCAACAGGTGGAAAAGTTGCCTCTGTTTGTTTTTGTTATTTTCTGTTATTGAAATTACTTTTAGAAACGAAAAGGAACACACACACACATATATATATATATTATTGTTATTATTTATCCTATTGCTTTTTTGTTATTGTTCTTTTAAAAATGCTATTGTTATTATAGTTGTTGTTTTTAGTATTTTTATAAGCCACAAGTTAATGTACAGTCAAATACACGGCAAATGCAGCAGAAACTTGGATCAGTGCAAGAGTTGTAGACTTTGGATGATGATGATGATGTCGATGATGATGATGACGACGATGATGATGATGGCTCAGTAACGCGCAGCTTTAAAAAGAAAGTATTGGAAGAATTGGCTATTAAGCATTTTAAGTTATCTTGCAGTGGTTCTGGCACAGATTGAATGTCTTCTAATCACTTGGAAGTGTCTCATGTCATGGTTTGTTAAGTGATAATAAAAAGTGAATAAGATTTCAGTCAACCTTTCTATCATTCGCGTTTATGTGCTCACTCCAAACCTTTCTCCTCTTCTGACTCTTCGTCTGTCTGTGTGCCAGCAAGCACTCCTCTCAACAGGTGTGCATCATTACCTGCTGATGGCCCTACACTCTGCATCCCAACTCCACCACTGGTTGCACTCTGTCAGTGCCAGTCCCAAGCCTGGATAAAGGAGGAGGGCGTAGCTAATGGTCTTTGTTGCCACACAGTGACGTTAAACTGCAAACACCACCACCACTCTGCATCCCTCTTCTAGTATCAGTTGCTCTGCTTCGACTCTTCGGGCGGCATTCCGATCGCAACAAGTAATTTATCTATCCAGCAAGCACACCTCTCATCGGGTGTGCATCATTACCTGCTGATGATCCTAGACTTGGCATCCTTCTTCTGGCATCAGTTGCTCTGCATCGACTCTTCAGATCTCAACAAGTAATTCATCTATAGATCCGTGTTGGACTCTTCTCCTTCGCTGTAAACTGTTTCCTGTCGGATTCCATTCTTGGCGTTTGATTCATTTAGTTGAAGTAAGGGACAAAGGACTGATTAGTTGGATGCTAATTGTATTGTATTGTTGTTGTTTATTGCACACACACACACACACGTCAAACAGTATAGACGTGACTCAATGAACAGAGTGCAATAGGAATCAGGAAAGGCTAACAGCTTATAGAACTCTGACCCCTCGCTCCAAGACTATTTTTAGTGCAAGTTAATATTAATACTTAATGAATTATTTAGAACATAACTGAAAGTAGAATTCATTGAATTGTTTCGATTGTTGTCAGTTTCTGAGCGTGCTGAGCATCTACGAGTTGTTTCGAATGATGACAGTGAACCAGCGTTACAGGAAGTACAAGAGAACGCTGGAGATGAGAGGTCATTATAAGGATTGGTGGATCTACGCGAAGACAGCCATCTGCGAGGAATTCATACGACCTTACTCATGGCAGAGGATTCAGCAGCACAGGTATCCATCAACATCCAATTACCTAAATGGTCTATATAAATGCTTTGATACATCCATTACTACATGCATATGATACTTATACACATACATGTACGTTCTGATGCACATACGTAAACACAGTCGCATTGTAAGAACAACTCTTTCTAGGATCACCCATATAATTTGTTGCATTATTATTTGTGCATTTTAAATGCATGCACACTTTTTGAAGCCGCCTCATGGGGACCTTGAGCAAGTCCTTCACTCGCAGTTTCTTATGCGCTTTGGCATGAAACTCTCATTCATTCATTCATTCATTCAAGAATTTATATAGCGCTTCTTCAAGGGGGCTACTCAGAAGCGCTCCCGACTCTAGCACGGCCAAAAAAGACAGTTTTGAGTTTAATAAAAAATGTTTCAGTAATAAACCCAGCAAGTAGACGTCTCTCCTGTGTCTGTGCTGTAGTCTGAAGTGCCTCTGATTAGAGATGATTCAGTTGATTCAGCGATGATTCAGTTCAGGGGGTTGTAGCAAATGCGCGATAAAAATAAATAAATAATAATTGCCAGTTTACACTCATCAAAATTAACACATAATTGTTTTAATGTGAATTTTGGCCGAGCCGTTAGAAAATGCAGCCTTGCTTTAAGATGCCTAGATACAGATTACAAAATGCATTTTAAGAATGCAGTCTTGCTCTAAAATGCCTTGAAACAATGCATCTCCACTAAATGACTCGATCCAATGCATCCTTGCTCTAAAATGACTTTGGATATGCAACCTTATCCTGAAACGACTTTGCTCTTAGGCACTTGAGCTGAAGCAGCTCATTGATTCTGATTCGTGTTTTTGGTTGGACTTCGCAGGAAGAGGTACAGAGAGTACAAAGATTTGTACAAGAAGTATTTGTTGAGACGGGATGAGAAACTGAAAAACAGTTTGTCGAACCTTGAGTTGAAACTTGACGAAGCAAACATCACAATCGCCAGAGAACATGCAAAGCTTGAGGTTATTTTATCTGTTCTAATGTTCTATCTGTTCTACCTGTTCTATCTGTTCTATCTGTTCTAATTTTCATGTCTAGCTTGCTTGCTCACTGCACAAAGTTGTAGATATGATACCTATAAATGGTTTTTGAGGTTAAAGGTCTACATACATTTGGAATAAATCAACCTGTCTCTGATTCCGACAGAGAAGATAAATGTATTATACTGGGCCTTTTACTGGCCAACTGGTGGAACCCAGATTCCTTAGGGTTGTGATCACTTGTTGTTAGTGTTGTTGGTTTATTTTCTGCTCTGCTTTTTTTTCGATGTCATTATTGTTAACTTGGGTTCAATAAAAATGTATCAGCTATAGTTCAGCTATAGTTTATGGTTATGGTTTAGATATAATTGTTAACCACGTTAAGTAATGAAGCTAATAAAGGTTTATATAAATGATGATAGTTACAATTTGTAGTCATGATGTTGGCAGCAGCAGCAGTAGAAATTGTATTGCTATTGTATCGGACCATTTATAAAGAAATAATGATAATGTGACTTACTTCAAATTTTGCTCTCAATACAAGACCTTTGTTCGTATACTATTCACCAGTGTCAGACATACCTGTGATAATAAGCGACGTGAAATGGTTTCAGATCGCCAAAGAGTCTCCTGCGCGTGTGAAGAAGCAGAAGCCAATGAAGAGTTGGTTTTCATGGTGGTGGTCGAATCCGTTGGAAGATGGTTCGGATGAGGAAGAGATGATCATCTCACCAGATGCAGATGCTGCTGCTGCTGCTGCTTCTGCTGTGGCTGCTGATCTGCCACAATGGTTGAATCGTCTCCAACCAGAGGAACATCGCCAGCTTTTACAGAGCATCGGATATGACCAGGAGAGAACTAATCAACATTCCTCTGAGGTATAATTATTCATTCATTCTGAACATTTATATGGCGCTCCTTCAAGAAGTCTACTCAGAGGCGCTCCCAGCACAGTCAAGGAGAAAGGTCTTGGGCAACTGATAGAAAGCGGGCAGATTACCCATTCCAAGTGGATGACCAACAACCGAAAAGGTTCAACACTGACTGACTGAAGAGCATTGATCGTTTTCGGCTGTTGCCTGCTTTTGACATTGCCAAACCTCCAAAGATGAGAAGCACACATACGACGACCATACAACTGAACATTGACAATATTGATGAAGGACTTACTCAGCTCAAAGTTCCTAGACAGCGAGCCATCTGAGTGGAGGCTGCTCTATGTAACATTACTCACCATGTAACAGGTTGTGTGATCCAAGTTCCAACCATGTCCCACCCACAGTTTACTACTTTTATGTGACACTGAAGAATTTTGAGTCAGATTTCTGTTACACTGATTCTGTTGTTGTTTTTCTATGTTCACAGTTCATCTCACACAAAATCGTCTTCAACCTCCAGTCATGCTCCGGGTCTCTGGTCAACTACGGCAAAGAGGTTCTCAAAGTTTCTCTGACACAACTCGCTTTGAACTGCGACAACAGACCAGAGTCTGATGGTTTCAGGTGGGAAGAGAAGACGGTTTCATATGTTGTCTGTTGAACATAAAGTAATTGATGGTATTAGTCATTTCAAGGGAAAATATATATAGCGTGGCATCTGCACGTCATAGATGAAGGACAACAAGTCTTGCTAAGTGCAAGGTCACCTGGTTTCTTAATGACAGATTGCTTTTTAGTTATTTAGTGTTTATTATTTGCTTCTTATTTGTTTATAATTTGTTTATTGTTTATTGTTTATTGTTTTTGGTTATTGTTGTAATTTGATTCTTTTTATCTGTGTGTTATATCTAACGGCAAAAGCTTGTCTATCTTTATACTTTCGATGTCTCTGAAGTCATGAATTCAGAATCTTTGTCCCATTGTTTGTTAATAATTAATTGTTTCCTTTGGATGCACCAAGTTGACAATGGAGTGTCGTAGCTTTTCTTGAACCATCATCATGGAATGACTTCCATTTTGATTCACCTGGAATAACTTCTCTTTGCTTCCGAGTCTTGTGTTGGCTAGCTATTCTGGTAATTGTAATTGTAATTGTTATCGTACATTTATATAGCGCCACTTCAAGAGAACTCCTCAGAGGCGCTCCCGAACTGACACCTAACCACAATCAAAGAGAATGGTTTTCAAACGCTTGCGGAAAAGGGGCAAAGAAATACAAAGAAGTTCATTGCGGAGACTAATAGGTAACTTATTCCAGAAAGACGGACCAACCATAGCAAAGCTACTATGTAGCACTGTGGAAGATCGAGCCATAGGGACAACCAGGTCACCATGCGTAGCAGAGCAAAGGAATCTACGGCCTGGGATGGACAGCACAGGTACACAGAGTTCCATAAGATAGATCGGAGCTTGCCCTGCTAGGCAATTGCGCATGGAACATTAAAATCTTAAACTCAATACGTTTAAAAATGTATGTAGTCTACCTTCTGCAAACATTTTGAAATTTTTCTGTGAGGATTGAACCAGGTGGAGTTTCTTTGAGTAGATGTCTTTGAGATGTGATGCATGATTGTTCTGAACGAATGAATGAATTTTAATTTTCTTTTTTTTTTTAGGGTGTGTGCGAAAACGGAGAGTTTCATCATGGATGGTGTTTCTGTGGAGCACGAATTGGTTCCGATTGTTACATCAACGATCTCAGTCTACGGTAATTAACCATTCCAATGATATCGGTAATTATGAAGATAATGATAACAATAGATTTTAGCCATTTCAATAATATCGATAATTAATTATGAAGATAATAATGATAACAGTAGATTTTACTCGCACGCAGTTGTTGTCCTAAGACTCTAGAATTCACTGTTTTCTTTTGATAATGCAAGTTATGTGATGTTTAGAATGGGGGGGTGAAGCCCCATCTTATTAGGACTGCTTTTATCATTCTTAACTTAGTCCAATGTGTTTTTACTTTAGCGTGCGATCTTGTCTAGCGTTGCTTATGACGACTGCGCTTTCGAAGTTTCTGGAATATGTTTTGATAATTACCGGAAGAAGTGTTTTGCGTTCTGTTTTTTTTGCTGCAGCGCCGTCTGTTGACAAGACGACTCAAGTCTTCAGTCTCGAGTTTGACAAAAATCCGTCGCAAGTCGAAGCCGACTTTGCAGCGAAGTTGAACATTCAGCCGATTGAAGTCGTCTACGATGAGGTGAGCGGTTGATATATTGATATTGTTGTGCATTTATATAGCACCAGTAACCCAAGCGTCAATCGAAGGACTCGCTCTGACATTTAGATTTAACAAATAATTGCCACTGCTATTTAATGACGAGGCTTATGATCTGTTGTGAGTGCACACACATATGATCGGGTTCTGCGCTCCGCTGCTCGACTCATTAGACAAATTCCCAAATTGTCCTCTGTCTCTAACTACATGCGTGATGTGTTGCACTGGTAGCCTATTAATAGCCCAACGCATCTCATATCTCTTCAAGGAAACTACAAAGAAACTACTCAGATGTGCTCCCGACTACAGCACGCCCAGACGAGCAGTTTTAATCTTGGTGAGGAAGGACTCTGTTAGAGTCCCAGGGTGTAGACGCAGCTCTAAAAGAAGGCCATTCCAGACCACTGGGCCAACCATAGAGAAGGCTCGATTCTTCATGGTTGCAGTTATGCAGTATGAGAAAAAGGATTCCCTTTATAATAGTATTATAAATCATAACAGTTCTAGTAATAACAATTGATATTTATGGTACAGTGATTATGGCAGCGGCTAGTTTTGATCCTTACGTGTTTTTCTACTCCCTCTTTATTTTGCATTTTATTTCTAAGGTAAAAAATTTGAATTTGAATATATATATAATAATAATAATGAATTTATGGTTCGCTTTTATTTCCTGTTGCCTTAAATTCTATGTAGCATGCTGTGACTGAGATTGTCGCCTTCTTCCAAGTCCCTCACATCACAACGAAAGACGTGAAGGCAATCGCACAGGCAGGATTCGATCATTTCGCTCAGATCAGCAGAGCTGGTCTTCAACATGCCATCGAACAACACAAGGTTCGAACGAATTATGTTTGTTTTGTGTGTGCTTGTGTGTGTGTATCGTTTGTTTTGTGTTGTGTGTGTGTGTGTTTAAACGTTATGTGACAAATTGAGATTGATGTTAGGCAGTAGGAAAAATCACTGAGCCAATCTTGTTAGTTAACCAATTCAAGGAGTTATGAAAAGGTAAGGCAAAGTAGGGTTAGGCAAGTTAAAGTAAGACAAGTTAAAGTAAGACAAGTTATGGTAAGACAAGTTATGGTAAGGTATGGTAAGGCAAGTTCAGGTGAGGCAAGACAAAGTAAGGCAGGCTAATATAACGCAAGATAAGGTAAGGCAAGTTACGATGTGGTAAGGCAAGTTAAGGTAAGACAAGTTAAGGTAAGTTTTCGTAAGGCAAGTTAAGATAAGGCAAGTTAAGATGAGGCAAGTTAAGGTGTGGCAAGATGCAAGTTAAGGTAATATAAGGCAAGACTTGGTGATGTAAGATATCAAGATGTTAAGCAGTTAGTCACTAACCAGTCAACTGATGATGTAGTTAATCAAATAAAGAGTAATGTTATGCTAGGTAGGGCAAGATCTACTAATGGAAGGTAGTCTCTGCAAGAGTTTGAATTGGAATTAGTACTGAATTCCGGTTTGTCTAATTGAATTAATTAAAAACTGAACAAATTTTTGCAGATCACAGATCACAATTTTGATGATGGTTACTCATGATGCAATTCACGAATTGATGCTGTTTAAATGTTGGATAAATGGCATTTCGAAATCATTCGACTAGATTAAGAAGATTACTGACTGTGGTTTCATTTGATATGGTTCCATTTGCAATGATGATTATGATGGTTTTGATGATTATGATGGTTATGATTGATGATTATGATGATTACAACAATTATGATGATTATGATGGTTATTATGGTTGTTATGATTATGATGCTTATGATGATTACGATTATATGGATTAGATTAGACTAAAGGGTTCATACACTGATTGTAAAACTTTGTGATTTGTAGACATTGCATTTGTCCGTGAACATGCGATCTCCCTATGTCGTCATTCCAGAATATGGTACATTGCACAGGTCAGATGGATTTATCTCCAGTTTTGCTGACATTTTGAATATCTAGTAACTATCATTCACAACCCTTTATTGTTTAGTCTCTTTAGCCCTAGAACTACTTACCAAACTTTCTCTACCATACCATGACCTGCTCTAACGTTACTTTAATCTACCATACCGTACCATGCCTGCGGAGTATAGGAGTCAGAGAACTAGACGCTACCCTAAGTAGTTGGTAGTAGCAATCACGACAAAGTAGATTGATGTGCTTCGAGAGCATTAGCTCCCGGTCCAATGTGAAACCAATGTCCCGAACAGAGGAGGCAAATGTAACCCAAGGGAATTCAAGAGTTAAAACCTCTAAATTAAGTTTTGCAAGTTGTTGACGAGTGCCGAGTCACATGTAATTATTGGGTCTTGTTTGGGTTTAGCAGTAGACGTTGGAAGACATCCAAGCTTCTAAGGTCTGCATGGCCCTGTTTATTGCTTGAACCGCTGTAGCATTTGCAGACGCCAGACTGCATCATCATCATTATCATCATCGTCATCATCATTATCATCATCATCATCATCAACATCTTCTTCATCTTCATCATCGTCATGCATTTATTATTTAGTGCAGAGGAATGTGACTCCAGACATCATCTACTGTCATCTGGTCTAGTGTTGTCATGATTCAGGAAGTATTGATTGATGCTTGCTTCTAGGGATGTCTTAGTAATCAAAGTGATAATCAATACAGCAAGGCAAACACTCGAAAGGATACTGTGTTAACACAGCAGCACTGATGCAAGTTGAGAGAATACATTTGAATGCAATGCTTTGCGAAATTAAGTACATTGTGATGGTCTCTCTGCCCTAGCCTGCATTTTCCTCCTTTCAACCTTACCCTACGTTGCCCTACCTCTTACCTTACCTCTCACCTTACCTCTCATTTTACCTCTTACCTTACCTCTTACCTTACCTCTTACCTTACCTCTTACCTTACCTCTTACCTCACCTCTTACCTTACCTCTTACCTTACCTCTTACCTTACCTCTTACCTTACCTCTTACCTTACCTCTTACCTTACCTCCTTTCAACCTTACCTCTTACCTTACCTCTTACCTTACCTCTTACCTCACCTCTTACCTTACCTCTTACCTTACCTCTTACCTCACCTCTTACCTTACCTCTTACCTTACCTCACCTCTTACCTTACCTCTTACCTTACCTCTTACCTTACCTCATTTCAACCTTACCTCTTACCTTACCTCTTACCTTACCTCTTACCTCACCTCTTACCTTACCTCTTACCTTACCTCTTACCTCACCTCTTACCTCACCTCTTACCTTACCTCTTACCTCACCTCTTACCTTACCTCTTGCCTTACCTCTTACCTTACCTCTTACCTCACCTCTTACCTTACCTCTTGCCTTACCTCTTACCTTACCTCTTACCTCACCTCTTACCTTACCTTTTGCCTTACCTCTTACCTCAGTCCTGTTTTGTTGCAGAGGTGGCAACGTCATCATTCTCGACTTTGGTAAACTCAAGATCGAAAGTGAACTTCAACCGAAACACGTTCATCTCGAGGTAGATTCATTATCTAATCGACGTTGGTTACGATTTGACTGTTTTTAGAGACTTGTGCAACTTTATACAGTTACAATTTATGTGGAGCCAAATCTGGCAAATACAAATAGGTTCGGAAAGCAACGATTTAAAGGTGTCTAAACATAACGCATTCAAGCGCACTTGAATGCGAGAACTTTCGAACAATCTCGCTTATCAGCCATATGGGAAAGATCCTGATGACGATACTAGCAGAGAGACTACGAAACCACCTGGAGGAATACATATCGGATGAGCAGGCGGGGTTCCGCAAGAACAGGAGCACGACACAACAAATCCTCATGCTGAAGCTTATAGCAGAGAAGGCGAGGCGGAAAAACAAGAAGGTCTACAACTGCTTTGTGGATTTCAAAAAAGCATTTGACAGTGTAGACCAGGAGATCAGCTGGGCCACGTTACAATCATACGGAGTAGATGACAAACTGGTGGATTTGCTCAGAGACATTAATGGAACGTCACAAGCAGCGGTGAGAATGGATGGAGAAATAGGACAGTGGTTCAGAACCAACAGAGGGACCAGGCAAGGAGACCCAATATCACCGACAGTGTTCATAGCAGATCTTGAAAGAGCAATGGACAAGATCAGGAAAAGAGAGAGTGGAATAGCAGTGCACGGCACCCGAATTAACAACTTAAGGTTTGCAGATGATGTGGACCTCATAGAGGAAGACAAAACAGAACTGAAGTATTCGCTAGAACTACTAAATGAAGAAGCAAAAAAATTTGGACTTTCCATCAATATTAAGAAAACGAAAACCATGATATTCGGACTAAAGACCAGCGAACCTATTGTAAAAGTAGAAGACGTCGAAATAGAAAACGTTGGAAACTTCACCTACCTAGGCAGCAGCTTCACATTCGATTTGGATGGCGAAACACAAGTCAGGACCCGCCTAGCAAGAGCATACACAGCCCTCAAATCGCTGGACAAAATATGGAGGAGCAGTACCGTCAAGATGACAACAAAGATGAAGGTCCTCAATACCACGATCTTCAGCACAGCGCTTTATGGATGCGAGACATGGGTGTACACCGCCTCGATAAAAAGAAGGATCCTGGCGAACTTCTCGTTGATGATGCAGTCAAATAAGATATTGATTAGAGTAATGCAGTTAATGATTTAATTCAACTTAAGACTGTTATGTTTAGACACCTTTAAATCGTTTCTTTCAGAACCTATTTGTATTTGCTAGATTTGTCCCATATATTGTTTTGAATGGTTCAGTAATCTCAGAATATAGAATTTGTTATTTAACGAAATCATTTTATTATAACTTATCGTATTTATGATATTGATATCTCGCCACGTGCAGTGTGATAAAGTTTCCTTATTCGTCGCTTGAACTCCACATCTATTTCGGACTCGGACAGTGCGAGTCCCAGACGTGGAAGATGAGGATGGTGACCCTAATCAACTTTCTTACGAAACAGTGTCGTTTAATAGCAAAATGTTGTTTTTATGGATGGACCGTGAAACATTGTAAAGTAGTTTAGTTCTGACAGTTTCGATTTTTCATTTGCAATGGTGAAGGTGACGTAAACGATCCAGGCGGCAATCAATAAACACTCAAATTTACGTATTTACACAGTTATGTTTAGACACCTTTCGATCGTTGCTTTTCGAAGCTATATGGCAACTAAATTAATTCCGTTCCCGAATTGGTTTTATGAAGTTTTAACCCTCAATAATTTTTATGCAGTTTAACGTCACTGTGTGGTAACAAAAACAATTATTTAGCGACGCCCTCCTCCTTTATCCAGGCCTGGAACTGGCACTGGCAGAGTGCAACCAGTGGCGGAGTTTTTTTATGAGGTCTTCGTTTTTAAACAATAAATATTGGGAACATTAAGTATGAGAATTATAGAAAAATTTCCGTGGGTCAGACGTTGATTTACATGTATGTGCTGCTGGGATGTGCAATGACGACTTGACTAATGACTATGGTCATAAGAAAGACAAGAGGTTTTGAACCTCTCAACCCTTTGGCGATTTTCATCCTGTCCACATGAGCGGAGTTTATCAAGGGTTTGGGCCCCCCAAAAGGCCCAGATTCAGCTTTTTTACTGTGAAAATGGTATCTTTTAACGATATTTCAATGGGCTTAGGCCCCCTCAAGAAGGCCCAGACTCTTTTATGGCCGGGAAAAATAGTATATTTTCATGAGATTTCAACCGAAGGACTTCAATTTTTTTCTTTTTTGGCCGGGTTTTAGCCCCCCAATAGGGAACCAAACTCCGCCCGTGCCTGTCCATATGTTACGTTCCCAGGGTAGGTGTAATATGTATAGCCTACGGTAAAATGGTACGTAAAATAAATTATGTATACCTATTCTTTAGCGAATTAACTTTTGTTACGGCGGGTGGAGTAGATAAATTTATTTGTACATACGCACGAGGGTTCCACAAAATGTGCGCGATGCAACAGGGCGGAGGGGGTCGAAAATAGGATTTTTTCATACGTAATATTATATGGATATAATCTGGGAACATTGTAAAGTTATTTTGTTTTTACACTTTTAAATGGTGCCTCTTGTAAGCTATAGACCAGCGGTTCTCAACCTTTTTTGTGCGGCGACCCCTCTGTAGCGTGTTGAAAGTTGTGACGACCCCCAGCAACAAAAAAATTGATTGAGTAACCCCAACCTTTCACTTTTTTGTGCTACCATTGTTCATTTTCATGCATTTTCATTTCACAGTTCGAAAAACTGTTTTTGGCAATTTTATGAGGTATTCTGGCACTTGCGATTCTGAGAGCTACAAGTTCAAGTTTCATAAGTATATTCGATATTTTGAAGTTCAAGTTTCATAAGTATATTCAGCAAGAGGAGAGGTCTGGGGAGGTGCAAGTGCTTTCCCCAATTTGCGAAATGTTTTTGATTTTCACACTGCAAAGGTATCATTTTAAGCTGATATTTCCACGAAATTGCTCATCATTTGAGTGCTGATAGCTGTTGTTTAAGGTTTCAAAAATACCCCTTGCATTCTAAAAATTTATTTCCACACTCAATGGTAACATTTTAAGCTGTCATTTCAGAAACATTTCTCATGATTACATTGGGCAAAGACATGGTTTAGGACTTTAGTAAATTCCTTTCTCCGTTGTTTAGGCTAACGTTTTTGAATTTCCACGTTGCAATGGTAGCATTTTAAGCTGTAAGCTTCGCAAAATTTTGCTAATTTTTCAATATTGATAGTCAAGGTTTAAGACTTCAAAGTGTCGCCTCCCAAATACTTGTGATTTTTGGATTTTCATAATGTAACTGTAACATTTTAAGCTGTCATCTGAAAGTTTCTCAGGATTTCAGTGCTCAGATACGTGATTTTAGACATCAATAAGTGTCCCCCGACACATCGTTTGAAATTTGTTTCAATTTGCAAACGGTAATGATAACATTTTAAGCTGGGAATGGCATCCTATTAAAATTGCTCGTAATCGATAAGAAGTGGATAACACTTATAAGTTTATAAAAAATGATTAAATAAATATGAAATATTGGCAGATATATATATATATATATATATATATATATATATATATATAAATATATAGCAGCTTGGTCTCCGCCACTAATTTCGAGGAGAACGTTCTCTGTCACCCCAAGTCTCCGCCCCTGTAATGACCTCACTATAGTTGACTCTTGAGCATAGTTGATTCTTTGAGCATACCAAATATTGTTTAATTTTTTTTAGATGAATGGTAAAAGTGGAATTTATATTTGCAAACTAAAACAGAAAATATTAAATAAGCTGCCGTAATATGACAAACGACTCACAGCAAAAGTATTAGCAAAAATTTATTTTATATTGTTATAGTGTAGTAGATAGCGTTGAAATTACTATTGCATATTTTACAAATTTCTGAAGGACCAGGCGACCCCTGGCAAATCGTCAGGCGACCCCGCGGGGGTCGCGACCCACAGGTTGAGAACCGCTGCTATAGACCTAACTCTCTTTTTCTTTGCATTAGGCCCTATCTGTGTTGTCGTCAACGACCTTTCGTGTCATAAGACGATGCTAAACTTTGCAATGAAAACTAAAAGCCATCGATTGTAGGCTAACAATTAATCCCCAACGTTCTAAGAGTTGTGAGGTCGACTTCAACGGTATGTATTAGACACAATAATGTGACATTAATATCAGACAAAATGTCGCTAGACACTCGAATATATACACGTCCGACTCTTAAGTTTATATACTAGACACCTTTACATTGTTTCTTTCGTATGCTATATATTTGTTAATTCTGTTCAATCCATATATCGTACCTATATATATAGATAAGAGGAAGAAAGATTGTGACATTCGTTAACGTAAACTAAAGTGAAAACCTTCTGCAAAGAGAACTTGAGGTTTTAATTAACTTGAGGTTCTAACGAGAACTGCAGCAGAAACCATTAATGATGAAAAAACATGTAACGGAAACATAGATTTGCAGTAATTTGATGTACATTCTCTTGCTGGATATGCATGGTGAAGCAGTATTTGATCCAGACGTCTCTGTTGGGGTGAGTTCCCCAGGAATGACATTTCCCCCAGAAAAATCTGAGAGGTGTTGTGTTCATGTATATATGATGAACCATTTCCCTCCAGAAACTTGTTAATGTATATACGGTATGTGAAAAATTCCGTCAAAATGATATGACAACGCAGCATTGGTTTATTAAGCAACAATGCATAGGCGTTCGTTCTCTGTGGTTTGTCCAACAACCTGGAATGTACTTCCCTTGACTATGCGACACCACCCAGTCTGTTCTCAATTTCACAAACTGTTGAAGACTGGTTTTTTCGCTTGATCTCGGCCGGGAGCGCCTCTGAGCAGATACCTTGAAGGGGCACTATATAAATTAAGATTGATTGATTGATTGAAAGGTCGTCAGACAAAAATTACGGTCAAAGAATGTCGTCGGTATCTGACCCTGTGATTGCCATTTTCCCGTCTTTCCTCCAGAAACCGAAAAAATTCCCCGCCCTCACCCCCCCAAGCAGAAGACTAGATGAAACACTGTTGGTGAAGTTGACATAAACGGACTGTGCTTTGGGCATCGACAAAACACTCAAATTCACGTATAACGCAGTTCTATTTAGACACCTTTAAATCGTGTCTCTTTCTATATATTTGTCGTAGTTACTTCCATTCCGTTAGCAGTTTTTTTCTCTAATTGAGCTTGATCGAGATGGGAATTCCGAAGCATCTGGTTAAACTACTGAAAGGCCTTTATGTGGATCAAGAGGCGGTAATAAGAACTGAATATGGAAACACAGGGAAATTTAAAATAAGGAAAGGAGTGAGGCAGGGGTGCATTCTGTCCCCTTTCCTGTTCAATCTGTATGCCGAGAGAATTATGAGGAGGGCTGGATTGGAGGAGGCAACAGAGGGGTAAGGATAGCGGGAAAAATACTGAATAATTTGAGGTACGCTGATGATACGACACTATTGGCGGGAAAGAGGGACGACCTGGCCGAGTTAATAAGAAGAGTCAGGAAGGAAAGCGAAAAGGCGGGACTATACTTCAATGTAAAGAAAACAAAAGTTATGACAACTGCAACATGGGAAAACTTTGAGGTGGATGGAGAAACGATAGAGGTAGTATCGAGCTTCACATTCCTGGGATCTATGTTAGAGAAGGAGGGAAGAAGTTATATGGAAATAAGGCGGAGGGTAACAATGGGGAAAACGGCAATGAACGGTCTGGGAAGGATTTGGAAGGATAAATACGTGAGCAGGGAAACAAAGAAAAGACTGGTAAGAGCACTGATCTTCCCGGTGGTCCTATATATGGATGCGAGACATGGACAAAGACACGGGATATGGAAAAGAAAATCAACGCATGCGAGATGTGGATTTGGAGAAAGATGCTAAGGATTTCATGGACGGAGAAGAGAACTGACGAATCGGTGCACGGGGAGCTCGGAATAGAGAGGGAGGAGACACTACAGCAAACAGCAACTTGGAGGAAATTGAGCTACTTCGGCCATGTGATGAGATCTAACGGTTTGGAAAAGAAGCTGATGACGGCATGCGGTGAGGGAAGGAAGAGACGCGGAAGACCAAGGAAGAGATGGTTGGATGAGGTACAGGAAAAGTCTTGCATGAGCCTGGAAGAGCTGAGAGAGGCGACAAGAGAGAGGAGACACTGGAGAGGCAGGGCTGTACCGGTAAATTTTGAAGTGAGTATACGCTGACCAGGAGAAAAATCGACTTTTTCGGGCAAAAAATTTCTGGCGGCTGTCATCCGGCAAAAATTTCCCCATTTTCCCATCCAAAAAATCTGATGTATTTTTTGGTCATCCGGCCCAAAAATTTACCCAATTTGTCCATCCGAAAAAGCTGATGACCTTTTAGTCTTTGCCTTTCTCGTGCGTATACCCACACGCCCTTTGTGAGGTGAGTATACGCTGTATACCCGCGTATACCTTGGCTTTTCACAGTGAGTATACGATGCCGTTTTTTTCGGAGGTAAGTATACGCCGTATACCCGCGTATACCCTTGATTACAGCCCTGTGGAGAGGATACACCACGAATGTCGCCAGAGCTCCAAGAGCTGACGGCACCAGGTGACCAGATGAGTGAGGTTTACGTTGTTGAACATTGAATAATAAGAGCATCGAATGCGAAAATTGTAGAAAACAAATGGATCTGACGTTGATTTATGTAGGCTATCAGATGTCTATTTGTGTGATGCAGGCGTGTACAATGAAGTCTTTACCATTGGGTCGTAAGAAAGACTAGGGGGTTTTAACACTCTGAATCCCTGTAAATTCTCACCATTGTGGCTAGCTTTGCTATTATGTACGCATGGTGAAGGGTCATGCAGGCAGCGTCTAATTTAAACGTCTCTGGGGAAAGTTTTTCTCCCGGAACGAAATTCTCCCCCTATCCCCCCCGAAAAATTGAAGAGTTTTTTTTACATGTAATGGAAAGGTTATGCACTAAGAAATAGAGGATAAAATTAGATGATATTGTAAAAATAACTTTCACTGGTCAGCGCCACGCCTCTCAACAGTCGGCCGTCCACCAAACGGTGGTTTGCCCACCATGTCCCCAGAAACCTGGATCCCCAATCAGGGGGACTAGATTAAGCTATATCATGTAGGGCGTAGGCTACGATAAAGTATATGTTCTAGAGATGACTTTTGATAATCAACTTTTTATAAGGATGGTTGGTAGAGAAGGTTATTTGTACGTATGCATGAGAGATCCACAACATGTATGCGGTGTAACAGGATGAAGGGGGTTGAAACAGGATTTTTTAGTACGTTGTATTATATGGATTAACTTTCTTGTTGCTGTTTAACGACACTATGTCATAGCAAAAATTATTATAAGTGTCCCCCTTCCTTCTTTATCCGTTCTTGGGACTGGCACCATCAGAGTGTGGACCAGGGCTTTTTTAACATGCAGTTGTACACAAAATGTGCAGTTCTAAACGGATTTGTGCAGCTGTAGAAGCACTTCTGTCACAAGTTCTGTGCAGTTAAAACCAGCAAAAAGGGTCATTGTCATCCGATTGGAAATAATTTACCATGGAGAATGGGAAGAGAAAGAAGGGGTTGTGCAGTTCTAAAAATTCCTTAAAAACAGCCCTGGTGTGGACAGTGGCGGCGTTTATGTGGTGGTGGTGGTATTTGCAGTTCAACGTCACTGTGTGGTAACAAAGACCATTAGCGACGCCCTCCTCCTTTATCCACGCTTGGGACTGGCACTGGCAGAGTGCGACCAGTGGAGGAGTTCGGCGTTTACGTGGACTTGGAACATTGTAAAGTAGTTCAGCTTTCACACTTTTAAATGGTGTCTTTCAGACGCTATAGGTTTATCATTTTCTTTGCAGTATCTGTAATATTGTAATCAACGGCCTTTTATGTGATAAGACGATGCTAGACTTTTGAATAAAAATTAAAACAATCGCTAGTAACACTTCCCAGCAGCGTTCTAAGCTTTGTGAAGTCGACACGTTTTACAGTTACTGTCATTTTGTCCGTTGCTAGACACTCAAATATGCACGTCAAACACTTACGTTTGGACACCTTTACAATGGTTCTTTCCGATGCTATATAGTTGTATTTATGTTCAATCGCTAATAGTGCACAATTAGAGGTGAGATTTCGCTAACGAAAACTTAAGGTTTTAGTTAATTGAAACTAAAGCGAAAACTAAAAAGAATAGTCAAAACTAATTACAAATTTACAACGAAAACATATTACGTAATAACGAAACCTAAGCAAAACGCATAACGAAGGCCTATATAGCGTAATAGGATATTCACTGTATTTGTACGTAGATGTGAATATCAGCATGATCAGCATATTATTCAGCGATTCGTTTAGTAATTTTCCCATATTTTTTAAATTTTCTATGATGTTGAACTAAATTTAGGTGGTTGACCTAAGACTTGCGAAATCTGGGATTATTTTAATTATCGATCATGAACACTTTGTGGCGAGTGTAGCATTGTTGGCATTGGATATTTTTATCTGCACGAGTCTCAAACTCTTTTGTTGAAATACAGATTATGTTCTGCTTCTGATGACTTGAATGTAGAGAAGCGCAGCAGAAGTTTTGCATTCTCTTGAATGCAGAGTCTTAAAAGAACTCAACAAGACATTTTTGCCACTTTAATCAAGACAGGAATATAAAGATGTATGATGCATGGCTTTTTTCCCATACCGTAAGAATAACGGTTGCTATAATTGCCTATTTGCAGTAATTTGATGTGCAATGTTGATGGCTAAGTATCGGGGAACAAATAACTAAAACTGAGGAAACTAAGAAATGTCAGTTTCTATTAACTAAAACTAAAACTTGGCGAGATAACTGAAACTAATATAAAGACTGACACAACTAAAATTCTAAACTAATAATGGCTAAAACTAAAGTTAGAGGCAAAACCAAAACACTAAACAGAATATATCGTATATCAGTATATAGCTTTGATTCTAAGTTGTACTCAGTCACTGCCTGTATTTGGGTAGTGCCAACCCAACCTTGGTAAAGAAGGAGGGTTGCGATGATGACCTTTGTTGTGACAAAGCTCTTTAAACAGCAAGTAATAATGCTTTGCAAGGTATTACTGAATGTGTTGAGTGCTAAAGTAACATACATAAAACATGGCATTACAAGGCACATAGGGCTCACATAAAACATGGCATTACAAGGTGACCTGGTTGTCCCCAAGGCTCAAACTTCCACATTGTAGGTTTCGCTGTGGTCGGTTCATCCATCTGGAATAGGTTGCCTAGCAACCTCCATAACGTGCTTTTTGGTCTTCCTTTGCCTTTTTCCACAAGCATTTGAACAGATAAGATTACAATTACTTTCTTTGTACTGTGTTGCATTATATTCTATTTGTTTAGTGACGTGTTACAACATTGTTATGTTGTTTTTTTCTTCCTAGGAATGTACGATGTCGGAAATTGAGTCACGTCTTTACGACAAGTTCAGCGTTACGGTTACAGAGGTGAAGATGCTGCTCGCTGATTCAGGTGATTAACGTTTCACACATGCAGCTAACAACGAGAGAGAAAGAGAGAGGGAGGGAGGTAGGGAGGGAGGGAGAGCGCTGTTATTTCTTTGGATTGTGGTTTATAATGAAATATTGAACTCTGGCAAAGCAAATGAACTCAACACTACCCTTACTCTGGCAGTACCAGTTCAAGGTTTACAGAAAAGAGGCTGGCAATGTTTATAGTCTATGTTATGAAAAATCGTTGCATCTGCTAAACACCAACTAATGTGCCAACTAAACACTTGAGGATCATTCTGTTTGAATGTGACTTCTTTGCATTTGGTCTGATGACTCTCTCTTCGGGTGGTGCTATATAAATTTACTATTGCCATTACCCCAACATCAGTATTTCAAGCCAATCCCTATTCCTATAAGCATACCATTTATTCCATGAGGTTATAATATTATGAGGAATTTGTTTGTGGTCTGCATAAAATGAGAGTTTTCTTTGTGACAGAACTTTCTTTGCATTGCTATATACCCAGATTTCGGAACTCTGTCCCTATCTCTATTTGTTCGTTCTGTGTAAACTCTTCCCCTCTCTGTATATGTTCTGCTCAATATATATCTCCATGTATCTTTCTGTTCTGATCGGTTTAACACTTTTCAAATTTCATCTTGACTATGAAACAACTGATACTGACCTGCAGCATTACTACGACTACACCTTAATTCGTCATCCGTTAAACGACGGCTAATAATTAACAGATTAAAATGATTGATTCCTTGAGAGAGAAGAATTTAAATTCTACCAATAATCGAAATGGTTTTCTGGGAAATCGAATCTCATTATATCCACCTTCTCATCTCACTTATTTTTATTTATTATTTATTATTGCTTGCCATATTATTTAGTTTCTATTGATTGTGTTGTTTTTATTGATTGATTTATTGATTGGGTTCTTTTTGTTGATTGATTTATTGATTGTGTTGTTTTTATTGATTGATTTATTGATTGTGTTGATTTACGGATCTTATTTCTGTTCTGCAGGTGAAGATTGGCACACGGCGCAGACGAAACCAGAATCAGAGTTTCACGTTCTGCCAAACTTTGGCCTCCAGCTTTCATTCTTCAACACCGTCAAATCAGAATTCAAGCAACTTCCAAAGTAGGAAGTCTATATGAGAATTGTAGAAAAATAACGGGGGGTTTGACCATGATCCACTTGGAATCGGAGTGTGAAGCCCCCAACCCCCGGCAATTCTCACCCTGGCAGAACTTGATATATACCAAGGTGAAAAAATTATGTTGCTAATGCCTCTGACTGTCTCTCAGGGGAGGGTTTTCTCAGGGGACCTGCGCTTTGTTTTGATCAAACGAAGAAACCATAAGAGAAAATAATGAATTTTGGGGGAAATTTGATTATTTTTAAAACGATTCGTTGAAATAAGAATTATATAATCTCTAGTTTCATCTTCTTTCTTTGCATTATTAATTTGTGATGAAGAACAAGATTTACTAATGTTGGGGTTCTGTGTTTTAAGGTTTTTAATTTCTTAGCATTTTGTCGCTTTCGTTTCCTGATGTTTTCTTCTGGAGTTTCTGCATTTGATAAATATTGATTCTTCGTTTTTTGGGTTTTATGTTCAAAGTGGTTTTTATCTGATGGGCCTTCATGGTTTTCGTTTTCTTGGTTTTTCGCTGTGTTCAATGGAATCAGTATTTTCTTATTTTCTTGTTTTCATCTGTTAATTTCTGTTCAACTGTAGACATAAGTTGGAGTGGAAGCTGTCGACGTTGAAGATCAACCTTTCGGATGAGAAGCTTCAGATGTTGGGTGACTTCTGTAAACACATTCCAATGCCACACAGCAACAGCATGATGGGGTTGGACGACAGCGTAGATGGTCACATCGAACCAATCATTCCTATCATGGTTAAGTATAGATACACTACATATATATACATATATATATATAATATATATATATATATCCTATTGTTCTTTTACTTCTATTTTTTTAAATTTCTTTTTATTTCTTCATTTCTATAGCGCCTCTTCAATCTCTCTACTCAGAGGCGCTCACAACTACAGCGCGAACACTGCATCGGAGTTTCACGCCGAAGCGCCCAAGCAATTGCGAGCGATGGACTTGCTCAGGGTCCCTACATGGAGACTTGAGGTGGATTCGAACCTCGAACCTTCCGGCTTCAAGGCAACGACGCCACCACTACACCACCGTGCCCCACTATTGTTGTTCCTATTATGATTTTTTTCTCTAATTCTTCTCATTATTATTCCTATTACGGTTAAGTAGATCCACTACGTTGTATATATGAAATTGTTCCTTTACTTCTATTATTGTTTCTATTCTGATTATTATTCTTCTCTCCTATTATGGTTGAGTAGATTTACTACGTTGGGTTCATTCGATGATTCGACTGTTCTTTACTTCCGTAGGGATTGCTTTTTGGATGACCAGACAGTAGTTGTTTTACTGTTAATAATGATGTCTTAGATGAAAGATGTGAAGGATGCAAGGAATTGAACATTCGCCGTTAATTTAGACGCCCTTCTTTTTCCGTGTGTGACGCAAATGAATCTTAGACGTGTAATAAACCCAACGACTCATTTCGCATGTGGTCTGATGCCGGATGAAGGAGGAAAGGAGGGGGAAGGAGAGGACGTTTTACGTAGGGTTGAGAGGAGACATTGGGGTCTAGACAGGAGCAAGTGAGAGGAGGGAAGAGTGGGGGGATGTGGATGGATGGGATGTGGAGGAAATGGATGGAATCGAGATGGACGGACTTTTGGAGGGAGATGGAGAGGCATGGGCAGAGGGACGTGATGCGAGAGTTTGGGAGGGGGTGGAACGGACAGGAGGGGAGAGGCAGATGAGAGGGAGAGAACTGACGCCCATTACGTATCAGGTGATGACGCATCTCGTCATATTTCAAATTACTTCGAAGCCGTATTGCAACCAGCAGGCAAACATGGTGGTGGTGGTGGTGGTGGAGGTGGTGGTGGTGGTGGTGGTAATGGTGGTAATGGTGGTAATGGTGGTAATGGTGGTGATGATGATGATGATGATGATGATGATGATGGTGATGGTGATGGTGATGGTGATGGTGATGTGATGTGATGTGATGTGATGTGATGTGATGGTGATGGTGATGGTGATGGTGATGGTGATGGTGAGGATCATGATGATGATGATTTGCCTACTTGCCTGGGTAACGGATGGAGGGAGATGGAACGACGGAGGTAGCGTGGAAGGGGATGGGGGGTGGAGGGGAGATGATGATTAGTGTGCACTGCGAGAGGCGCTATAAAAATATTTCGATACAATTAAGTTCATACAAAGCAATAAGCTGACGTCGTCAATTTACGGGGGTTGGGGGAGAAACCCCAGGATTTAGGTCGGTTTTCTTTGTTTTAGAGTTTTAGACCACCTTTCCCATCGCCTTTCCATCAGCACTCAACGACTTAATGCCGTGGCCTTCAGAGTTTGTGAACCTCAGTATGGACGAGCAGTGTTTAATCTAGTCCCCCTCCTCTGGGGGGGAATTGAGGTTTTTTGGGGGGAGACAATTGAGCGTCCGAAGGATGCTCGTGATGCGCGTAGCACCGAGACTGGGAGGGGGAGTGGTATGGGGAGGGGATGCGCCCCTCTCCATCAGAAACTTTTTGAACTTCCACATTGCAATTGGCAGCATTTTAAGGTGTCGTCTTAACAACATAGCTGTACTTTTTCAGTGGGTCATTAGAAACTTTTTGAACTTCCACATTGCAATTGGCAGCATTTTAAGGTGTCGTCTTAACAACATAGCTGTACTTTTTCAGTGGGTCATTAGAAACTTTTTGAACTTCCACATTGCAATGGCAGCATTTTAAGGTGCCGTCTTAAAAAATAGCTGTACTATTTCAGTGGCCCATTAGAAACTTTTTGAATTTCAACATTGCAATGGCAGCATTTTAAGTGGTCATCTTAACAAAATAGCTGTACTTTTTCTGTGACCCATTAGAAACTTTTTGAATTTCCACATTGCAATGGCAGCATTTAAAGGGGTCATCTTAACAAAATAGCTGTACTTTTTCAGTGGCCTATTAGAAACTTTTTGAACTTCCACATTGCAATGGCAGCATTTTAAGGTGTCATCTTAACATGATGGCATCATATATTATAGTAGTAAATAATGTTATTGTAATCATTCAAGTATAAGTAAAAGTACTTGAATTTCTTTTTTCACTAGCGTTTCCATAATAAATAATATCACGATATATTATAACATTTCATGTAAAACAATGGTGGAGACAGTAACTAAAAACCAATATCATTTCGTCAAATTTTTCTGGGGGGGAAATATCAATCCTGGGGGGAACTTCCCCCCCCAGAGACGTCTAGATTAAACACTGATGGATGAGGCTCTGTTAATCTTCGGGGATAGTTTGTAAGAACCTGAGGGATCATAGCACAGTATAAATATTTATACTCTGATCATACTTGCCTCGGCTGAAGGATTAATAATTGAGATGACGTCATTATTACCGAACGTCATCCGGATGTTCAACGTCATCAGTTATATTATGTTGTACATCAGCGCTGCTGTTAGTCGATGTTTTTCATCTTTTGGTAATTTATAACAAAATCTCCAGCTTAAAGTCATCGTTAGACTTAGTTTTCTATATTCATAAGTCAACTACTAAGGATTTCGAAGATTCTAGCCGTCGAAACCGAATCGTCCACGATATTCAGAACAGTTTGGTTTGAAAATTTCTTTTTCACTAGCGTTTCCAAAGTTCGCCATGTCGCATTTAAATGGCCGATGACGTCATGTCGTATTGAAATGGTCGATGACGTTAACGTTGCCATGACAACGCATTGTCTCTTAAAAGGCAGAGCGTGGCTGTTTATTTCAGATCCGTTTTCATGCATGTGTCTCTCGTAACAGCAATTCAATACGGCGGCGGTTCAGGCAGACCTTGTTATAGCGAGGTTTTATGCGGTCATTGCTCACTGTCGACGCATACGGCTGAGGGAGAGGGTGGGAAAGAAAGGGAAAGAGGGAGATGGATGGACGGTTGGAGGGATGGAAAGAGGATATGGATGGACGGACGTTGGACGTATATGTAGGAATGGATGGACGAATATAAGCAGAGATAGGTGATGGAAAGTGGAGGGATGGGTAGTGAAGGGTTTAATGACAGTTATTACAGCGTTGGGTGGAAAAAGGATGGAAAAAGGACAGGGAGAGACAGTGGAGAGGAAGTGGATGATGTCACTCGCAGATCTCTTCATATTTACTATTCGGTTTTAATTCATCTTCAAAACAAGCAAATATCTAATTGTAATAGTAGTAGTAGTAGTAGTAGTAGTAATAATAATGATAATAATAATAATAATAATATAGTTGTTATTATTTTTTTAATTGCCCAAGGTACATTTGATCCTTCAGGTTCTTAAAAACTATCAAAGATTAACCGATATTCTGAAGCTACCGATCTCACCTATTATTATTAGTACTATTATTTATTATTATTACTAGTATTATTTCTACTACTAATATTATTATTTATTATTATGCAGGATGAGAGTGAGGTCCAGCTTCCTCCGACGTTCAAGGAGTTGTTGGCTCTGCGTAGAGCTACTCGCCAGAACTCTGTGCTGAAGCCTTCAGATCGTCAGATGAAGAGGATCCACAGCCAGCATTCCTATGCTCCAACCCCAGGTATATTATTGTAAAGCCTCTTCTTGTTTATGATGCTCCTTTGTCTGACTGGTGCCAATCATAATCTAATCTAATCAATTTTGATCACTTCGGTCAATGATCATTTTTTTATTTGAAATAAAATATCGTAATCAATTGGAGAAGAAGTGATGTTGACATCTGTTGTCTTTCGTTAACTTTCCAAACAATTTGGATTCTTCTTGAACGACATTTTCTTGTGCATGTGCATGAGAACAATGACGTCATGGAAGTCAATAGATTTGATTAATTAGATGAAACTAACTAGAAGCATGGATGCCCGTGTATAGGGGCAAGAGGGGTTCATGCCCGGGTTGCCCCCATGAAAAATTTACACCTATTTATTACGGTAACTACTATTTTTGTTCTTAACATGTTTCTTCACAATGAAGAACTAGCGATTCACAGACTGAACTGAGAAATTTGCATTTGGAATCTCTATGAAAAATATCCATGTTTTATTCCTAGCTTAATTTTTTAAGCTCTTGCTAAAGTAACTGTGACCACTTTGTTTTGACCTCCCTGCCAAATATCCCCCATCGCCCACGTTTAGAATCCATTAGATTAGATTAGATGACTGGAATGAGTTGATCTGCTGTTTCTGTGATGAAAATCAAATCATTTTCTCTGCTGCAGAATCTGTTGATGGTGGTGTTGGTTCTTCGCTCGATTGTTCAGACGATGAAACCGAAGACTGGACGAAGTAAGTAGGACTCGTTAATTTTGTTGCACAGTTTAAAATCCACCATACATGCCATGCAGTGGAAATGTATTTAACTTATGTAATGCGCTGCACATTTATTAAGTGCCACAATCTAATGGCCCTGCACGGTTGGGGGGGGGGGAGAGGTGGGGGTGGAGAGGTGGTTGGGGGTGGAGGTGGGGGATGGAGGAGGGTTGACTGGGAGGAGGAAATTTTCCCGAAAACCCAAATTACTCGGGTGGCGTACCGGTCGAGGTCAATCAATCAATCACATAAATTTATATAGCGCCCCTTCAAGATCTCTACTCAGAGGCGCTCCCAACCCAGTCCTGGTCAAAGAGAAAGGTCTTGAGAAGACGGTAAAAAGAGCCAGCAGAGTCACGGGGAAGAGGTCGGAGTGTGGTGTGGTGGGGTTGTGGCCGGAGCGGGTCGATTCCTAAATTTCCTGGGCAACCCCGGGTACCCCAGCTAGTCTTGAATAAATAGGTCTAAGTCTTGAGGTTTTTTCTTGAAGAACAACGACGAAGGTTCAGAATTGCAGGGTGATTGGCGATTAAAATCCGGAAGGTTACATGGCAACGCTGAGAAGCAATTTAAAGGTGTTTAAACACATTTATATTTTACTGTTTAGCGACATCTTGTGGCTGACCCAATCGTTTGCGTTGGATTCGCTGCGCGTTGTGTTTGAATGATAGTATGTTTAAACACCTTTAAGTTGTTTCTCAGCGTTGCCATGTATATAACTAACCTTCCGGAGCTGTATTATGCCAAACAAATTTTTTCAACGGAAACGGCCTCTGTTGTCATAAGCAGGGTTTAAAGTGGGTGGGAACGACGTTCCCACTGCTCTCGAAATTCTTGGCTTGCGTTCCCACTGCTCATCATGAAGGAACTCTAAAACACTTGCATTTCAATAAAATTCTTCAATGTCAGCGTTCCCACTGCTCATATTTAGCGTTCCCACTGCTCACTCAGACCACTTTAACCATTGGTCATAAGCCCTCCTCAAATCTTGATCCATCCATCATATATCTAGTACCTCCTACTAGAACGGCTATGGCTCAGTCCCGTTCCTTTACATCAATTGGCCCCTCTCTTTGGAATACGCTCTCTCCTTCTATTCGATCTCAACTTCTGACAGGTAATCCCTCCTCCTCATTTTCTTTTCTTAAAACCTATTTTTTTCTCGTGGCCTTGCGCACTGGGAGCGCCTCTGAACGGTTCACCCTAGTAGAGGCGCTTTATAAATGTTTTTATACAATACAATACAATCGTTAATCACCTTCCAATCCTGAAGCTTCGTCGTTGTTCTTCAAGAAAAACCTTAAGACTTATGCCTATTTGTTTAAGATTAAACAGTATATTTTACTGTTTAGAGATATCTTTTGGCTAACCCAGCCGTTTGCTTTGAACTCACTGTGCGTTGTGTTCACGTGATAATATAGTTCAATCAAATGGGTGGAAGTCAGAAAGGGGGGCCACACGGATATAATTAATTCGTATAATATAATTCGTACTCAGATCTTATCTGGAAGCGCTGCTGTTTCTGCGCGTCTCCTTAAAACTTTTCTTTTTCCAAGGGGATCTTTGCACTGCTTAGGCTGTGCTGTGAGTATAGCGCTTTATAAATCCAAAATTAGTATAGTATAGTACGGTAACTAAGCGACTTTAAAATATCTGCCGATGATTGGAAACAATATCTTCTAGGTCCTATAATTCATCAGTGAAATGTGTGTTTCATTGTTTGTGTGAAGAAACCTGGACGTGAAAGCCGTTGACGATCCAACATCAACGAGCAACCTCGTCACAGTCTACGCTCGATTCACGATCGCAGAGATCGTCGTACAGGTGTCAAAGGTGGAGGACAAGATCGAGACTGCTTATCTGATGTTGCGTGTTGATCGCGTCTGCTTTGACTCTGCCATCACGACGTACGGTGTTGTCATGCAAGCAAGACTCGGCGGAATTCAACTCGTCGACAAAATACACCTAGGTTTGTTGTATTGTATAAGCCGTTCGATGTCTCAATATAGGTCAGGTCACTCAAACAGGAAGTGGTCTTCTTAAGCCGTATGTAATGTAAATCTTCGAGAATTTCTCAGCGCTCACAAAAGCCACGTCAGGGAGACCAGCTTATTCACTGGCGCTATATCAAATAAAGTCCGCAATAGCCAGAGCTGTATACCGTTTTCGTTCCGGTGCCAGGTCAAAATCCGGGGAGGTCAAGCCGAGGAGACAGCGTGGTGCTACGGTGGTTGTCGGTGATGGTGGTAGTTGGTTGATGGAACCTGATTGGAATCTGGTTAGGATAGCTTGAGGAGTTCGGTTTTCAGTCGTGAATGGAATGCAGCAGAGGAGAGTGCGTATCGACATGTCTAATATGTATATATGTCAGGTCACTCCTACATTAGGAAATAGCAGACAATCAACAATGGTTGTGATCCTAGGTCTATTAAATGTAAATGCTACATATCGTGATCCTCAGAAGCATAAATTTGGTAACTTTACTTAAAGCATAAGGATTTACATTACATTTCGCAACATTCCTGTCAGGATCTTCAAACGCATAAAGAAAACGTTAAATATTGCGATCCTCAAAAGTATGAAGGTAAACGTTACATAACTCCATTGCGTTAGGATAAAACATGCCACTAAGCATTTTATATCGTGATCCATACAAGCAGAAAAGCAAACGTTACGCAAGGATCACTCTGCACTTAATTAAGCAAGTGTGTTCTTGCCATACCAGAAAGCCATTGGATGTAGACTTTTCCAGAGCTCGCTCACTGGTTTGTTTTAGGTTTGCGAACTTTACGGTGTTAGTCTTCTATCTTCGTGGTCAATATGCTTCTCCTGGCCCATCTTGTGTCGAATGTGTGTGATCGATGTTCACGACGTTAATATGAAGTCTGATTTCGCGAACATAAAGGTGTCTAAGTAGTACATTATTTATTTGTACTATTATTAAATAGTAAAAATAAATTATGTACTACTTAGACACCTTTATGTTCTGGAAATCAGACTTCATATTAAGGTTGTTATTATTATTTGGCTGCTATTATTTCTTTTCTTATTGGGCTACTGTTTATTCGTTATCGAAATTTTATATAGTGCCCTCTTCAAGGTTATTTATATTAGGCTACTACTATTATTGGGCTTCTGTTATTAATTTTATTACACTATAGCACTGTTATTAGGTCCTACTGTTGTCGTTATTATTAGTGTTTAGTTGCATTTATATTGTGCACGAGATCAGTACTTGTGCACTAAGATACTGAGTAATTACGAGTGAAGGACTTACCGCCTCAGGGTGCAGTTTCGAATCCAAACTCTTCACAATACAAGTCGTGCACTCAATCAACTTCTTGTTCCATGCGTAACCTAATCTCGCTGATCAACATCTAAAAATTCATTTTTTTAATTCATATCTTTCTCCTGGTTGCATGGACTCGCTAAGCTGCCAGGCAACGCTAAGCTTTCTCGGTTGTAGGGCCGTTCATCTTTAATGACCTCCCTCCCTTCAGAACTGTGTTTATTACAACTGACCAATCAAGCTTTGTTTCAGATATCCCTAAAGTCCTCTTTGTTTTGCATTGGCTGTGAGGGATTCTGAGTAGAATTCTTCTTGAAGGGGTGCTATATAAAAGTTCACGGAATGAATGATTTTTGTGCAGTTTGATAAATGTTTCTTTCTGAGTGATGAGTGTCGCTATATATCTGTGTGGAATGATAAGAATGATGATAAGAATGATGATGAGAATGATGATAAGAATGATGATAAGAATGACGATAAGAATGACGATAAGATTGACGATAAGAATGATGATAAAAATGATGATAATATGATGATAAGAATGACAATAAGAATTGTCGTTTGAGAAGGTGGTGGACGTCGTTTTCTTTACATGTTTTCGTCTACAGGATCATCTGGTGAATATCTGGAGCTGTTGGGTTTCAAGACGGAAGCAGATCTCATGTCTCTCGTTTACAGAAAGGTTGGTTAACCACGCTAACTTAGAGACTCCTTCGAACAGTCGTTGCATTTCAGTTGGATGAATAAAATAGAAAATGTATTAATAACTGTGATATTGAGGTTAATGCGCAAAGCAAGGGAGCCTAGCCAAATCATTTAGGACTGATTGAAGGAGACAAAGACGTTGTTTCAGGAGGCCCATAAGAAGTGAGTTGCACTAGTCTAGGTCGGAACTGACAAATGCATGAACTACGGTAGTAAAGACAGAGGGGATCAAGACTGATTGTCTGATGCATCTGAGTCACTTCAGTTGATAAAAACTAGAGCAAGTCAGGTTACATATCTGCTACTCAAACGTGACGAAGGAGTCAAGTGTTTGTTCGCAAACTTTTTCATCTGCTGATAATTCCTTCAATCAAGATTGAATAAGATCATTTTAACGACATTTTATGATAAAAAACGTTGGAGTTAGTAGAGAATGTTTTGCACAATGCACTGTACTGTTCACTTTTGCTACAATTGACCTCAACATTCATCTTTATTGGAGGAGGATCCAGATTTGACGAGGGCGTATGACAACAGAGGCCGTTGCTCTCGAAAAAAATTTGTTTTACATACTACAGCACTTTTTTCATCATTATTGGTGGTGGTACTTGCAGTTTAACGCCACTGTGTGGAAATAAAGACCATTAGTGACGCCCTCCTCCTTTATCCAGGCTTGGGACTAGCACTGGCAGAGTGCAACCAGTGGCGGAGTTTCATCATTATTAATTTCATCTATAAATATAACGAAGCAGCGGAAAACCCAATGAAGCAGCGTGTAGCAGCAGATCATATGATTGTGGCGTTATTATAGTGGACAGCAGTATCAATTTAATGGTGTGTAAAAGAACGTAAGATTACCGTTGAGTGTTTAATGACATCTTGTTGCTGCCAGAGACCGTTTGTCCACATAATTGTGGGTAGGGTGGCGTAGAATTGTAGGGGCATTTTCAATGCCTTTGAGCCAGAAGGTTGTGGGTTCACTTCAAGCCGCCGTGTATATAAAACCCTGAGCAAATCCTTCACTCGCAATTGACCATGCGCTTCAGCGTGAATCTCCGATTCAGTGTCTGTATCTCTGTAGTCTGGGGCGCTTCTGAGTAGTAATCTTGAAGGAGCGATATAACAAGTACTTATACACGGATATTATTGTATATTTAATGCAATAATCATATTGTGAGGTTAGGCTTACCTGCGATTGAGGGGGAGATGTTCTGTTTAACGACTCTGTGACGTAGCAAAGATAAATGGTGTCACCCATTTGCAAGAAGGGACTGAGCTATGGACTGACATTATCGCAGCGATGATTAAGAACGCTAAACATTGTTATGACTCAGAGTTCCGGCTAAAAATGTGTGCTCATTTTTAGACACCTTTAAATTGTGTCTTATTTAATTTATATAGTCTAACAACCGCCTCTGACTTATTAGATTTAATGTGGATCCGATCGTATTCGACAACCGCTATAATTGGACAACCTCTCTTATACATCGCAACAATCTATATAAATAAAAATGTAAAACGTTTGTTCCTAATCGATTATCTCGGAAAATTCATGACCGATTCTTTTGAAATTTTTCGCAAAACGCTCCGTTCGAATACGATCGGGTTTGTAAAAGGATTTCCTGGAAAGAAACAAATCTTTTAGACCAAAAAACAGCTTTCTCTTCGATTTGACACGTTTATGCATTTTAACTTTCACGCATACTCCGCCATTTTGACCCGTGTATTTTTAACGTACAGGGATGCCACTCTGATTTTTGATAAAGGTCAGATCAGGTCGAAAAAGCGCTAGAAAAGGCTAGATTGACAATTTCTCTCCAAAATGCATGGATTTTTCCATTTTCCGGGTTGAAAGTTCTGACTACCAATTTCCCAAAGTTTCACGTCTTTTGTACAATTTCACTTTAAAAATGTGTATTTTTATGTGTAAAAAGTCGAAAAAACCTCAGTGAGAAAAAAAGCTAGATCCTGACAGAAAAAACCTAGAAACCTAGACACGACCGAAAACACCTAGATCTAGGTGGAAAAAGCTATGAGTGGCAACCCTGATAACGTATATTCGCGCATGTTTCTGTAGCGCATATTTATATGTAACTGTCGGTTTTTACAAAGTCAGAAACTCCTTCACCGATTGCTTTCAAATTTTCGCACAACGTTCGAGCGGACGGGTTTTTATATGCTTTTCACGAAAAAACACAACATTGCATTCGATTTCAGGGAATTCAATTTATTTGCATTTGAATGCAGCCGTGTGGGAGGAAGGGAGCGGGAGGAAGGGGGAGGGGAGGGAGCGAACGGGATGGAGGGAGGGGAGGGATGGAGGAGGGGAGGGAGGGAGGGACGGAGGGGAGGGAGGGGAAGAAACGGGAGGAGGAGGGGAGGGATGGAGGGGAGGGGAAATGGAGGTAGTGAGGGACAGAGGAACGGAGGGAGGGAGGCAGGGTAAGGAAGGGAAGTAGGGAGGGAGGGTTGGACGGTCTTTTCAGCCACAGCAACGCGTGGCCGGGTACAGCTAGTCGTGAATAAGTTTTGAACTTTTCAGCCTTAGAGTGTCGCGTTGCAATCTTGGAGATGACGAGGCAGAGGCGTATAGTTGAATCTGTTTAAATGGTGACTGGCCGTTGATCTGTCACCTGCTGTGGTGTTGGTAGGTGACGTCTGATTGTCCGGATTTCAACTCCGCCTACCACGGTCTGCTGCAGGGAATTGTCGTTAAGCTGTCCAGTCTACGAGTGACGTTCAACCGAGAGGCCGTCCTCTTTCTCAACGCATTCCTACAGGGATTGCTGCAGAGGTTAGCGTTGCGCTCTGGCCGGGTCTATGTGGGTGGTGGGTGGTAGGTGGGGAGGGGTAAGCTGAGGAAAAAGGAGAAGTTTATGGGGAAAAGCAGCATTGGATGTTGAGGGTAAGAATAAGGGACGACGTTTTGGAGGACATGCATATGGGGACCAAGGACATGAAAAACGGATGAACAGGTGTGGACTACAAAATGAGAACAAGGACAAAGGAACATGGTGTTGCGGGACAAGTAGATAAAGGCCAGCTGATGGGACAGTGGAGAAGGACATGAATGAAGGAACTACAGGATGAGGACAAACAGGTGAGGAATAGTGAGGTACGGTGTCTGCAATAGATAGATAGAGCGATGCTGATGAGGACAGTTAAATGGGGCAAAAGACGATGGTGATTATGAATGTAAATGTAATCGCAAATTTATATAGCGGCTGTGTTATGGCTTCCACCCTGAGGCTGATATCCTTCACCACCGCTACTCCATGTTTATATTGCGACCGAGCCACCCGCAGTAAAGATCCGAGAAATTAATCTCTGACCGACCGGGAATCGAACCCGGGTCGCCGGCGTGGCGAGCGGGCTACCAACCCACTCGGCCACCGAGGATCTCTGGATGAAGACGACCAGACCACATGACTGACAGATTGACGGGTCAGAGTGCGTTGAGGAAACAGGTTGACAGAGGTATAAGGGACAGTGGACTTAGGACAACACGATCCTGAGGACATCCAGTTGGGTAAAGATTTGGGCAGAATTGAGATGAACATAAGAGAACAGAATATAATAATTTCGGAAATGATTTGGACAAAGAATGGCATAAAAGGAGATGTGGCAATGGAAAGGCAAGTCGTCTTTATTCATCTCTCTTCATCATCTTGTCCTCATCTTGTGTCCCCGTCTCCTGACTCCTGTCCTCTTCGTCTTTATTCATCTCTGCGTGCTCATCTCTTTGTCAAACACACCCTGTCTCATCTCAGAACTGTCCTCACCTCGTTTCCTCATCTCTTTCTGCCAATCTTTTGTCCGCATTTCGTTCTTCCCTTTTCCATGATCCCATATAAACCCTTCGTTTGTGTTGCATATGTAGCATCCAGGGCAACCTGCACTCTGCCCTTCGTAAGAGCAACAGCACGATCCTTTCCGGTCCAGCGAACTGCGAACCTTACCAACCGGAAATGCCAAGCTTCATCGACCGCCTAACCCAACCAGACGATGGTAAATTACGTCAACTTCATTTAATACATTGCATTATGGAAGAGAGATGAAGGAATGAGAAGGACGTCGCCCTTCAAACAAAGAAATTCTATCCTATTGTTTACATGATGATACATTTGACTGCCGACCCAACAGACCTATGGGCGCTGATGTTTTCAGTGGCCTATCGAAGGCTTTCATTTAGAAGACTCATACAGCGCCACTCAAAGATACTAATAAGAGGTTCTTTTAACCAAACTATGGCTACATGAACAGAATGAGCCTAACACTTGCATTGGCCAGTTTTCACTCTCATCCAAACCATCTACTCTGACTTTGACTTTCTCTGATTTATGAGAGGATTTCAACCTGAGACTGATGGCTCCAATAGGGGTAACAAGACTGTTTCTAGGTAAAACTGTAGCAGATTGATGCATGACTCATTCAGTTACCTTACACTGTGATGTTGTCACACCTTTCTATAGCACTATTGTCAGAATGCATCCTTCTCCATAGCTTGACTTCCAATTTCTCTCATCTATCAAAGTCTTTAGCATGGTTTCACTCGATTTATGTGTGGCACAGTTATAAAGGTGCTATAGAAGTCATTGTATTACATATACATACTTTACATTGTATGATGTTCTTTACATTACTTTTCCTGCACTTCCTTAACGACTTGACATTATCTATCGTATGTTACAATGTACAACTAATGATGTAGCTGCTTTTTTCTTTTGTATGGTTAGGTCCGACGACGATGACGAAACTCCATCTGGTGATAAAGCTGAACGATCTGAGTGTGTTACTTTGTGATCGTGACAATGACTTGATTGATGTCTCCATCAAAGGTCAGTTTCCCATCTTTTCTGTGGCTTTCAATGGAGAATTTATCTAGCTCATTTCTTTAATTTCTTGACAACTTTATCTGTATGTTTGCAGATCTATAGCAGTTGAGAAATTACTGATGTTTTATGAAAGGTGAGGATCATCTCTAATGAAAGAAAAGGATATGCCTTACTTCAATGATTTCTTATATCGTACTGAAGAAGAAAAAATAGGGTGTGCTATTGGAAGTCTGTCAATTCAGTAACAAATGAGAAGATGGAAAAAGTGGAATTAAAAGGAGTGATCCAGTTTCAAGTGAAAAAGCATTTGATTTGATAAAGCGTCTTTAAAATTTTCGGTTTCAGATGCATAAAAAATAAATTTTATTGTCAAATTTTTAAAGCCTTAAATCCACGATGTACAGCAATGTTCTTAGCCCATAGTGCGATAGCAGCGTTACCTACTGAAATGATACAATCAGTCTATTTTATTTTGACCTTTTTTTACTTATTCGATACCGCCACTTACTGATGTTGAATGACTAGTTAGCACATAAAGAGTTCACTTCGTGAAATTTCTATTCGTTCATATTATTATTTGTAATTACTATTAATTATTTGTAATTTTTTATTAATTATTTATATTTTTTATTAATTATTTGTAATTATTATTAATTATTTGTACTTATTATTAATTAATTATTAATTATTTTTATTTGTATGCTCTTTTATTTAGTATTGAATTGAAGCAATGTCTTGTGCACTATACAGATCGATGAAACAATTTACTTTACATCTTAGAGACTTTTGGCATTATTAAAAACTTACTTATTATTACTGTATCGATTATTGAAGTCTGTTGATTTGTTTCATCGTCGTCGTCATCGTTGTAGATATGGAAGGTCGTTTGATAATGAAGCGATCGTGTACTGTGATGCAAGCGAGACTTCGAGATTTCTCCGTTGACGATCTGACGGAAAGCTCACTCTATCCACGGGTGCGTACACAAAAGACCATCTAATAATCAGTGATGTTTGGTTTCTGCAATCGATACATACAATGCTTGGTAGTTGTATCTGTTGTTTGTTTATGGTCTGAAATTGACTAAATAATAATAATAATAATAACGACAATTTATATGGCGCCGTAACGCGGCCATACCGCTACAAGGGCGCCCCCTCGACTGGAATACAATGAGATGATTGCTGCTACATGTATGCTGGAGAGGCTTTGGTCTTAGGTCTTTGATCTTTTAAAGGTCTTTGGTATTAAGTCTTTGGTGTTAAGTCTTTGGTCTTAGGTCTTTGGTCTTAGGTCTTTGGTCTTCTAAAGGTCTTTGGTGTTAAGTCTGTGGTCTTAGCTCTTTGGCCTTAGATCTTTGGTGTTACGTCTTTGGTCTTAGGTCTTTGGTCTAATCTGAAGAAGTCTTTTTGTTTCAGATTCTCAGTTTGGATGACGATAATGCATTCGACTTGAAGGTGAGTCATTTGACAAATTTCCAAAGGTTAAAAGCGATGAAGTTTAGGGTGCTGCATTTATATTAAAGATGATTATCTCATCTATTTACCTGTTCACCTATAACTCCTTACCTCCATGTCTATGTACATGCCTACTTACTAAGCTACATACATATGTATGGTGCTGTACATGTTTACCTACCTACCTACCCGCCTACTTATCTTTCGACATATGTATATACATGCCTGTTTACCTGCCTACCTATCTACCTACCAGCTATCTCACCTACCTACATAAAGACCTGCATACTTTCCTGTTTACATACCATCCTGTCTGCTTTCTCGTCTGCCTACCAAGCACCTCCCAAAAGCACAGAAACGATAGTCAGTCTAATAGTTTATAAAAGGTTCCATTTTCTGGTCTGGAAGTGTTGTCCTGTTTATGTATGTTGGTGATATTTTGTTGTTGTTGTAGAGGGTGACGTATTTTGTTTTCGTTGTAGAGGGTGACGTATTTTGTTTTCGTTGTAGAGGGTGACGTATCATAGAATGCAGACGAAGACGGGTCTTGATCAGCAGACAAAGTCCGTCGATGGAAGTCTTAGACTCCGAGTCGGACGCATTCAGGGCGTCTTTATCTACAAGCTCATTGGAGAAATCCAGGTAAGGACGTTACTGCTATTGTTGTCATTATTACTATTATTATTTTTTTTTTCACCTGAAGTACATAATTATGATCTCGAAGCGTTTTGTTAGTTGAATAATTCCTTTTTTTAATGATTATTTTTTCAGAACTTTCTTCAACCGTTTGCTAATCCAGAAATCGTTGAGTCCTACAAAGTTGCTGCACAGCACGCAGTTTACAATAAGGTAATTGTTTTACTTCTGCTTCTAATTCACCTGGTCACCTGGTGCCGTCAGCTCTTGGAGCTCTGGCGATATTCTTGATGTATCCTCTCCAGTGTCCCCTCTCTCTTGTTGCCTCTCTCAGCTCCTCCAAGTTCATGCTAGACTTTTCCTGTACCTCATCCAACCATCTCTTCCTTGGTCTTCCGCGTTTCCTCCTTCCCTCACCGCATGCCGTCATCAGCTCCTTCTCCAAACCGTTAGATCTCATCACATGGCCGAAGTAGCTCAATTTCCTCCAAGTCGCTGTTTGCTGTAGTGTCTCATCTCTCTCTATTCCGAGCTCCTCACGCACCGATTCGTTAGTTCTCTTCTCCGTCCATGAAATCCTTAACATTTTTCTCCAAATCCACATCTCGCACGCGTTGATTTTCTTTTCCATATCCAGTGTCTTTGTCCATGTTTCGCATCCATATAGGACGACCGGGAAGATCAGTGCTCTTACCAGTCTTTTCTTTGTTTCCCTGCTCACATATTTATCTTTCCAAATATTTCCCAGACCGTTCATTGCCGTTTTTCCCATTGATACCCTCCGTCTTATTTCCATATCACATCTTCCCTCCTTCTCTAACATAGATCCCAGGAATGTGAAGCTCGATACTACCTCTATCGTTTCTCCATCCACCTCAAAGTTTTCCCATGTTGCAGTTGTCATAACTTTTGTTTTCTGCTTCTAATTAGTAATTTATAATCAGTGTCTTCTAATTAGTGACTTCTAATTAGGAACTTCTAGTTAGGGACTATGATGCACAAGCCACTAACCGATTGTGCACGAACCTAAAACCATAATAAGGTCAACATAATTATCATGACGATCAGCAGTGTCTGCAAAAGCAGAAAAGCATGGTTTGGATCAGTGATCAGAAAAGATATTGAGAACGAGACATGAGGTTTATTAACGGACTAGGGTTAGTATCAGATTGTCATGAGATCCCATGCACTTGCTTCTTCGTATTGAATGATTATAAAGAAGTCAGACCTATAAGTATTGATGGAATTTCCTTTTGTATCGGATGTACGAAAACATTATTTTTGTCCAGTGTTCGCCATGACAGATTTAGTGGAGTAAAATTTACTGCGGCACTATATGAGAGTTAACAAGCACAAAGAGAGCAGCAGATAAAGCTAATACATTTTTTTACAAAACATCGTATACAATCTCATATTTTATCGAATTTTGGAATCGTCTTGAATGAAGCGGTAACTCTCCATGCTCATTTCGGAGTGCTAATGCTGCAGTCCACTTTGGAACACCAGAACATAATCTACGCACCTCAGTTTGGATAGTGGGAAGTTTATCCGGATACGACTTAGCCTACTTAAAGAATAAGCGACATCAACATGATCGAAAAAGTCATGCTTAGAGATGCAAAGATAATTAGAAAGAATACGAAAGAGAGTGGCATACGAAAGAGAGTGGCAGAGTAACAAATCCGGGATTATTTTAGAATGAGAAAGAAACGATTTGGAGGTGTGTTAGCGTGACATTAGGCCTACATGTATTAGACGTGAATCTGTATACGTGTATATAGCGACGCCTTGTGTTTCACAGATCGTTAGCTCGGCCTTATAGACCTATACATCGCCATCGTTAGCGTAGGCCCTGTTATACAGTACACCACTCGGTGCTGGTGAATAAGCTGGTACCCTGCACTTGACTTAGAGTTTTGGTGGTGATACTTCATAATCACTTATTGGTGATTTTGAAAAATTAACAGTTATATAAAATGGCAAAGAAATGATTTGAAGGTGTGTTAGCGTGACATCATGATCAGATGTAACTTTGCGTGTATAGTGACGCCTTGTGTTTCGCTCTCCGTTAACGTATGCATCACCACTCAGCGCTGGTGAATAAGCTGGTGCCCTGCGCTTGGCTTTAAATGGTGATTTAGAAATTGGATATTCCGATAGCCACTCATGTATCTAATATTATATTGAACAAGTTAGCACCTATATAGCATGGTGAAGAAACGATTTCGAGGTGTGGTAGCGCGACATTATCATACGTGAATTTGCTTGTTTTTTTTTTAAAACTCCGCCACTGGTTGCACTCTGCCAGTGCCAGTCCCAAGCCTGGATAAAGGAGGAGGGCGTCGCTAATGGTCTTTGTTACCACACAGTGACGTTAAACTGCAAATGCCGCCGCCGCTTGTTTTGCGACGCCGTGTGCGTCACGCAGACCGTTAACGTATACATCACACCCGTGCAACTCCCTCAAACGCTACAGTGATTGAACAGCATAATCAGCTACTAACTGGTATTCGGCATTACTCGGGAAATTCAGGTTTTCGCTTCCCCCCTCCTCGCTGGAAGGTTTTAGGTGCAAAACTGTGGCCGTAACTAGCGTTTCCCAGAAAATTTGAATTTTTACCCCCGATCGGACCCCAGGGACCAGCGTGAGGAGTGTGCGGCGGAGTGAAGGGTGGTGTGGTCTTGGTTGCGAAAGTGTGTCTAAGGTTTGGAAATGAGGTTGTGGTTTCATTGGTGAAATTTGTTCTTTTGCACCCGCCCTATGGCGAGGCACCGTGATGAGGATTGCAAGCTCCCCATCCCAATGTGTTACCTCTTCCCCTAGGTGCGTGACGTCATTTATGAACGTTCCCTAATGCTAATGATAACTTAGGCTGCCAATTTCATATCGAATTAGCTTTTATTTAGACACCTGTGTTTTGGAGTTATCCGAAAATATAATTTTGCTGCTATAGTCCCTTGAGGACAGTTACAAGTTTCGGTCTTTTCAACATTTTGATATCAATGACGGACAACTGCGTACCGCTGGCGCGCATTATCGTAACTAGTAGTAGTACTTGATTTGCCTACAATACTTGGACTTGCATATAGAACAGAAGAATTTTGTCGTAATCCAGCGTATTATTAGTTTTATAGTTTTACTGCCTGGGGTATCTGGCGTCGTTGCCTGGAAAAATTTCGGTTTTTCACCCCAGCCACGCCTCACTCCACTCCGCCCTTCTCACCCCGCCTTACCCATCGCGGCCCAACCCCGACCCCACTACACTCTGTACCCACACGCCGCCCACACAGCCCCAACCCGGCCCATCGCACCTTCCGATACGATCCGATAATTTTTTTTATTATTAGACCCTGCCATCATCTAGTGCATCCGCTTGAATTGCGTGTTTCTGGTCTTCGGCCAGATGTGACATCAAGAAGTGACGTCATGAGCAATGGCGACACGATTATTGTACAGCGGTGAAATGGCCGTCCTAAATTTGTTGCGTTAACTACCGCATCGAAATTTTAAATGGCTATATCTCTGCATTTAAAGTGAATTGTGATCTGAAAATAGCTCTACTGCCATGGATGGTCTGTCTATAGATATGCAATGTTTCAGGTCAATAGCTGCGAAACTGTGGGCGTGCATTCTGGACAAACATGTATACATACCCACATTCTCCTTTTATGGATATAGTTGCCGTATGGCTCTTGATATGGCATCTGAGGTTTCTCTGGGTGCAGAAATCTTAAGTTAGTCCTGCATCTCCAATTCAACTTCTTGTTTCCTCTACGCACATTTCTAAGACGCTACATGTAAGTCGTGTTTTCAGTCTTTGGGCCAAGCGCGTGGAACAAAGGATTCAATCAGATCTGCATTTTCTCTTAGCCAAATATGTGATTCTTCTGCGCAAACCTTTTACAAGCATCTGAAACTGTTCTTTATCGCAGGAGTTGGACTGTGGTTCCTCTTGTTTGTTTGTTTGTTTGTTTGCATATGCACTTGTTATAGCACCCTTCAAGCTAACTACTCAGAGGCGCTCCCGATTACAACGCGGACACTGCATCGGAGTTTCGCGACGAAGCACTGAACAAATGCGGGTAAAGGACTTGCCCAAGGTCCCTACGCGGCGATTTGAGGTGGATTCGAACCTGCAACCCTCCGGCTGGATGGCAACGAACATGCCTACTACACCATCGCACCCCTCTGAGTAGGTATCCCGGATGGGCACTATATATAAGTCCTCTGAATGACTGAATTGTGAATTGAGGTGTCGTCAATGTTGTTGTTGTTGTCAGATCCAGGATATGCATGATCAGGGAACGCGAATCAGCGTCTTCCTCGACATCCATGCTCCCACTCTCCTCATCCCACAGCATTCAGAATCGTCGAACGTCATCGTCGTTAAACTCGGTGATCTGCGCGTGAAGAACAGCTTTGAAGACAGCGACGTCGGTCAGGGAGTTCTTCAACGATGGGATCATCTCTTCCTCAGTCTTGATGCCGTTCAGATCATGAGGCAAGATGATGATGATCGGATGATGATTATGACGACGATGATGATGATGACAATGATGATGATTATTGATGATGATGATGATGATGATGATGATGATGATGATGATGATGATGACGATGATGATGATGATGATGATGATGATGATGATGACGATGATGATGACGACGATGATGATGACGACGATGATGATGAGGACGACGACGATGACGACGACGACGACGATGATGATTGTGATGATGATTGTGATGATGATGAGGACGATGAGGACGACGACGATGATGATGATGATGATGAGGACGATGAGGACGACGACGACGATGATGATGATGATGATGATGATGATGGATGAATCCATCTAGATGATGGAATGTACTTCCCCCATGAGTCTGCTCCACCTTGCTCTCTGGTAGTCTTTCCTCATCTTTCTTTTGCTTGAGTCCTGTCCTTTCTGTCAGGGTTGATTGCACTTGAAGTGCTTCTGAAAGACTCTTGTTGTGAGAAGCGCTGAATAAATGGTCAAGTACAATACAATGATGATGACATCGATGATAATAGTGTCAGTGATGAAGACAATGATTAGGAAGCGAATGGTGCTGCTGATGATGATGATGATGGTGATGAGGATATTGATGATAATGGTGATGCTGATGCGCTGAGTTTTCAATAAGAGAGCTGAAAACAATCCCTTCATCGAACCTATCCTGCTTCCTCGTTGTCTTCCAATATGCCTCTTCATTTCAAAACTAAATAGTAATAATAATATTAATAATAATAATAATAATAATAATAATAATAATAGTTCCGATCAGAACACGGAATATGAATAGGGCCGTTCCAGACTGTGATTTTATATTAGGCGGTAGCGAAGTCCCTGAGGGATCCTGTATATATTAAAAAAAAAAAAATAATAATAATAATATCTTTTCTTTAATTAAACGCCTGCAAGACGCACTGCGCTTTACATTTACAGTTATGCAGTAATCTTAATTAAACTTAACTACTAACTGAACAGACAGCTTTGTAATTACACGGCGCTAATAGCAGCCTACAAAGCAAATCTGCCCAACGGGGGCTCGAACTCACTGCCTCTCCCACTGCTCTCTGATGACCTGGTTTCTGTCTCCTGCTTTGCCTTCACTAAAGGAATCGAAGAACTTTTACCGATTTATGTTTTACACATTTTCACTGAACCTCTGTGATTATAAGGTTTCCGGTGAATTAGAAAAAGAGTTCTTCATGCAATTCTAATTTTAATTGTTGGTAACTTCTATTGCGCCTCCTGTGCCACATGAGCCCATAGCTTCAATCATTGGCGACGACAGGTGACGCCTTGAATTAATAGTGATGTCATCACGAAAATATTAGAAATATTTGACCAAAGCAGAGCCATTAATGATGGTTTGTGAAGATGTTCACCTTGCAGCAAGTGACCGTTTTTCTGCCATGCTGAAGAATATCTTTGAATCTTTTTGTTTCAGAGGCAAGTTAAATCTGAATGGGAACATCGAACCTGTGCACACACTAGTGGAACCGATGAATTTGTCTCTCGACTTGAAGAGGGCGCTTCCTCCTCACAGAATAGACACACATTACGACATATCGGGCAGACTGAAGAACATCAGGGTATTCCGTTCTAATGAATCTCCATTGTATTTCTTCAAGTGTTTTCAAGGTTTCGTCAGGGTTTTCTTAAAGGATTTTATTGACTTTTTGGGTATTATTTTATCATATTTATGTAGCACCTTTAAAAAGTCTTTCAAACCTTAGTAGATGGTCTGTTGCTCTTTGTTTCGATCATAGATGCAATTGACTGCATTGGATCTGAGGGTTCTGTTGTCCGTGCTGCGGGACAACCTCTTGGAAGAATTCAACAGCAAATCTGAACCACTTGGTAGGTGACCATCTTACCACTACTAAACAAAGGTTATCATTATCGATTATTAATTATTTTATTATTATTATTATTTTATTATTTATTTTATGAATTATTTATTAGCTCTTGATAATAATTATTATTATTAATTAGTTGTTATTATGAATCTGTTATTATTAATTTGCTTATTGTTTAGTTATTTTATTAATTGTGTATTATTTAAATGATTATTGATTTCTGTTGCACTGGTGTCTACTGCAGAGTGCAGATGAGTGGTGGAAACACTCGACTTGTATGCGTAGAACATTATACGGCTTCGATCCTCTGCCTCTGAAACGGTGGTTTTTGTGACCTTGTGACTCAAGTCTTTCACTCACAACTGCTGATGTGAGGGTTAATTGTACGGCAGGGCTTTTTGAAGTGCAGTTGTACACAAAATGTGTGCTGTGCAGTTCTAAACGGATTTGAGCAGTTACCGGTATAGAAGCAATTCTGTGCAGTGAAAACTAGCCAAAAAGGTAATTGTTCTGGGATTGGGAGCAATTTACCATGAAACATCGGATGTGAGGTAAAACGAATAAGAAACAGAGGTTGAAAAAAGATTTTGAGAAACCGAAAAGTGCGAGTTTACTTCCAGAATTTGTACGCAAAGACTAAAAAGGTCATCAGCAAATTTAAACAAGTATAAAACCCTTCATAGCATCAGGGTCTGGCCGTCAAAAGAGAAAGAAGGGTTTTTGCAGTTCTAAAATTTCCTATAAAGAGTTGTACACAGTACAGGTAGCATTACACTCCTGAAAATATAGGTTTATGTTCTGAGATATAAAATGATGCTCTATTTAATTTTCCTGTGTGTTTGCAATGTGTTCAGAATTGGCTGTCTTACCTTTATCTATGCACCACTGACTGATAATCGTCTTTGCCATTGTTTCTACGCTAAGTTGGCATCAATTGTAGACCTGACTGACTTTGGTTTTGCGTTGAGTCGATCTGGAGGAGGTGACGTGATGAGACGCAGCAGCATTGACACCACGACACCTGTCGTTGAAATTGAAGAACCTCTGCTCTTTGCACCAGAAGTCATGGAACTCGTCCAGACGACCAAGTTCTCATTCGACATGGAAGGAACGACGGTTCTGCTCTACACGGAGGATGACGACCCACTGGCGGTAGACATGCCCTTCGTCTCTTCATTCGTGGTGGTGGTGGTGGTGGTGGTGGTGGTGGTGGTGGTGATGGTGGCGATGGTGGTGATGATCATGGTGATGGTGATGATGATGATGATGGTGGTGGTGGTATTGGTGGTGGTTTTGGTGGTGGTGGTGGTGGTGGCGGTGGCGGTGGTGGTGGTGATAATGATGATGATGGTGATGATGATGATGATGATGATGGTGGTGGTGGTATTGGTGGTGGTTTTGGTGGTGGTGGTGGTGGTGGTGGCGGTGGCGGTGGTGGTGGTGATAATGATGATGATGGTGATGATGATGATGATGATGATGGTGGTATTGGTGGTATTGGTGGTATTGGTGGTGTTGGTGGTATTGGTGGTGGTGGTGTTGGTGGTGGTGGTGGTGGTGGTGGTGGTGGTGATGGTGGTGGTGGTGGTGGTGGTGGTGGTGGTGGTGGTGGTGGTGGTGGTGGTGGTGGTGGTGGTGGTGGTGGTCATGGTGGTCATGGTGGTGGTGGTGGTGGTGGTCGTGGTCGTGGAGGAGGAGGATGATGATGAGGATGATGATGATGACGATGATGATGAGTAGTAGATGTGTTGTTTCTTTTCCAGCCTTCGTCACCTGTCCATGGAGAAGGAGATGAGTTGGCGAGTTTTGCAATTGACGGAGTGACATTCAGTGGCACAGTAAACAACAATGGACTCGTCGAAGTTCGCCTGAAGCTCAGTCAAGTCACGATGACGGATATTCGTCCGCTCAGCAATCTGGCCGTTAAAAAGTAATGCATGCAAATTTAAAAAAAATTAATTATATTTAATTTCTGTGACGTGATGAAAATCACGTCATTGATCAGTCCTGGTTAACAGGTTATTCTGAGATAATGGTTACACAACCAATTCGAATGCACGCTGTGTCTGGCCAGTCAGTTGGTTTATTTTATTTTGATCAGTTTCGGTTGGTTTATTTTATGTTGACCAGTTTCTGTTGGTTTCTTTTATTTTGATTAGTTTCAGTTGGTTTCTTTTATTTTGATCGGCTTCAGTTGGCTTTTTTTTTCATTTTCAGTTGGTTTTTTTTTTATGTTGAACTGTTTCATTTTGTTTGTTTTATGTTGACCAGTTTTAGTTGGTTTATTTTATGATTACCCGTTTCTTTTGGTTTATTTTATATTGATTCGTTTCATTTGGTTTATTTTCTGTTGGCCAGTTTCAGTTGGTTTATTTTATGTTGATCAGTTTCTGTTGGTTTTGTGTTGAAATGGTTTAGGTTGTTTGGTTTTATGTTGATCAGTTTGAGTTGTTTGGTTTTATTTCGATAATTTTCAGTTTGCTGTTTGTGTTGACCAGTTTCAGTTGGTTTATTTTATGTTGATCAGTTTCAGTTTGTTGTTTACGTATGTTTGCGAGTTTAAATTGGTTTTTATTTTTGTTGACCAGTTTAAGCTGTTTGGTTTTATTTCGATAATTTTCCGATTGCTGTTTATGTCGACCAGTTTCAGTTGGTTTATTTTATGTTGATCAGTTTCAGTTTGTTGTTTACGTATATTTGCGAGTTTGAGTTGGTTTTTATTTATGTTGACCAGTTTCAGTTGTTTGGTTTTATTTCGATAATTTTCAGTTTGTGTTGACCGGTTTCAGTTTCTTTATTTTTTGTTGTTCAGTTTCAGTTTGTTGTTTATGTATGTTTGCGAGTTTCAGTTGGTTTATTTTATGTTGACCAGTTTCAATTGGTTGGTTTTATTTCGATAATTTTCAGTTTGCTGTTTGTGTTGACCAGTTTCTGTTGATTTATTTTATGTTGTTCAGTTTCAGTTTGTAATTTACGTACGTTTGCCAGTTTGAGTTGGTTGGTTTTTATGTTGACCAGTTTCAGTTGTTTGGTTTTATTTCGATCATTTTCAGTTTGCTGTTTGTGTTGACCAGTTTCAGTTGGTTTATTTAATGTTGACCAGTTTCAGTTGGTTTATTTTATGTTGATCAGTTTCTGTTGGTTTTGTGTTGAAATGGTTTAGGTTGTTTGGTTTTATGTTGATCAGTTTGAGTTGTTTGGTTTTATTTCGATAATTTTCAGTTTGCTGTTTGTGTTGACCAGTTTCAGTTGGTTTATTTTATGTTGATCAGTTTCAGTTTGTTGTTTACGTATGTTTGCGAGTTTAAATTGGTTTTTATTTTTGTTGACCAGTTTAAGCTGTTTGGTTTTATTTCGATAATTTTCCGATTGCTGTTTATGTCGACCAGTTTCAGTTGGTTTATTTTATGTTGATCAGTTTCAGTTTGTTGTTTACGTATATTTGCGAGTTTAAGTTGGTTTTTATTTATGTTGACCAGTTTCAGTTGTTTGGTTTTATTTCGATAATTTTCAGTTTGTGTTGACCGGTTTCAGTTTCTTTATTTTTTGTTGTTCAGTTTCAGTTTGTTGTTTATGTATGTTTGCGAGTTTCAGTTGGTTTATTTTATGTTGACCAGTTTCAATTGGTTGGTTTTATTTCGATAATTTTCAGTTTGCTGTTTGTGTTGACCAGTTTCTGTTGATTTATTTTATGTTGTTCAGTTTCAGTTTGTAATTTACGTACGTTTGCCAGTTTGAGTTGGTTGGTTTTTATGTTGACCAGTTTCAGTTGTTTGGTTTTATTTCGATCATTTTCAGTTTGCTGTTTGTGTTGACCAGTTTCAGTTGGTTTATTTAATGTTGATCAGTTTCAGTTGGTTTATTTTATGTTGATCAGTTTCTGTTGGTTTTGTGTTGAAATGGTTTAGGTTGTTTGGTTTTATGTTGATCAGTTTGAGTTGTTTGGTTTTATTTCGATAATTTTCAGTTTGCTGTTTGTGTTGACCAGTTTCAGTTGGTTTATTTTATGTTGATCAGTTTCAGTTTGTTGTTTACGTATGTTTGCGAGTTTAAATTGGTTTTTATTTTTGTTGACCAGTTTAAGCTGTTTGGTTTTATTTCGATAATTTTCCGATTGCTGTTTATGTCGACCAGTTTCAGTTGGTTTATTTTATGTTGATCAGTTTCAGTTTGTTGTTTACGTATATTTGCGAGTTTAAGTTGGTTTTTATTTATGTTGACCAGTTTCAGTTGTTTGGTTTTATTTCGATCATTTTCAGTTTTCTCTTTGTGTTGACCAGTTTCTGTTGATTTATTTTATGTTGTTCAGTTTCAGTTTGTAATTTACGTACGTTTGCCAGTTTGAGTTGGTTGGTTTTTATGTTGACCAGTTTAAGCTGTTTGGTTTTATTTCGATCATTTTCAGTTTGCTGTTTGTGTTGACCAGTTTCAGTTGGTTTATTTAATGTTGATCAGTTTCAGTTTGTTGCTTACGTATGTTTGTGAGTTTATGTTTTATTTGGTGTTTATGTTGACCAGTTTCAGCTGTTTGGTTTTATTTTGATAATTTTCAGTTTGTGTTGACCGGTTTCAGTTTCTTTATTTTTTGTTGTTCAGTTTCAGTTTGTTGTTTATGTATGTTTGCGAGTTTCAGTTGGTTTATTTTATGTTGACCAGTTTCAATTGGTTGGTTTTATTTCGATAATTTTCAGTTTGCTGTTTGTGTTGACCAGTTTCTGTTGATTTATTTTATGTTGTTCAGTTTCAGTTTGTAATTTACGTACGTTTGCCAGTTTGAGTTGGTTGGTTTTTATGTTGACCAGTTTCAGTTGTTTGGTTTTATTTCGATCATTTTCAGTTTGCTGTTTGTGTTGACCAGTTTCAGTTGGTTTATTTAATGTTGATCAGTTTCAGTTTGTTGTTTACGTATGTTTGTGAGTTTATGTTTTATTTGGTGTTTATGTTGACCAGTTTCAGCTGTTTCGTTTTATTTTGATAATTTTCAGTTTGTGTTGACCGGTTTCAGTTTCTTTATTTTTTGTTGTTCAGTTTGTTGTTTATGTATGTTTGCGAGTTTCAGTTGGTTGGTTTTTATGTTGACCAGTTTCAATTGGTTGGTTTTATTTCGATAATTTTCAGTTTGCTGTTTATGTTGACCAGTTCAGTTCATTTATTTTATATTGACTAGTTTCATTTGGTTTATTTGATGACTAGTTTCGGTTGGTTTATTTTATGTTGATCTGTTTCTGTTGGTTACTTTTGTTTTATTCAGTTGGTTTATTTTATGTTAATCTGTTACATTTTGTTTATTTGATGACTTGTTTCGGTTGGTTTATTTTATGTTCTGTTGGTTGCTTTTATTTTTGAATGGTTTGAGTTGGTTTGTTTTATGTTAATCTGTTTCATTTTGTTTATTTTATGTTGACCAGTTTCAGTTGGTTTATTGTATTTTTGTTCATTTTCAGTTGGTTTATTTTATGTTGAAATATTTTATTTGGTTTATTTTCTGCTTACCCATTTCTTTTGGTTTATTTTATATTGATTTGTTTCGTTTGGTTTGTTTTATGTTTCTCAGTTTCTGTTGGTTTATTTCATTTTTCTCAGTTTCAATTCGTTGGTTTTTGTTCACCAGTTTCGTGAGTTTATATTGACCGATTTCAGTTCGTTCTTTTGTTGTTGACCAGTTTTGGTTTATTTATGTTGACCAGTTTCAGTTGGTTTATTTTATGTTGACCCGTTTCAGTTGGTTTATTTTATGTTGACCAGTTTCAGTTGGTTTATTTTATGTTGACCAGTTTCAGTTGGTTTATTTTATGTTGACCAGTTTCAGTTGGTTTATTTTATGTTGACCTGTTTCAGTTGATTTATTTTATGTTGACCAGTTTCAGTTGGTTTATTTTATGTTGACCAGTTTCAGTTGGTTTATTTTATGTTGACCAGTTTCAGTTGGTTTATTTTATGTTGACCAGTTTCAGTTGGTTTATTTTATGTTGACCAGTTTCAGTTGGTATATTTTATGTTGACCAGTTTCAGTTGGTTTATTTTATGTTGACCAGTTTCAGTTGGTTTATTTTATGTTGACCAGCTTCAATTGTTTTTTTTAGATTGATCCGTTCCGGATTGTCGGACGCAAGGTGCTACTCTTCTTGCCCAACTCCTGTCGTTGACATTGCGTATCATCGAAATCCAGAAGGCAACAGACAAAGTAGGGTGATCACTGATCATGACCTAATCTCATCTGATGGAATCTAATCTAATCATATCTATCTAATCTATTCAGTTGAAGCTGCTAATCTACTCTGTCCAACTGTGAAATCTCACCTCAATCCCTGATTTAAGACTTCTAAAAGTTGTCATCTGAATTTCTGGTCATTTCTTAAGAATTTAGTTATTTTTTGCCTAATATCTAATCTAATTGAATGTTGTCTAATCTTGCCTACACTGCTCGTACTAATTATAATTATCTATCCTGTTTTCACTTTTATGTTTTGTTACCAGTTACCTCTTATGTTGCTAGGGCTTATCCCGCATATTAGTTGCTTTGTAAGGCGCCCTTGTAGCTGTGTTACTGCGCCATATAAATTGTCGTTATTATTATTATTATTAATATTATTATTATTATTATTATTATTACCGCTTGTCAGTATTTTTACTACTTACATCTATCTGTCTTTTTGTTCTTTCACTTAACCTATTCTGTTACCTGTCCTAATGCCACTTGCCTGTCCTAATGCCACTTGCCTGTCCTAATGCCACTTGCCTGTCCTAATGCCACTTGCCTGTCCTAATGCCACTTGCCTGTTCTAATGCCACTTTCTTGTCCTGATGCCAGTTAGCTGCAATGGTATGTTGCTTAGAATTGTGAGTTCTAACCATGAATTATGTCTTTTGTTGTACAGTTGACATCAACCTCGACACAATTCGTCTCAACGTTTGCATCCAATATCTTCTCATGATCTTCAACTTCTTCGCTGAACCTCTGTCGGAGTTTGGTCGCAGTTCATCTCCTTCCGCCACTCCATCGAAAGATCCACAGAAGAAGAATTCATCCTATGAGCTTCCGGTGCCACAACCTCCTCCACCGCCTTCTGAGAATGTCCTGCCACCTGTCTCTGAGGCGCTGACGGTGCGAGCGAGGTTTAAACAACTTGAGGTTGTACTATTTGCTGATCCAACCGACAAACACAGCAGGGTTCTTGTGCTCAAGGTAACTTACCTTTTGATTAGATTAAGACTTGATTAGAGTGGACTAAGATTAACAGCAAATGAATAAGTCAGGGTTCTTGTGCTCAATGAGGTAGGTTACCTTTTGATTAGATTAAGACTTGATTAGAGTGGACTAAGATTAACAGCAAATGAATAAGTCAGGGTTCTTGTGCTCAATGAGGTAGGTTACCTTTTGATTAGATTAAGACTTGATTAGAGTGGACTAAGATTAACAGCAAATGAATAAGTCAGGGTTCTTGTGCTCAAGGTAGCTTACCTTTTGATTAGATTAAGACTTGATTAGAGTTGACTAAGATTAATAGCAATTGAATAAGTCAGAGTTTTTGTGTTAAATAAGGTGAGTTACCTTTTGATTAGATTATAACTAGATTAGATTGATATGTGATTACTAGTGATCTGCCTCTTGTGCTTCCTGTTGCATGGATCAAGACTAGATTAGAAGAAGATTTGATTACGAGTAGGCACAACAGGGTTCTTGTGATCGAGGTAAGTTGACTTTTGATTAGATTAAGACATGATTAGACTAAAATTAGATTATTAACTCCTTTGCACAGCATGGTTCTTGTGCTCAATGTAAGTTACTTTTGATGAGAGTGAGAATTGATTAGATAAAGATTTGATTACAAGTAATCAAAGCAGAGTTCTTGTGCTCAGGTTAGTTGCCGTTTGATGAGATTAAGACGTGAATTTCTAATCTGGCAATGCTTTCAATTGAAGTGACGGTGTCTGTACAATACAATGGGATACGGTTCAGTGGAGCCGTTAGTTTAGTTGGAGACCATTCCAAAGTGCTCACTGAAGCGCAGCGGATATTAATAGCTGCAGCAGACGAAAGAGGTGCATTGTTTTGAGTGCTATCATCCTTAGGTTGTGTTTATTTTTTAATGGTTGTTGTTTATACAGAAAAACGCATCCTTTGATTATTCGTGTCTGCAAGAGAGGAAGAGCGTGAACGCGAAGATACGACAGCTGCAGATCATCTCCTGCATCTATGGAAAGACGGCTCAAACGACGTCCATTGTAAGAGACCAGTTCCTCGTTCATTCATTCACTTCGGCAATCATTCATTCATTCTTTTACACATTCCAATCATTCATTCATTCAGTGCTTTCACTCATTTATATATCTTTTCATACAGTCATTCACTGATTCATATATTTCATATATATTTTCATGCAGTCATTCATATATTTTTATACAGTCTTTCACTCATTTATATATCTTTTCATTCAGTTCTTTCACTGATTCCTTTAGTCAGTCAGTTAGTCAGTTATCCAGCTTGTGCAAAACTCTTTGGGATCAAATAGATTTCTGATATTCTGAATATTGATCCGGCTACAGCTTGGTTTTCGTTTGCCTCCGGTTGATGTCCAGTGTTATTAACTCGGTGTTACATGAGCATTGGCATTTCTTTTCCAGGAGCTCTATCCTTGTGACATTGAGCTGAAGTGTTCCAAGGAATCATCGGCAAAGGAGTTGAAGGTCAGCCTGAAGGTCACCGAGGTCAATCTCTACATATCTCCGGCAACTGTCCGCATATTCCTCGACGTTGTGGAGATTTTGCGACAGAGTTCAGAGCGGAGGAAGGACGCAGAAAACGAGTACGAAACAATGAAGACTGGAATGAGATATGATCTGTGGAATGTTCGAGCGATATCTGCTGAACCATGGCTCAAAGCATCTGAAGGTAAATGCGAATTACAATTATTGCGTTTTTATATAGCGCACCTTCAAGGTAAACTACTCATGAGTGTTCCAAATCCAACCATGGTTAAGTATGGCAGTTTTTAGGTTTGAAAGGAACATCGTGGTGTGACCTCAAATGTATACGCTTTTATGTCGCATCCATATCTTGGTCTCCACACTACTGATCATTTTTCAATGAATCTTTCACCACTGCCCAAGTGAAGGGCGTCAAACCCTTTAAGGTCCTCATGTATCGGACCCTATTAGTATTCAGTGGCGTAGGCAAGGGGGGGTTTCGGGGGTTAAAATCCCCCCCCATTGGCTCCGGGAAAAAGATTTTTAAAGGTTATTTTTCCATTTAAGTAACAAAAAATAGCAAAAAACAGGGTTTCCGGCCATAAAACCCCCCCATGAAAAATTCCTGGCTATGCCACTGCTAGTATTTAATGACGTTGTCCATGGTAATTTTTAAATTGAATTGATCTGGTTACATCGTTCACCATCACGGTCCATTTGAATTGACACACGTCTTTTAAGGTTCTTCTTTACGTACCATACATGCTATAGCCTCAGATTCAAATTTCGTAATTTCGTACATAAGCCAGCATCAGAATGCGCGCTATTTTGCTCGCACATTTTCATGAACGCATTCTCTAGTCAATGCAGCTATGTTATTTATTAATTAATTAATTTGTATAGAAGGGAACTACTCAGAGGCGCTCCCAAGCCAGCACATTGAAATAAAACTCTTAAGATGAGAGACGAATGCCCGAGAGGAATTGTAGAAAAATAGTGGAGCATCAAGGGGAGGCCATTCCAAATCGAAAGTCCAGGTCGTTTCGCCTTCCCCAACTCATAACTTATATTTTTTGCGTGATTTGCTTAAAGAAATGAGTCAGATTTTTAAATTTCACTCCAATGGTCGCGAAAAGTCGAAAGAATATCTTCCCCAAACCATGGACTCGGAACTAGCAATTTTTTACGGGATGAACTAATTCATAGCATCTGAATGAAACAATTTAAAGGTGTTTAAGCATAACGTAGTATTTACCGTTTTGACAGCGTTGCTCAATGTAATTAATTGTAGTATAATTCGTTTATTTACAAAATTAGACAAATTCTGGTGACACACAGTACCCAGTGACATGTCGAAGCACATTAACAGTAAATAGAATCAAAACAATAATGTGAATAAAACAGTATTAATGTGAATGTCACTGATGGTCGGTGTCCGAAATGAAGTATCCCCCGGATCTAAAGTCTCACTCGAAACAGAATCTCCCCTGGCTGAAACTCTTTATTGGAAGACATTTTTCTGACTCAGATGTTAATATAAATTTGAGAACGTATGTTCTTCATAGTATAATTTAGCAACGTAAACTAACGGTTTCATCTGCAAATTTTAGGTTATTGTAAACCAGTTAACGCTGAATGGGGGAAACTTTATTTCAGGGGTGGAAGAAATATTCTCTTCCCCTCAGATTTTATTTCAGAATATAGCTCCAGGGCTAATTTATTCTGAAACAGATCCACGGAGGAGAATCTGTTTTGAAATAGAGTCTTTGGGGAGAATTTTAGGGGGAGACTGTCACACGACACACCGGCAACGAGGACCATCGGAATAAAGTTTAAAACATCATTTACTGGTAGAAAGAATGGATGTTAGTCTCTGTTTAACGACACTGTGGCAACCAAAGATCATTAGTGTACGTCGCCATCTTGATTTATCAGCAGCACTTGTGGCTGGCATTGAGACATGAATTCATAGACAATTGGACGGGCAGTGACGGAGCTCGGTTTCTTATCTGGCAGAAGAAATAAACGTTAGGTTGAACCCCTCTTCACATCTTTGTGAAGCGCATTTGATCGAGTATATGGACCTTGAAGCGGCAGTATTTGAATCCCGATTGATTGATTGATTGATTGTTTGATTGATTGATTGAACACTGAACTCAGCTATATTTTAAGTCCATTCTGTTACGTCAGCATCAGAGTTGTCATTCATTCTTTTGTCATTCATTCTTTTGTCATTCATTCTTTTGTCATTCGTTCTTTTGTCATTCATTCTTTTGTCATTCATTATTTTGTCATTCATTCTGTTGTCATTCATTATTTTGTCATTCATTCTTTTGTCATTCATTCTGTTGTCAATCAATCTTTTGTCATTCGTTCTTTTGTCATTCATTCTTTTGTCATTCATTCTTTTGTCTCAATCGTTGCACAGATGAAAGTCACGACTGCAAGCGAATCCGGTTCTCTGATGGACCTCCGATTGAAACTCTGAACGTTGATGTTAAGAAGATGAACGTCGTCTTCGAGATTCAAGAGCAGAACTACTACGTACCACGTCTCTGCATCAAGACCGCACTCACAGCCGAAGTCTACGACTGGTCGAAACAGGTCGAGATCACTGAATTTACATTTAATTTGTTCTCAGTTTGGTGGGGGTGGCTTTAACTTTATCTAATGACATGCTATGGGGCCTGGGCAAGGTTTTGTGGCACTAGTATTATTTTTAGAATTTGTTTGGCATCATATCATGTTCAACAAGCTTCCAGTTTACAGAGAGCAAAAACACTACTGCGCAACTACTTGGTTAATGACTGCAAAGATATTTAACCTTGTAGGGATTGATTTTATTTGATTTTATTTTATTATTATTTGTTGTGTTTGTTTTGCGTTCTTTAGTTAAGTTTACTACATTAATTGTCATCTCATGCTGTTCTTTTAGCCTATTGTTCAATTCATTATGTCAACCGTCTAGCCATCTGTTAAAATTGCACATGTAATTAGGTGTCCCTGTTAGCGGGATATTCATCCCTTAGGGCCTTCCTTGTTGCCATCCGATTATGTGAAGCATGTTATACTATGTCTATTGTGTATGTTGATGGTTGGTTACAATAAATGAATCGATGAATCGATATTATTAATATTATTATTATTATTATTATTACGGCTTTTTAAAGGTTTTTTTGGAAATGGATAGGCTAACGATTCAGCGGAATTAGTATTTATAATTTATATATAGTATGGGAAGGAAAGCAATGTAAAGGTGTCTAAGCGTAACAATAATTGTAGACGTTAATATTGAATGTTAAATGACGTTTTGTGTCTGGCACAAGCCGTCAACGTCAACGTTGAATGTAGCAATGAATCTAATGCTTTGAATTTTAAAACTTTCTCTTCTGCCTTCCGCTGGAATATCTGTCACTTCAACTTCTTTCTATAATAATCGTTTATAATAATCTGCCACTACAATTACCCGTACAATTGTGTTGAAGGCTGCGGGTCGAAGGAGATCGGAGATCTTGAAATCTTTATATGTTTTCGGACAGATATTTCAAACCCTATGCGCCCACCTCCGCCCCGCCTGCCCTGCCCTGCCCCGCCTGCCCTGCCCTGCCCTGCCCTGACCAACTAGATTTAAGTGTTTAACGACATAATTATGGTGGTGGCTGCTATAGTAGTTCACATCGACATGACAGTTTTCACAACATTGACAATTAAAGGCATTGTGAGAATATAACGTCTGGGTAAATAATAATTTAAAGGTGTATAATCAGAAACTAATGATTGGCTTACGGTGTATTTTATGGCTTGCAGGACCTTTGATGTTGCCCTCCTCATTTCTACCAGACTTGGGACTGGCACTGCTAGAGTACAGGGCTGCAGGCATTAGGAAGTTTTGAGCTGAATAAGTCTTATATATAATGGAATGTGTAATTGTGCATGTGTGTTTGTTTTGAAACGCATTCAGGTCTATGGCAAGGTGGAGTTACCTATGGAGGTTCTCTACTATAACGACAAGATGAGTGTTTGGGAACCACTGGTGGAACCAGTCGCCGAAAAGGAGGGAACATATCGACAGTGGGAGGTCACTCTCAAGGTATTATTTGTACGCTGTACAATGTACATGCGATTGGCAATTTGATTGATTGTCAAAGAGTAATAAAGAAAGGCTATAATTGTGAAGATGATGATTGTGGGTATGATGATGAAGATGATGAAGATGATGGGGTTGTGACAGTGAATTTCTACCAGACTTACGGTGACTTTCCCCTCTTCTACGGACTAAAACCATATTCCTGCATCCTCTGTCTCTCAAGGTGTTTGTTTTCCCCCGCGAGCTTCTGTGCTGAAAGCGCCTCTGAATTTAATAGTCTATATTGCGAGAGGTACTTTAAAAAATTTTAGATACAATAATAATTAATAATAATGATAGTAATAATAATAAATGTAATAATAATAATAATAACCTTTTTATTCCAACGTCTGTCGCTTAAAATACAACGGTTTAACACAGTAGCTTTTAGGGACACTTTCGCCAGCCAAGAAATCAACGATTAGGGCCATTCTGGACTGGTTTTTAAACACGTAGTTAGTAATAAAGTCCCTGAGGGATCCTAAATACCTCGGGCATAAAAAAATAATAATTATAATAATAATAGATGAAATAAAATAAGATCAAAATAATAATTGCATGATTTCTACTTTGATTGCTTGGTTGTTAAGTTGGTGAGGGCAGAGAGTCATCCGATGTCTTGTACGACGGTTGACGTTAAGCTCGACAAGCAGGATGCCGTCGATGGTCAGATACACGAGTTCTGGGCTCGGCATAGGGCTCGGTCGGAGGCAGAGAGCTCTGAGTCAGAGACAGATTCAGAAACGGAGATGACCGTCATCAAACCGAAGCTCAACCGAGTGGCACCACTCACCAGCCACAGCAGCTACGGTTGGTTACGGATGATACGGAGGATTTCACACACCTAGTTACTAGTTGTAGCGGCCCTCTACTTATTCATTCATTCGTTCATTCTTTACTGAAATTTATATGTAGTACCTCTTTAAGGTTGATCACTACTCGGAGCTGCTTTCGATCGTCCAACCAGACTGAAAAGTACAGTTTTAAAATGGAAAGCATGAGAATGGATTGTGTGAAACAGTTGCTGCGCATGGGAAAAATAAGCGGATGTCAGTAATTGACGTCGTAATTAATTGAGGTAATTAAGAGCAAATGCATTATTAATAATAATTCAGCGCTTATCTCATGGTTGCCAGAACCGTTGGCATCGATCTAACTTCACGTCCAAACATATAATTATTATTATTATTATTATTATTATTATTATTATTATAAGTGCATAAATAAGTTAACGATTGTTGTGGTTTCAGTTTAATGACACTGCATGATAACATGTAGAGATCATTAGTGTCGCCCTCCTCCTTTATCCAAGCTTTGGACTGGCACTGCCAAAGTGAAAGCAGTTTGATGTCATAGAGCGATGCTTAACCTGCATGTGAGTAGGAGACACCATTTGCACTCTACCTGCAGTGCCCGTCCCAAGCATGAAGAGAGAGGAGGGCGCTGGTGTTGTTAAGCCTCGTCACTGATCGTAGTTGACTCTGGTAATGCCAGTGAAAATCCTGAGGAAAAAACTGAGGAGGTCGATGCTGGTCATGTTTGTTAAATATCAACTAACTTGGAATGAAATAATTCAACTGACACCTTTTTATTGCGATTGTAGAACGCTATATATATATAGGTCTATAGTCCAATGTTTAATGCGTCATTTGGTTTTTCTTATGATAATGTCTTCTGAAACATTCTATTCTGCTGGTGTAGACTTTAACGGCATTGTTTGCAATTAAACAATGAACGTTTATTGCTTAATGGAAGGAATAATAATTTTCGTTTATTCCGCAATCCGGATGCACTGTTACAGTATACAGTTGTGCAGTTGTCTTAATTAACATCAATCTTAATACTAACAGAACAGACAACCTGCAATACAACGGCGCTCATAGCAGCCTACAAAGCACATCTATCCTACGCTGATCTCCATTCCAGTGTGTTGCCGTGTAATTGTTTTCGCCTTCTTCATAATTTTGTCACGAGTGAAACTCAAAACTACTTCTTGCATGAAATAGGAATTCAGCGGTTGGCTGTTCTAGCTATGTTCTGCAGAAACGTACGGGACTTTAGTTTAGGGCGTATATACCGTTCTTGCCGCTTCCTGTCAAATGTCCTGTCAGTGAGCAATTGAACTGTAAACTATCTAGGATTGTCAAAACTAAGTCGTGTCTTCATGAATATTTAACTTTTAACAGTGTCTTATGGCTGCCAAAGGCCGTTGAACAATGAACATGTTATTCTGTTTTTTGATGAGATGTAATTTTAACGAATTTATCTGCTATATTATGACTGGGTGCAAAAACGATATTAAGGTGTTTTAGCAGAACTCTATAATAAGACGGTTAAATCGAGAGTACCAGTAGTCTAACCGTTCTAACGACATCATGGCTGCCAAGGCGGATGACGTCAACCTCCACATATATACATACACATACACACACGTGGGGCACGGTGGTGTATTGGGTATGTCCGTCGCCTTGCAGCCGGAAGGTTGCAGGTTCGAATCCACCTCAAGTCGCCGCGTAGGGACCTTGGGCAAGTCCTTTACTCACAATTGCTCAGCGCTTTGACGTGAAACTCTGATGCAGTGTCCGCCCTGTAGTCGGGAGCGCCTCTGACTAGCGAGCTTGAAATGGCGCTATAACAAATGCACACACGCACACACACGCATAACCCTAACGTTGTATCAATAACGAAGATGATTTAGCGTTGTCCCCTCCTTTATCTAGGCTTCAGAATTGGGACTGGTGCTACGGATTGGTGGACTTGATCGGATGGTGCTTACTGATAAGTTGTGAAATGAATTGGGAATTTATGACTGGTAGAGAAATGATTTTAAGGTGTTTAAGCAGAACTTTATATAAGACAGTTAATTTGAATGTCATTTTGAGAAGCTGGCATTACAATCACGAGTTCTCATGTATTTACAACTGATGGCTGTGTTTGTGAACGATGAAATATTGGAAGACTCGATGAGTCACCATTCGAGCATCCAGGGTGAGTCGGACTCTGAACCGGAAATGCTCAACTCCATCAGCACACAGCTTCACAGCCTCCTCTCGAGCGACAGCAGCGATGGAGACGCGGCTGATGAGGATGGGAATGCGTTCGAGATGGTGGAGCGACCCGTCTTTCTGACGGCCAGGGGACCAGTCTCCGTCATCCCCGGTCAGAAGGTTTCTCCTCTCGTCGTGCCAGAGTTTAATCCTATCTATCTATCGGTCGTTCTGTTCAAGGAGACGTTCGCAAGGATTTGTCCAATTATTTCAATCCTTGTCAACTTCTTTTCTGCATAAATTTTAGTTTCCATTTTTTGCGGACGACATCCATTCGCCACAGCTGATGACTAAGACTCCACTAAGACTAAGAGCGCGATGAGGTTAGAGGTAAAAGAAGGAGAGCAATCCAGTGAGGGAGACACTTGCAAAGTGTTAGCGTCTTCGTTTGCTCAGCCTTGGCATATAAAGGAAGGAGGGTGGCTAGTCCTCTCTCTCCCACGCTTTCTTATCCTCCCATCCACACGAGCATTTCAACTCCTGGCCTCTTTCTTGACTGCAGTCCAGCATGCTAATCATAATCTCCGAACTTCTATTATTCCGAACTTCTAAGGCGCAACTTGTAAACCAAGAGTACAGCATCAGCTTATTCAGAAGCGTTACTAGAAGCGTTGAACCACTGAAGTCGCTTGAAAGCTAAGAGTGAGGCAACAGTTTATGCAAGAGCATTGATTGTGCTCTAAGTAGAACTTTGATCAGCCGATCAGGCATTGATCTAAACTGCTTTAGATCAAGACGCATTCAAATATCGAGCTCCATACATCTGCAGCATATAAGGTGGTACGAACTTCCCACTCAGCAACTGTTGGCGTTTACTTTAGGGCAGTCACTGGCTGAACTCAGACAACTACTGATATCTGTTTAGATGCGAACGTCCGCATTATAAGCAAAACCCGTTTTCCCATTGTCCACAACATCATCATATCCTTGCGGACGTCCTAATGAAAATCGTTTTCTGTTTTTCGTTTCTGGTGTCAGTGCATGTTGCGTTCGTTACATTTGATTGTTTCCTGTTGTGCACTAATAAAACATTTAATTAAATATTATAAGCTATGTTCGCTTAATCAAGTTTTTTATTTTATTTTTTTATTTTCTGCTACCATAATTTGCCCCTATCTCACACTGCACCGTGTTGCCCAACCCGATGTCGTTCATACCTTACCATAGCCAGTGTTGCCCTACCTTATGTCGTTCATACCTTACCACGGTCAGCGATGGGCATTAACTAATTTTGTTAAGTTAAACTATGACATTTTTCAACAAAAATTAAAAGGTTTAACTAAAAGTAGTTGAACTACTATGTTAATACCTAAAACCTAATAATTAAACTTTCGTTTTAACTACATTGTATTTTCTTAGTTGAACTTGTGCCTTAACTCAAAAGATTGGTTTGCAACATTTTAGTTAACTTTTGCCCATAATTGACCAGGGCCCACCCTCCCCTACCATTATATAGTTTCTACATTACGCTACCTCACCACCACCTTACCCTATCCAGTCACCTTACCCTATCCAGTCACCTTGCCCTATCCAGTCACCGTACCCTATCCAGTCACCTTACCCTATCCAGTCACCTTACCCTATCCAGTCACCTTACCCTATCCAGTCACCTTACCCTATCCAGTCACCTTACCCTATTCAGTCACCTTACCCTATCCAGTCACCTTACCATATCCAGTCACCTTACCCTACCCAGTCACCTTACCCTATCCAGTCACCTTACCCTATCCTATCCAGTCACCTTACCATATCCAGTCACCTTACCCTATCCAGTCACCTTACCCTATCCTATCCAGTCACCTAACCATATCCAGTCACCTTACCCTATCCAGTCACCTTACCATATCCAGTCACCTTACCCTACCCAGTCACCTTACCCTATCCAGTCACCTTACCCTATCCTATCCAGTCACCTTACCATATCCAGTCACCTTACCCTACCCAGTCTCTACTCTAGCCCTACTCTTTTTATTGTCTGGCAAATACCTTACTCTACTCCACCAAAACATATCCTTAGAGTGGCGCTATAATAATCAATTCCAGTTCAATTTTCGATTTCATTTCAGTAATCAGTTTAACTACAAAAGAGAAATAGAACAATGGATGCTTTTTAGCTGTTTAGTTTCTGAGTAGAAGTAGTGAATAGACCAGTGTATTGTGTTCTGTAGTTTCTCTTTCTGGGATTAGATGACATTTCAGTTTAAATGTTCTAACTCAAGGAAAGCCGTGGACAGCTTCTTGCTTGTATTTGCATTGCTTATAAATCGTGGAGTGCGTTGGTGTAGTGGTGGGTTCAATGCCTTGGATCAGGAGGGTTCCCGGTTCTAACGCACATCAAGCCACTGCGTAGGGACCTTGAGCAAGTTCTTCACTTGCAATTGCTTGTGCGCTTTGGCGTGATACGATGCAGTGTCCGCCCTGTAGATGGGAGCGCCTCTGAGTAGGGAGCTTGAAGGAGCGCTATATTGAATGCGAGAAATAAATTAATATAAATCAAGTAGCGGTCCACATTAGCAGAACGTTTGACGCGTCGTTCTATTAATAGGACACCTTTAAATAGCAGTCAATCGAAATTATATATTTTGAAAATTACTGTTTGACTATTTAATGTAGTTCCAGAATCCAGAATAATTTATTTGGTTTGAATTTACAGACCATAGTAACAAGTTGTCTATGAATTCGTCCATTTACAAGTTTACTTGCAGTATGTCTAAATATTAGGCTACAGAGGTCAACACCGTTGATCACTACACATGATTCTGTTTTGATCAGAATCATGATTTTAGATTGATTGTGCTCGAAGTAAAACTTTGATTAGCTGATCGTGCATTGATGTCTATGGAGCCATCGATCGCTCTCAGCTGACTCTCTTAGTCCTTTTGACGTTAGTGCAGCGTTTGACACTGTGGACCATGACATTTTACTTGAATGGCTGCATATATCTTCGGTCTCTCTGGTACTCTGCTCCTCTGGCTGAGATCCTTTCTTAGTGATCGTTCCTTTTGTGTGGTCCATGGGCCCTCTAGGTCGCTCTTGGTTCCCGCTCCCTTTGGTCTTCCATAGGGCTCTGTCTTGGGTCCCCTTCTCTTCATAATCTATACCTCAGATCTTGCCCCTCTTCTTGCCTCCCATGCTATGTGAGTCTATCTGTATGCAGATGATATGCAAGCCTACCATCACTGCCGTACCTCTGACTCTGTTGCGACTGTCCGGGCCATGTGCTTTGTCATGGAAACCTTGGGACTTGGATGTCGTCGATTCGGCTCTGCCTTAACTCTTTAAAAACTCAATTCATTTGGCTTGGCACCCGCTCTCTTTGTAAAAATCCTTCTCAGGCTTTCCTCTCAGTTCTCAGACAGTTTTATTTGACTGCGCTGAGGTTGGGAGCGCCTCTAAGTGACCCCTTGAAGAGGTGCTATGTAAATGCATAGAATGAATGAATGAATGAATGAATGAATGAATGAATGAATTATCTAAACTGCTTTAGATCAAAACTTATTGCAATATTTTAACAATTCTGAATTTGTTGAATTGGCTGTTGAGTGTTATGTAGTTCAGAAGGTGTTCTTTGTTTATGTTCAGTTTTACACTAACGGTTTTCATTTTGGTTAATTCACTATTACCTTTCTACCTATATATTTTATGCGATGAATTACATTCTTTACTGTTGTGAAGCGTTAGCAGTTACAGCGAATTTATGTTTTATAATACATGTGCTTTAGTGTTTAGATCAGTGGTTCCCAACCTTTTCTGACTTTAGGGCCACTTTTTCGGGTTGGGAACCGCTGGTTTAGATGAAGTCGATCGTGCTTTGGTCAAATTTCCAATCTTTGTTTTCATTGTCGGAAGCCTTCTTCAAGTTTTACCTTCAGCAAAAAATAGATATATCTCATTGTGATACAATTATCATCATCATCATCATCATTGCTCTCCTCCGTTCGGCCGGCATATACCCGAATCCCAAGCCTTATATCACTTCAGAGATATTTTATTTCCGTAAACTGGAAGTTGGATGGACAATGAAAGTATGATATTACTGCTGACGTATTGCAGTATCATTAGAAGCTGGATAAGCATATTAATTAACAGAAGTAGAAGTTGGATGAGCGACGAAATCATGGTTTTATGCTAAATTGTAACCGTAAAACTAGAGGCTGGATGAACGATCAAAATATTTTTAGTTGAAGTAGAAGTTGGATGAATAACGGAACTGTGATATAGTTGAATTAGAAGTTGAATGAGCGATGAAAAAATGACTAAAACATGTTTTAAATAATTTTGCGATGCTATATACGGCTTGGGATTCGGGTATATGCGTCCGGCCGCGCCGACGATGAGGCTTTTACATGGCGTCTCCACGCTGCTTTATCCTTGATGGTATCCATGGCATTCCTCATATCCATGTGCCTTTCCTCTAGATCAGGGGTGTCAAACCTTTTTTAGTGGCGGGCCAGTGTGAACAATTTTCAACAAGTGGCGGGCCAGTGTAAATGTAATCGGATTTCTATATAGTGGCTGGCTGTCTTATGGCCTCGACCCTGAGGGTGAGATCCTTCACCACCGCTCGCCCGTTCGAATGGACGCCACGCCATTTAGGTCCCCGAGATTTTGAATCTCTGAAATAACCACCTTCGGGAATCGAGCCGCGGCCCGCACGCTCTCTTCCATAAAGGGCGCTCTCTTACCGATATAACTAACAAATGAGCAAAATTGGGTATGATCTGATCCAAATATCGCGAAAAGATCTAAATTCAATCAGGGTTGCCAGATTTCGGAAAAACTCTGTCACGAGATCACGACAAAAAGTCGCGAAAATCGCGAGATTATCGAGCTTTTCTACATGCCTTACAAAACGCTTTGTCCTCGCCGGAGAGATCACTGGACAGTCATCATGTCGTAAGAAGCACGTCACTAATGATTTAATGGTGCCATGGGTCTTTCCGGGAGTGTGTTACACATTAAGTATTTTTGCATTCAGTAATGAATTTCACCGCAATTTCTAGTAATAATAATATTCGTTTATTGACATTCAATCTGACAGACCGCAGAACGATTACAGGTACAAGTTATCCATGTATTTGGTGCTGACTAAAATAAAAAAAATTGAACTTTTATTCTTTAATTTTGTAATCTTTAGGGAAGGCTCCGCGGGCCAGAAAAAAATCGTCGGCGGGCCAGAAATGGCCCGCGGGCCAGCTCTTTGACACCCCTGCTCTAGATACAATTATATGACTGACCAATGACCAGTCTCACTGCTCTGCCTTTGAATGGTCAAGGATGTCCACATTGTCCAGCTATTGATTGGGTTTTGTCCTGCTGTGGCTTTGCATTGCTCTGTTTTTTACATGTTTCATATACAGTGCATTTGTGTGTCCTTGTCAGCACATGTTTTTTTGTATATGTTTCATAGTGTGCGTGTGTTTCTATGTTTGAATTAGCGGTGTTCATGCCGACTGCAGAATATATATCCACTTACGGTAGGTCCATACGGACCAAATGCCTGCAGCCTATATAGGACAACTTCAGGACCCGTATTTATGGGTAGTGTGCCTGCTTTATAGCATGGAGATTATGTTTGATCCTTCTCTACTGGGACATTTACCATGTAGGGACTTTGATCTATAGTTAATCATTCTCAGTTGCTCAGTGCCAGCGATCTTTTTTTTAGATTCTGTCAATGTTTTATTGGCTTTTAGATTTTAGATCAGAAAGTGTTGATTCTGTCAATGTTTGATTGGCTTTTAGATTTTAGATCAGAAAGTGTTCTTTGTTTTGTGTTCAATTTTACTAACGACTTTCATTTTGATTCATTTCCTGTTGACACGTCTACTTTCTTATGCAATGAATCACATTCTTTGCTGTTGTTATGCATGAGTAGTTACAGGGAATTTATTTTGTATGCATGTATTTTGGTGTTTTTGTAGAGCATTGACAATAATACGATGTTGCCTGATGTGTGGCCATTGGACAGCGATAGTAAATGCACAGTCTTAAGTTATCTCCTCTTTTATGACTTGCTGCACTGACCTTAGTTTAGCATATAGAGCTATATGATAATTATAGGTCTTTTCTAGGTCTGTTGAATGGTCTTTCTCAAGATTCCTCTGTTCACGTGAGTCATGGTATTGGGAGATAATTGGCCACCCACCCTCGTATACGCAGAGGATAAGAAAACAAAGTCGCTAACGCTCCATATCTATGGCTGTCTCTCGGAGCTACCTAGCTTCACGAGCTGCTCTTCTCTGCCATTGTATAGCAAATAAGAAAGAGTTTCCTGTTGACGTCACGTTACTACAAAGCGCATGTTGCCAATACTCCAAAATATGTGCTCATTTTAAGTTCTGGCAACTTGCGCTTTGTAGATAAATCTATTATTATAATGGTGGTGATGATTATGATGATAATGATGATGGTGACCATGAAAATGCCAACTTCTCAAACAGCTCCCATACCAACTAAACATAAACATTGTGGCGGTGGTGGTGGTTGTGGTGCTAATAAATTGACTTAAAAGAGTTGTTGAGAAGAGTGAGCTGATATATTCCTTCCAGAGTCTGGTGAATACGATGATGCTGATGGAGAGATTGAGTCATCATCTCTGCTGATGGAGAAGAAAGGTCTGTGCACGTATGTCGTCATCAATTCACAGGATCAGCTGCTCATCAACGTCAATCCAGCGTCCATGGATATCGTCACAGAAATCTACGAGGTATTGTGCGGCACTCTATTGTATTCATCGTTTATATAGTAGCTGAGCATTTACGTTTTCCTATGTGGCTGTTCAAATGGTTTGGCCATGTCGAAAGGATGGACGACAGAAGATTGGCAATCGCGGCCTTGCAAGGACACGTCGAGGGAGAAAGGAGTAGAGCAGGGGTGTCAAAGAGCTGGCCCGCGGGCCATTTCTGGCCCGCCGACGATTTTTTTCTGGCCCGCGGAGCCTTCCCTAAAGATTACAAAATTAAAGAATAAAAGTTCAATTTTTTTTATTTTAGTCAGCACCAAATACATGGATAACTTGTACCTGTAATCGTTCTGCGGTCTGTCAGATTGAATGTCAATAAACGAATATTATTATTACTAGAAATTGCGGTGAAATTCATTACTGAATGCAAAAATACTTAATGTGTAACACACTCCCGGAAAGACCCATGGCACCATTAAATCATTAGTGACGTGCTTCTTACGACATGATGACTGTCCAGTGATCTCTCCGGCGAGGACAAAGCGTTTTGTAAGGCATGTAGAAAAGCTCGATAATCTCGCGATTTTCGCGACTTTTTGTCGTGATCTCGTGACAGAGTTTTTCCGAAATCTGGCAACCCTGATTGAATTTAGATCTTTTCGCGATATTTGGATCAGATCATACCCAATTTTGCTCATTTGTTAGTTATATCGGTAAGAGAGCGCCCTTTATGGAAGAGAGCGTGCGGGCCGCGGCTCGATTCCCGAAGGTGGTTATTTCAGAGATTCAAAATCTCGGGGACCTAAATGGCGTGGCGTCCATTCGAACGGGCGAGCGGTGGTGAAGGATCTCACCCTCAGGGTCGAGGCCATAAGACAGCCAGCCACTATATAGAAATCCGATTACATTTACACTGGCCCGCCACTTGTTGAAAATTGTTCACACTGGCCCGCCACTAAAAAAGGTTTGACACCCCTGGAGTAGAGGGAGACAACGGAAAACATGGATGGACAATATCAAGGAAGATTTAATATGCAAAAACACGTACTTGACTATGGTGGGAGAAACTGTCAGAGACAGAACACTGTGGAGAAACTTCATAAGGGCCCCATCATCAGGAAACTGATGAAAGAGAAGATAGAAGATGTGGCTGTTCTATTCATAGTCACCTATTTATTGTGTTTGTAGGATTTTTTTTATTTATTTACGTTCATTTTTGTAATTATTAACTTTTTAAATTTCTTTTATATTCTTTTGATATAATTTACAACATCTATTCTTTGTGGACTGACCTCTGACCATTTGTATTTCAACTTTCAACTGGTCTTTTGCCCCAATTTCAAATTTTATCCATAGTCATGATTAAACAAAGTCTATCCATTGATGATTATGTTCAGGGCTGTTAACAATACTGGGAAAAAGTATTGGCAATACCAATACCAATACTTACTAATAAAAGTATTGGCAATACCAATACCAATACTATTTCTTAAAAGTATTGCAATACCAATACCAATACTTTTACCAATACTTTTCGATAAGTTTTAAAGTTTAATGACTAAAAAAGCACATGCCATTGCCCGTTAAACAGTGTTAAGCAGTACAAGCAGTGTAACTACTAATCTATATACATGTTTTCCATAAGTCTACCACTTAGCCATACTAACTAGTAACTACTAATCTATATACATGCTTTCCATAAGTCTACCACTTAGCCATACGTAAAAAACCATCATTTCAAAGTGTAAGCTGCTTAGTGATGTGCGCAGAGGTGTAAATACTCGGCCTCCTAAAGAAAAGAGTCTTTCCACAGCTGCACCAGCAGGCAAACCAGTGTTCAAAATAATATACAATTTCTGGACGTGTGGATATGCAGCCAGAGAAATCAAGCTATCTGCAGAGTCCGATAAATACCTGTCCACTTCCTCACACACATTTTCTGTACCAAACTCCCTATGTCTCCGATTTGAAAGACTTGAGAAAAAATTGGGTTTAGTATTTGAAGAGTCAGAAACATCTGTTGCTGCAGAAGTACTTGGCTGGTTATCAGACAGCTGAAGACTGGCCAATGACTGGATGCGCCATTCCGGTCAAAGATCACAGATCGGTGAGTTCGCACCAAAGAGTCACTTATTCAAGCGAATGAGAAACCATATAAATAAATTATTCTTGTCAAAAAGTATTGGTATCGAGTATCGCTGACAAGATAAAAAAAAGTATCGGCGATACGCATGCGATACCAACAAAATTAAACTATCGCGATACTCGCCGCGATACTGAAAAAAGTATCGGCGATACCAAGTATTGCGATACTTTATCGCGATATTAACAGCCCTTATTATGTTACAATAACAGCACAATAAATTTAGTGGATTTGATTAGATTAGATTAGACTACACTTGGTTTATTCATAGGTGCTTCCTGATCTCTAATCCAATGATTTGGGGTTCGAGCATGCTGTGTGGACAATATATGACAAACCTAAAAAAGACTACTCTCCAAATATTTGGTGGAGATAGAAAGTAACCGACAAGAATTGCGATGCATCCCTGTCTATGACCTTTGGAATGTGTCCTTACGACCGATAAAACAGAAATGAATGCGTTCCATGCGTTCTTCTGTAAGGACATGGAATAGGATCTACTTTACATACTTAAAGCACTTGCAGCAAAAGTACTTGCAGTGGAGGCACTTGACAGTATGCTGTGTACTTTACCAGATGCTACAGAAGAAAGGAAGTTCGAGTGTAAAGCAATCGGTCCACGATCTTCCACCATTTGAAGTTTTCAACCAGGTAACAATATTATTGTAGAATTCACTTTCCGTTTTCATTCTATGATACTTTTCCAATATCTTATGGTATGCAGCAGGTAATTACACTTGGTTACCCATTGGATGCGTGCCTGAGTCTCGTCTCCTGTCGCTTGACTTTTAAATAATGAATTATTAGCGTTATTCGAAGCTACGAAATTCTTATGCCTAGTTGTGTGTATTCAAATTTGAATCACGCATGTAGTCAGATTTAATTCACACTTATCGGATGCTTACAGGATACAATTTGTGCTTAATCAGACTTTACTTGTGCCTACTTAGATATAGTCATATACATATGATATGCCTCCCTTTATGCATATGACTCCCTCAATGCATTGCTCATTTCTAGATGCTCATCTGCTTAACTTTCATGAAATGCATGTATGTGTTTCCTGGTTTATCTTGCATTGTGCGACTTCACTTTTCTATTCTTTGCTTAAAATATGCATGGGAGAAAGAAATACTAATTCTAAGCTGGTGTGGTATGCATCAGACACCAGCGCTGTTGAAGTTATATTCTTTGTGGTGGCTACTTCCCGCAGTAACCCTGGGCTTGAACTTCCATGCTTCTCAGAATAATTTAGACGCCACCAGCAGCAGCAACACAATAAAAGTCTTTAATGACTTTAAGTTGAGTGCTAAGATGCATAAAATCAAGTTAATTGTTGAGTTTCTCGTTTGTTTATATGTTTAGCTCGGAATTGGAGTGAACATGTCCGTCTCATCTGATCAAAAGGTCAGCCAGAATAACTGCTTGGAAAGTAACTTAGCCTGATATCACTTCTTGGAATGTAACTTAACCTGATATCATTTCTTGGAATGTAACTTAACCTGATATCATTTCTATGGCTCTGTTTGTGGGTAGCTATTGCCGTATGGTGCAGAGTGTTGGGAGTTAAATCCTCATCGTCTGTAAGTGAGTAAGTTAGTTAAGTAGTATCGACTTTAATTCTTAGTTGCAGACGACATTCTGAGTTTCAAATTGCATTTTACATACATGTACATTCAATGACGTCATCGGATGGGGCAGAGCATCACTGCAAGATCTGAGTCACATCGCAATGGACAGAGCATAGTGAAGATGGCATCAGACACCTATGGGCGTTGAGCCCATGGTTGCTGCTGCTGATGGTGGTGGTGGCGGTGGCGGCGGCGATGACAATTCAAAGATAGGAATAATCCGGATAGCATACGAATAAGAAGAATTCTTTGCATTCAGTCGTCAGACTCCGGGAGAACTCTATCGTTAATACTATTATTGTTAATTATTATTATTATTAAACTAGCTTCTATTATTAAAATAATGTTTTAAAAAGTATCTCGTGTAGAGCACCACTGTGTCAATTCTGAAGATGTGGATGTAAACATCGATTAGATCTTCTTGGTTAGTAGGATTCATGAATCTCTCGTTAATTATCACATTGAATTGAACGTTGATTTTTAAGTTCTGTTGTTTTCGTGCAGGTCTACGAAGATGCGATTCATGATGTGAAGCTGGAGTCGCCATGTGAGAAGACAAAGCAGATGTTCATTGATGAATTGGACGGAGAGAAGCTCGTCGATGTCGATGAGTATGTATACATAGACAACTCATAGCATAAATACCTATTCTTATGATGTCGATGAGTATGTAGACAACTTGTAGCCTATACCTATTCTTATGATGTAGATAAGTATGTTGTAGACAACTGCGGTGCATTCGTTCCGTTTCTCTTCAAACGAAACGTATTTGCATAGATTTTTCAAATGTTACTTTTGCAAATATTGAGAGTTCATCATAATAATGTTGATGGCTTAACGTCATTTGCCTTTCGTCTTCCCTTCACTGACCTTATGTTGGCTTAATTTCCATTGCTTTGCGCTGACCTATTCTTCGTCTCGCTGTCTCTGTATCTCTTTCTCTCTCTCTGTGTGACTTTGTGAACCGATTTCTTAATGATTACCATTTGGCTTTGGAGCACACCATTTGTTCATGACTTATTCGTTAGACGGCATCACTAATTATAAGCTACTAGCTCATAAATATTCGCTAATTAAATTGCGAATTGAGTATATAAGGGTCGCTGCTGTGGTCTGGTGCTGCCTGCTAGACCTCGCTCCTGCCTACCTTTGCAAGCTCTTAATGCTTGCCATTTCTGCTCCCTTCGTTCAGCTGAACATAGTCTGCTCTCCGTTTCTTTTGCACCACTATGCAGAACTGTTCCTTCTCGGTGATAGGACACTCGACCTGGAATGACCTCCCTTGACGCTCCACTCTCTTTCTGGAACTCCTTCTCTGGCATTCCACTCTCATCACAAGACAATTTTATTTAGCTGTGATGGGTTGGGAGCACCTCTGAGTGGCCCATTGAAGAAGAGGCCCTATATAAATTCACTTAATGAATGAATAAATTGTGGGGCACGTTGGTGCAGTGGGTATGTTCGTTGCCTTGCAGCCGGATGGTTGCAAGTTCCATTCCACCTCAAGTCGCTGCGTAGGGACCTCGGGCAAATCCTACACTCATGATTGCTCAGTGCTTCGACATGAAATTCCGATGCAGTGTCTGCGCTGTAGTCGGGAGCGCCTCTGAGTAGAAAGCTTGAAGGGGCGCAATAGCAAATGAATGAATGATTAAATTTCTGCATCTGATGATGATGACAATGTTAGGGATGAGATCGATGGATTGATGAATCTATCGAAAGCCATTCGAGATGTGACGTCTCAGCTGATTGGAATCGCTGTACGTTGCTCTCCGACTGGAAATGAAGACGACGAAGATAATCATCTCATTCCGAACGATGGACGAAGAATCGGAAAAGAGAAGATGCACGTCAAGGTCAGTGAATGACCTTCATTATCCACATGAATATTTCATTTGTGATACTTTCATATTTCCACGAATATTTAAATATTCGTGAGTAATTTTGTCATGAATAATTTTGTTCCTTTATTATTCTTGCCGTGAATAATTCATATTGTCAAGTATGTTATTCAGGAATAATTCATATTAATACCTAATTCATGAATGATTCATTCAATGACATGCTTGGACACGTACGTACATGCGTAGTAATCTGATTGTGATCTGGTCTATCTAGCGAATGATATGAAAACAGCTCTGACAGTGGCTTCAATGCCTAAGCTAATTGGATGGAACATGTTACTGAACCAGCATGTAGATGATTTTTGTATAGGGGATACTTGGTGAATTATTTTCACTGACTGTGAATGATTAATTCATGATAATCTGATATTATCGATGTTCATTGAGCTGATTATGGATCGCCATCAGTTGATTGATTGCACCCTTTGAGCATATGACATCACAGCTGTTGAAGTTACTATTGAATAACTGTTAAATTAACGAGCTACTATATTAATACCAGTAGGCCTAATCATGAATTATTCATGTATACCTGAATATTTAATTCATGAATAAATATTCATGAATATTTAAATCTTGAGTAATTCATGTTTCACGAATATTTAATTCATGAATAATTCAGGGCAATCATGACTATTTAAATCTTGAGTAATTCATGTTTCACGAATATTTAATTCATGAATAATTCATGGCAATCATGACTATTTAAATCTTGAGTAATTCATGTTTCACGAATATTTAATTCATGAATAATTCATGGCAATCATGACTATTTAAATCTTGAGTAATTCAGGTTTCACGAATATTTAATTCATGAATAATTCATGGCAATCATGACTATTTAAATCTTGAGTAATTCATGTTTCACGAATATTTAATTCATGAATAATTCATGGCAATCATGACTATTTAAATCTTGAGTAATTGAGGTTTCACGAATATTTAATTCATGAATAATTCATGGCATTCATGACTATTTAAATCTTGAGTAATTCATGTTTCACGAATATTTAATTCATGAATAATTCATGGCAATCATGACTATTTAAATCTTGAGTAATTCGTGTTTCACGAATATTTTATTCATGAATAATTTAGGGCAATCATGACTATTTAAATCTTGAGTAATTCAGGTTTCACGAATATTTAATTCATGAATAATTCATGGCAATCATGACTATTTAAATCTTGAATAATTCATGTTTCACGAATATTTAATTCATGAATAATTCATGGCAATCATGACTATTTAAATCTTGAGTAATTCGTGTTTCACGAATATTTAATTCATGTATAATTCAGGGCAATCATGACTATTTAAATCTTGAGTAGTTCAGGTTTCACGAATATTTAATTCATGAATAATTCATGGCAATCATGACTATTTAAATCTTGATTAATTCATGTTTCACGAATATTTAATTCATGAATAATTCATGGCAATCATGACTATTTAAATCTTGAGTAATTCATGTTTCACGAATATTTAATTCATGAATAATTCATGGCAATCATGACTATTTAAATCTTGAGTAATTCATGTTTCACGAATATTTAATTCATGAATAATTCATGGCAATCATGACTATTTAAATCTTGAGTAATTCGTGTTTCACGAATATTTAATTCATGTATAATTCAGGGCAATCATGACTATTTAAATCTTGAGTAATTCATGTTTCACGAATATTTAATTCATGAATAATTCATGGCAATCATGACTATTTAAATCTTGAGTAATTCATGTTTCACGAATATTTAATTCATGAATAATTCAGGGCAATCATGACTATTTAAATCTTGAGTAATTCATGTTTCACGAATATTTAATTCATGAATAATTCATGGCTATCATGACTATTTAAATCTTGAGTAATTCATGTTTCACGAATATTTACTTCATGAATAATTCATGGCAATCATGACTATTTAAATCTTGATTAATTCATGTTTCACGAATATTTAATTCATGAATAATTCATGGCAATCATGACTATTTAAATCTTGAGTAATTCGTGTTTCACGAATATTTAATTCATGTATAATTCAGGGCAATCATGACTATTTAAATCTTGAGTAATTCATGTTTCACGAATATTTAATTCATGAATAATTCATGGCAATCATGACTATTTAAATCTTGAGTAATTCATGTTTCACGAATATTTAATTCATGAATAATTTAGGGCAATCATGACTATTTAAATCTTTAGTTATTCATGTTTCACGAATATTTAATTCATGAATAATTCATGGCAATCATGACTATTTAAATCTTGAGTAATTCGTGTTTCACGAATATTTAATTCATGTATAATTCATGGCAATCATGACTATTTAAATCTTGAGCTATTCATGTTTCACGAATATTTAATTCATGAATAATTCATGGCAATCATGACTATTTAAATCTTGAGTAATTCATGTTTCACGAATATTTAATTCATGAATAATTCATGGCAATCATGACTATTTAAATCTTGAGTAATTCATGTTTCACGAATATTTAATTCATGAATAATTCATGGCAATCATGACTATTTAAATCTTGAGTAATTCATGTTTCACGAATATTTAATTCATGAATAATTCATGGCAATCATGACTATTTAAATCTTGAGTAATTCGTGTTTTACGAATATTTAATTCATGTATAATTCAGGGCAATCATGACTATTTAAATCTTGAGTAATTCATGTTTCACGAATATTTAATTCATGAATAATTCAGGGCAATCATGACTATTTAAATCTTGATTAATTCATGTTTCACGAATATTTAATTCATGAATAATTCAGGGCAATCATGACTATTTAAATCTTGAGTAATTCATGTTTCACGAATATTTAATTCATGAATAATTCATGGCTATCATGACTATTTAAATCTTGAGTAATTCATGTTTCACGAATATTTACTTCATGAATAATTCATGGCAATCATGACTATTTAAATCTTGATTAATTCATGTTTCACGAATATTTAATTCATGAATAATTCATGGCAATCATGACTATTTAAATCTTGAGTAATTCGTGTTTCACGAATATTTAATTCATGTATAATTCAGGGCAATCATGACTATTTAAATCTTGAGTAGTTCAGGTTTCACGAATATTTAATTCATGAATAATTCATGGCAATCATGACTTTTTAAATCTTGATTAATTCATGTTTCACGAATATTTAATTCATGAATAATTCATGGCAATCATGACTATTTAAATCTTGAGTAATTCATGTTTCACGAATATTTAATTCATGAATAATTCATGGCAATCATGACTATTTAAATCTTGAGTAATTCATGTTTCACGAATATTTAATTCATGAATAATTCATGGCAATCATGACTATTTAAATCTTGAGTAATTCGTGTTTCACGAATATTTAATTCATGTATAATTCAGGGCAATCATGACTATTTAAATCTTGAGTAATTCATGTTTCACGAATATTTAATTCATGAATAATTCATGGCAATCATGACTATTTAAATCTTGAGTAATTCATGTTTCACGAATATTTAATTCATGAATAATTCAGGGCAATCATGACTATTTAAATCTTGAGTAATTCATGTTTCACGAATATTTAATTCATGAATAATTCATGGCTATCATGACTATTTAAATCTTGAGTAATTCATGTTTCACGAATATTTACTTCATGAATAATTCATGGCAATCATGACTATTTAAATCTTGATTAATTCATGTTTCACGAATATTTAATTCATGAATAATTCATGGCAATCATGACTATTTAAATCTTGAGTAATTCGTGTTTCACGAATATTTAATTCATGTATAATTCAGGGCAATCATGACTATTTAAATCTTGAGTAATTCATGTTTCACGAATATTTAATTCATGAATAATTCATGGCAATCATGACTATTTAAATCTTGAGTAATTCATGTTTCACGAATATTTAATTCATGAATAATTTAGGGCAATCATGACTATTTAAATCTTTAGTTATTCATGTTTCACGAATATTTAATTCATGAATAATTCATGGCAATCATGACTATTTAAATCTTGAGTAATTCGTGTTTCACGAATATTTAATTCATGTATAATTCATGGCAATCATGACTATTTAAATCTTGAGTTATTCATGTTTCACGAATATTTAATTCATGTATAATTCAGGGAAATCATGACTATTTAAATCTTGAGTAATTCATGTTTCACGAATATTTAATTCATGAATAATTTAGGGCAATCATGACTATTTAAATCTTGATTAATTCATGTTTCACGAATATTTAATTCATGAATAATTCATGGCAATCATGACTATTTAAATCTTGAGTAATTCATGTTTCACGAATATTTAATTCATGAATAATTCATGGCAATCATGACTATTTAAATCTTGATTAATTCAGGTTTCACGAATATTTAATTCATGAATGATTCATGGCAATCATGACTATTTAATTCTTGAGTAATTCAGGTTTCACGAATATTTAATTCATGAATAATTCATGGCATTCATGACTATTTAAATCTTGAGTAATTCAGGTTTCACGAATATTTAATTCATGAATAATTTAGGGCAATCATGACTATTTAAATCTTGAGTAATTCGGGTTTCACGAATATTTAATTCATGAATAATTCATGGCAATCATGACTATTTAAATCTTGATTAATTCAGGTTTCACGAATATTTAATTCATGAATAATTCATGGCAATCATGACTATTTAAATCTTGATTAATTCAGGTTTCACGAATATTTAATTCATGAATAATTCATTGCAATCATGACTATTTAAATCTTGATTAATTCATGTTTCACGAATATTTAATTCATGAATAATTTAGGGCAATCATGACTATTTAAATCTTGAGTAATTCAGGTTTCACGAATATTTAATTCAGGAATTATTCATGGCAATCATGACTATTTAAATCTTGAGTAATTCGTGTTTCACGAATATTTAATTCATGTATAATTCAGGGAAATCATGACTATTTAAATCTTGAGTAATTCATGTTTCACGAATATTTAATTCATGAATAATTTAGGGCAATCATGACTATTTAAATCTTGAGTAATTCATGTTTCACGAATATTTAATTCATGAATAATTCATGGCAATCATGACTATTTAAATCTTGAGTATTTCGTGTTTCACGAATATTTAATTCATGTATAATTCAGGGCAATCATGACTATTTAAATCTTGAGTAATTCATGTTTCACGAATATTTAATTCATGAATAATTCATGGCAATCATGACTATTTAAATCTTGAGTAATTCATGTTTCACGAATATTTAATTCATGAATAATTCATGGCAATCATGACTATTTAAATCTTGAGTAATTCATGTTTCACGAATATTTAATTCATGAATAATTCATGGCAATCATGACTATTTAAATCTTGAGTAATTCAGGTTTCACGAATATTTAATTCATGAATAATTCATGGCAATCATGACTATTTAAATCTTGAGTAATTCATGTTTCACGAATATTTAATTCATGAATAATTCATGGCAATCATGACTATTTAAATCTTGAGTAATTGAGGTTTCACGAATATTTAATTCATGAATAATTCATGGCATTCATGACTATTTAAATCTTGAGTAATTCATGTTTCACGAATATTTAATTCATGAATAATTCATGGCAATCATGACTATTTAAATCTTGAGTAATTCGTGTTTCACGAATATTTTATTCATGAATAATTTAGGGCAATCATGACTATTTAAATCTTGAGTAATTCAGGTTTCACGAATATTTACTTCATGAATAATTCATGGCAATCATGACTATTTAAATCTTGAGTAAGTCATGTTTCACGAATATTTAATTCATGAATAATTCATGGCAATCATGACTATTTAAATCTTGAGTAATTCATGTTTCACGAATATTTAATTCATGAATAATTCATGGCAATCATGACTATTTAAATCTTGAGTAATTCAGGTTTCACGAATATTTAATTCATGAATAATTCATGGCAATCATGACTATTTAAATCTTGAGTAATTCATGTTTCACGAATATTTAATTCATGAATATATCATGGCAATCATGACTATTTAAATCTTGAGTAATTCGTGTTTCACGAATATTTAATTCATGAATAATTCATGGCAATCATGACTATTTAAATCTTGAGTAATTCATGTTTCACGAATATTTAATTCATGAATAATTCATGGCAATCATGACTTTTTAAATCTTGAATAATTCAGGTTTCACGAATATTTAATTCATGAATAATTCATGGCAATCATGACTATTTAAATCTTGAGTAATTCGTGTTTCACGAATATTTAATTCATGTATAATTCATGGCAATCATGACTATTTAAATCTTGAGTAATTCATGTTTCACGAATTTATAATTCATGAATAATTCATGGCAATCATGACTATTTAAATCTTGAGTAATTCATGTTTCACGAATATTTAATTCATGAATAATTCATGGCAATCATGACTATTTAAATCTTGAGTAATTCGTGTTTCACGAATATTTTATTCATGAATAATTTAGGGCAATCATGACTATTTAAATCTTGATTAATTCAGGTTTCACGAATATTTACTTCATGAATAATTCATGGCAATCATGACTATTTAAATCTTGAGTAAGTCATGTTTCACGAATATTTAATTCATGAATAATTCATGGCAATCATGACTATTTAAATCTTGAGTAATTCATGTTTCACGAATATTTAATTCATGAATAATTCATGGCAATCATGACTATTTAAATCTTGAGTAATTCATGTTTCACGAATATTTAATTCATGAATAATTCATGGCAATCATGACTATTTAAATCTTGAGTAATTCAGGTTTCACGAATATTTACTTCATGAATAATTCATGGCAATCATGACTATTTAAATCTTGAGTAATTCGTGTTTCACGAATATTTAATTCATGTATAATTCAGGGCAATCATGACTATTTAAATCTTGAGTAATTCATGTTTCACGAATATTTAATTCATGAATAATTCATGGCAATCATGACTATTTAAATCTTGAGTAATTCATGTTTCACGAATATTTAATTCATGAATAATTCAGGGCAATCATGACTATTTAAATCTTGAGTAATTCATGTTTCACGAATATTTAATTCATGAATAATTCATGGCTATCATGACTATTTAAATCTTGAGTAATTCATGTTTCACGAATATTTACTTCATGAATAATTCATGGCAATCATGACTATTTAAATCTTGATTAATTCATGTTTCACGAATATTTAATTCATGAATAATTCATGGCAATCATGACTATTTAAATCTTGAGTAATTCGTGTTTCACGAATATTTTAATTCATGTATAATTCAGGGCAATCATGACTATTTAAATCTTGAGTAATTCATGTTTCACGAATATTTAATTCATGAATAATTCATGGCAATCATGACTATTTAAATCTTGAGTAATTCATGTTTCACGAATATTTAATTCATGAATAATTTAGGGCAATCATGACTATTTAAATCTTGAGTAATTCATGTTTCACGAATATTTAATTCATGAATAATTCATGGCAATCATGACTATTTAAATCTTGAGTAATTCGTGTTTCACGAATATTTAATTCATGTATAATTCATGGCAATCATGACTATTTAAATCTTGAGTTATTCATGTTTCACGAATATTTAATTCATGAATAATTCATGGCAATCATGACTATTTAAATCTTGAGTAATTCATGTTTCACGAATATTTAATTCATGAATAATTTAGGGCAATCATGACTATTTAAATCTTGAGTAATTCAGGTTTCACAAATATTTACTTCATGAATAATTCATGGCAATCATGACTATTTAAATCTTGAGTAATTCATGTTTCACGAATATTTAATTCATGAATAATTCATGGCAATCATGACTATTTAAATCTTGAGTAATTCATGTTTCACGAATATTTAATTCATGAATAATTCATGGCAATCATGACTATTTAAATCTTGATTAATTCATGTTTCACGAATATTTAATTCATGAATAATTCATGGCAATCATGACTATTTAAATCTTGATTAATTCATGTTTCACGAATATTTAATTCATGAATAATTCATGGCAATCATGACTATTTAAATCTTGATTAATTCAGGTTTCACGAATATTTAATTCATGAATAATTCATGGCAATCATGACTATTTAAATCTTGAGTAATTCAGGTTTCACGAATATTTAATTCATGAATAATTTAGGGCAATCATGACTATTTAAATCTTGAGTAATTCGGGTTTCACGAATATTTAATTCATGAATAATTCATGGCAATCATGACTATTTAAATCTTGATTAATTCATGTTTCACGAATATTTAATTCATGAATAATTCATGGCAATCATGACTATTTAAATCTTGATTAATTCAGGTTTCACGAATATTTAATTCATGAATAATTCATGGCATTCATGACTATTTAAATCTTGAGTAATTCAGGTTTCACGAATATTTAATTCATGAATAATTTAGGGCAATCATGACTATTTAAATCTTGAGTAATTCGGGTTTCACGAATATTTAATTCATGAATAATTCATGGCAATCATGACTATTTAAATCTTGATTAATTCAGGTTTCACGAATATTTAATTCATGAATAATTCATGGCAATCATGACTATTTAAATCTTGATTAATTCAGGTTTCACGAATATTTAATTCATGAATAATTCATTGCAATCATGACTATTTAAATCTTGATTAATTCATGTTTCACGAATATTTAATTCATGAATAATTTAGGGCAATCATGACTATTTAAATCTTGAGTAATTCAGGTTTCACGAATATTTAATTCAGGAATAATTCATGGCAATCATGACTATTTAAATCTTGAGTAATTCATGTTTCACGAATATTTAATTCATGTATAATTCATGGCAATCATGACTATTTAAATCTTGAGTAATTCATGTTTCACGAATATTTAATTCATGAATAATTTAGGGCAATCATGACTATTTAAATCTTGAGTAATTCATGTTTCACGAATATTTAATTCATGAATAATTCATGGCAATCATGACTATTTAAATCTTGAGTATTTCGTGTTTCACGAATATTTAATTCATGTATAATTCAGGGCAATCATGACTATTTAAATCTTGAGTTATTCATGTTTCACGAATATTTAATTCATGAATAATTCATGGCAATCATGACTATTTAAATCTTGATTAATTCATGTTTCACGAATATTTAATTCATGAATAATTCATGGCAATCATGACTATTTAAATCTTGAGTAATTCATGTTTCACGAATATTTAATTCATGAATAATTCATGGCAATCATGACTATTTAAATCTTGAGTAATTCATGTTTCACAAATATTTAATTCATGAATAATTCATGGCTATCATGACTATTTAAATCTTGATTAATTCATGTTTCACGAATATTTAATTCATGAATAATTCATGGCAATCATGACTATTTAAATCTTGAGTAATTCATGTTTCACGAATATTTAATTCATGAATAATTCATGGCAATCATGACTATTTAAATCTTGATTAATTCACGTTTCACGAATATTTAATTCATGAATAATTCATGGCAATCATGACTATTTAAATCTTGATTAATTTAGGTTTCACGAATATTTAATTCATGAATAATTCATGGCAATCATGACTATTTAAATCTTGAGTAATTCAGGTTTCACGAATATATAATTCATGAATAATTTAGGGCAATCATGACTATTTAAATCTTGAGTAATTCATGTTTCACGAATATTTAATTCATGAATAATTCATGGCAATCATGACTATTTAAATCTTGATTAATTTAGGTTTCACGAATATTTACTTCATGAATAATTCATGGCAATCATGACTATTTAAATCTTGAGTAAGTCATGTTTCACGAATATTTAATTCATGAATAATTCATGGCAATCATGACTATTTAAATCTTGAGTAATTCATGTTTCACGAATATTTAATTCATGAATAATTCATGGCAATCATGACTATTTAAATCTTGAGTAATTCATGTTTCACGAATATTTAATTCATGAATAATTCATGGCAATCATGACTATTTAAATCTTGAGTAATTCAGGTTTCACGAATATTTAATTCATGAATAATTCATGGCAATCATGACTATTTAAATCTTGAGTAATTCGTGTTTCACGAATATTTAGTTCATGTATAATTCAGGGCAATCATGACTATTTAAATCTTGAGTAATTCATGTTTCACGAATATTTAATTCATGAATAATTCATGGCAATCATGACTATTTAATTCTTGAGTAATTCATGTTTCACGAATATTTAATTCATGAATAATTCAGGGCAATCATGACTATTTAAATCTTGAGTAATTCATGTTTCACGAATATTTAATTCATGAATAATTCATGGCTATCATGACTATTTAAATCTTGAGTAATTCATGTTTCACGAATATTTACTTCATGAATAATTCATGGCAATCATGACTATTTAAATCTTGATTAATTCATGTTTCACGAATATTTAATTCATGAATAATTCATGGCAATCATGACTATTTAAATCTTGAGTAATTCGTGTTTCACGAATATTTAATTCATGTATAATTCAGGGCAATCATGACTATTTAAATCTTGAGTAATTCATGTTTCACGAATATTTAATTCATGAATAATTCATGGCAATCATGACTATTTAAATCTTGAGTAATTCATGTTTCACGAATATTTAATTCATGAATAATTTAGGGCAATCATGACTATTTAAATCTTGAGTAATTCATGTTTCACGAATATTTAATTCATGAATAATTCATGGCAATCATGACTATTTAAATCTTGAGTAATTCGTGTTTCACGAATATTTAATTCATGTATTATTCATGGCAATGATGACTATTTAAATCTTGAGTTATTCATGTTTCACGAATATTTAATTCATGAATAATTCATGGCAATCATGACTATTTAAATCTTGAGTAATTCATGTTTCACGAATATTTAATTCATGAATAATTTAGGGCAATCATGACTATTTAAATCTTGAGTAATTCAGGTTTCACGAATATTTACTTCATGAATAATTCATGGCAATCATGAATATTTAAATCTTGAGTAATTCATGTTTCACGAATATTTAATTCATGAATAATTCATGGCAATCATGACTATTTAAATCTTGAGTAATTCATGTTTCACGAATATTTAATTCATGAATAATTCATGGCAATCATGACTATTTAAATCTTGAGTAATTCATGTTTCACGAATATTTAATTCATGAATAATTCATGGCAATCATGACTATTTAAATCTTGATTAATTCATGTTTCACGAATATTTAATTCATGAATAATTCATGGCAATCATGACTATTTAAATCTTGTTTAATTCATGTTTCACGAATATTTAATTCATGAATAATTCATGGCAATCATGACTATTTAAATCTTGATTAATTCAGGTTTCACGAATATTTAATTCATGAATAATTCATGGCAATCATGACTATTTAAATCTTGAGTAATTCAGGTTTCACGAATATTTAATTCATGAATAATTTAGGGCAATCATGACTATTTAAATCTTGAGTAATTCGGGTTTCACGAATATTTAATTCATGAATAATTCATGGCAATCATGACTATTTAAATCTTGATTAATTCATGTTTCACGAATATTTAATTCATGAATAATTCATGGCAATCATGACTATTTAAATCTTGATTAATTCAGGTTTCACGAATATTTAATTCATGAATAATTCATGGCATTCATGACTATTTAAATCTTGAGTAATTCAGGTTTCACGAATATTTAATTCATGAATAATTTAGGGCAATCATGACTATTTAAATCTTGAGTAATTCGGGTTTCACGAATATTTAATTCATGAATAATTCATGGCAATCATGACTATTTAAATCTTGATTAATTCAGGTTTCACGAATATTTAATTCATGAATAATTCATGGCAATCATGACTATTTAAATCTTGATTAATTCAGGTTTCACGAATATTTAATTCATGAATAATTCATTGCAATCATGACTATTTAAATCTTGATTAATTCATGTTTCACGAATATTTAATTCATGAATAATTTAGGGCAATCATGACTATTTAAATCTTGAGTAATTCAGGTTTCACGAATATTTAATTCAGGAATAATTCATGGCAATCATGACTGTTTAAATCTTGAGTAATTCGTGTTTCACGAATATTTACTTCATGAATAATTCATGGCAATCATGACTATTTAAATCTTGAGTAATTCATGTTTCACGAATATTTAATTCATGAATAATTCATGGCAATCATGACTATTTAAATCTTGAGTAATTCATGTTTCACGAATATTTAATTCATGAATAATTCATGGCAATCATGACTATTTAAATCTTGATTAATTCATGTTTCACGAATATTTAATTCATGAATAATTCATGGCAATCATGACTATTTAAATCTTGAGTTATTCATGTTTCACGAATATTTAATTCATGAATAATTCATGGCAATCATGACTATTTAAATCTTGATTAATTCATGTTTCACGAATATTTAATTCATGAATAATTCATGGCAATCATGACTATTTAAATCTTGAGTAATTCATGTTTCACGAATATTTAATTCATGAATAATTCATGGCAATCATGACTATTTAAATCTTGAGTAATTCATGTTTCACGAATATTTAATTCATGAATAATTCATGGCAATCATGACTATTTAAATCTTGAGTAATTCATGTTTCACGAATATTTAATTCATGTATAATTCATGGCAATCATGACTATTTAAATCTTGATTAATTCACGTTTCACGAATATTTAATTCATGAATAATTCATGGCAATCATGACTATTTAAATCTTGAGTAATTCATGTTTCACGAATATTTAATTCATGAATAATTTAGGGCAATCATGACTATTTAAATCTTGAGTTATTCATGTTTCACGAATATTTAATTCATGAATAATTCATGGCAATCATGACTATTTAAATCTTGATTAATTCATGTTTCACGAATATTTAATTCATGAATAATTCATGGCAATCATGACTATTTAAATCTTGAGTAATTCGTGTTTCACGAATATTTAATTCATGTATAATTCAGGGCAATCATGACTATTTAAATCTTGAGTAATTCATGTTTCACGAATATTTAATTCATGAATAATTCATGGCAATCATGACTATTTAAATCTTGAGTAATTCATGTTTCACGAATATTTAATTCATGAATAATTTAGGGCAATCATGACTATTTAAATCTTGAGTAATTCATGTTTCACGAATATTTAATTCATGAATAATTCATGGCAATCATGACTATTTAAATCTTGAGTAATTCGTGTTTCACGAATATTTAATTCATGTATTATTCATGGCAATCATGACTATTTAAATCTTGAGTTATTCATGTTTCACGAATATTTAATTCATGAATAATTCATGGCAATCATGACTATTTAAATCTTGAGTAATTCATGTTTCACGAATATTTAATTCATGAATAATTCATGGCAATCATGACTATTTAAATCTTGAGTAATTCATGTTTCACGAATATTTAATTCATGAATAATTCATGGCAATCATGACTATTTAAATCTTGAGTAATTCATGTTTCACGAATATTTAATTCATGAATAATTCATGGCAATCATGACTATTTAAATCTTGAGTAATTCATGTTTCACGAATATTTAATTCATGAATAATTCATGGCAATCATGACTATTTAAATCTTGAGTAATTCATGTTTCACGAATATTTAATTCATGAATAATTCATGGCAATCATGACTATTTAAATCTTGATTAATTTAGGTTTCACGAATATTTAATTCATGAATAATTCATGGCAATCATGACTATTTAAATCTTGAGTAATTCAGGTTTCACGAATATATAATTCATGAATAATTTAGGGCAATCATGACTATTTAAATCTTGAGTAATTCATGTTTCACGAATATTTAATTCATGAATAATTCATGGCAATCATGACTATTTAAATCTTGAGTAGTTCAGGTTTCACGAATATTTAATTCATGAATAATTCATGGCAATCATGACTATTTAAATCTTGATTAATTCACGTTTCACGAATATTTAATTCATGAATAATTCATGGCAATCATGACTATTTAAATCTTGATTAATTTAGGTTTCACGAATATTTAATTCATGAATAATTCATGGCAATCATGACTATTTAAATCTTGAGTAATTCAGGTTTCACGAATATTTAATTCATGAATAATTCATGGCAATCATGACTATTTAAATCTTGAGTAATTCGTGTGTCACGAATATTTAATTCATGTATAATTCAGGGCAATCATGACTATTTAAATCTTGAGTAATTCATGTTTCACGAATATTTAATTCATGAATAATTCATGGCAATCATGACTATTTAAATCTTGAGTAATTCATGTTTCACGAATATTTAATTCATGAATAATTCATGTTTTTATGAATTTATAAATAATGATACCTGTGTTTTGTGTCTGTTGTCATTTCTTTAGGTCGATGGGTTTAATGAGCTTTGCAACATATCTTTCAAGAAAGCATCGAGACAGTTGATTCGCCTCAACCCAGCAAAGGTATTGCTTAGCAATGGTAGCTTAGCAACGGTAGCTTAGCAACAGTAGCTTAGCAACAATAGCTCACCCATTTATCTGTTTTCCGAATTCGTTGCTTTTTCGATGTCTTATGAGTGAGCAGTGTCATCAAACTCGACATAGTATAGTTGAATTGAATCCATTGGCTTCTACCGAACCATTTTAGTTTCCATCACATTAATGTGTGATATGAATACATTGATTGTATCCATCCATTTAACATTCTGTGTGAAACTTCCAGTCAGTGTCCGCGCTGTAGTTTGGAGTGCCTCTGAATAGCAATCTTGATGGGGTGCTTTAAACAGCGGCCCATACATACATTGTAATCTGATGACTGCTATCAGATAGCAGCAATAATGAGTCTATGAAAAAATATAGCACAGGAGTTCGCTTGATATATACGACCCTATCTATAGCACTCTATTCTGGGGTGGTGCCAGTCAAAACCGGATTATAGGGAGGGGGCGATGCAAGTAATCTTTTTATGTCACTGTTATTACGCAGCAACTAACCAACCAGCCAAGCATACTATGGGTAAAGCAGTTAGACGTTAATAACTGTGGCAAAGTTACGTTATATTTAGACACCTTTAAAACGTGTTCATACCATTTTATATAGTAGTGAATTCCGTTCAATTCGCTGGATGATTTTTTCCTATACCTCTATGGATCAGGGGTTCTCAAACTGTGATACGCGTACCCCAGGGGGGTACGCCAGGCGCCGGTAAGGGGTACGCGAAAAATTCCAGAAATATTAATTTTCTTTTGAGTTTATGGACTTTGTCTCCGTCTTTCTTTGATTAGCAACGATTTTTAACATTGCAACATTATCGGCATCGTCATTAATTTATTTCACAACATATAATTAGACTGATGATACTATGCGGTGCATGCAACATATTTAGGTTGAGGCCTAGGCCAAGGCCTTGGGTCTATGCTATTATTATAACTTTGAAACAAATAATGTGTAAATGATTGAAAGTACCAAAGCAGAAATTCTCAGCCTATATAGAGCTCAACCTGCAGAGAGTTGAATTGACCTATAGGCCTATACGGGTTAATTTCTGGTCGAGTTTTAAATTTTGTGATTCCTTTCAGCATGTCATATCTGTGTAAAACTGGTTTTTAAACTATTCTTGCTATAAAAAATAGACATGGGGGTAACTCTGTGTTTTAAATTGACAAATTTTAAACCAGACATTTTAAATCTGTGCTAATCAAAACAAGCCAACCGCACTGGCTCTTTCTTACAGAGGGTAATAGACCAATTTTCCCTTTTAAATTTGTTGATAAGATCATATGATTCAAACTAAATTTTTCTCCCTATAATTTATACGGCTCTAATAAACGATGTCACCAATGATAGTTGACACCGCAAGGGGCCTTCGCAATGGCAATTTGTTTCTGATCTGACTTTACTGGGGGTACGCCATCATTCGATTTTCTTACTTGGGGGTACAATAAAAATAAAGTTTGAGAACCCCTGCTATAGATGGTAAAATGGACGTTAACGGCCTGTGTCGGACACGAGGTTTTTGCTTATTTAAATAACCGTTTATGATTAGACACCTTTAAATCATAGTCGCACCGTTTTATATATATGAGTTGATTCTGTTGCATGACTTGCATAACAATGAAACTTCATCACGTGGCTAAGCCTATGTTAACGGTTTGTGTCGCTAAACACACCATGATTTACGATGTTACGTTTAGAAACCTTTCAATCGTTCCTTTCGAGTGGCAGGCCCTATGCTAAACCAGCTTTTGTCGACAGCAACGACCTCTTTTGTCATATGCTGTCGTTATACTCTTTATCCGCCTGTCAATGACTGAATCTCCTGCATTTATTTCATCAATATACATACTTATTGATTTCGTACAATGACACAAGCTTGGATTATTGTGCATAAACTAGGTCATCGTCAAATTTCTCTTTTATACAGAGTTGTGGATTACATGTAGATGTAGTACAACTGTACAACAAGCTTGTAGCTCCATTACCGTAGCTAGTTCTTACAGTAACCAACTTATGATATTGAAACGTTGTCCGTTAAACGAATGATAATTTGAAGCCTCGCTGCAGTAAATTTATGAGTGTTCAGAATTATTTCGACCTAGCGACCTTGAGATTGTCCAATAGTAGCCCACATGCAACAGGGTCACGAAGACAAAATGTTCAGTATTGAGCGCTTTAAAAATTAGCCCATCTTACTCTTTTGGGAATTAACTACTATGCTGCGATAAAAAGCCAAGACAGTAACTTACTGTACTGGCTTTTGGGACAGTATAAAACAAGGGAAAGAATTAATTTCAAGATTGATTTCAAGATTGCCTATCTACTACTTGTGGGGTGCGGTGTGGTGTAGGGTATGCTCGCCACCTTGAAGCCCGAGGGTTGCAGGTTCGAATCCACCTCAAGCCCCAAACCGCCGTGTATGGACCTTGGGCAAGTCCTTCACTCACAATTGCTCAGCGCTTCGGCGTGAAACTCTGATGCAGTGTCCGCTCTGCAGTCGGGAACGCCTCTGAGTAGAGAGAGCTTGAAGGGGCGCTATAACAAGTGCACATACAAATAAACAAACACTGTACTCCCACATAACATGGCTGGTAAAAAGCAGGCAATGAAATGTAATTAGAAACTTCTTGAGCGCCATTCATAGTCGTGGCCATTCAGTAGAACCATTCAGCGCGAGAACCCGAGAGACGCAGCTGATTCCATTTAGGACGATTGACAACAACCACCTTATGACCATTGCAGTCATTAAAGTGTATCGTACAAATTACAGAAAAAGAAAAGAAAAAGAGAGAGAAAGTAAAGACAGAAACTGCGGAACATTTAAGGAAAAGTGAACTGGAATACATTGAAAACTTTGAAGACGTCAACAGATTTTGTTGCTATAAGATGTCATTAAACTGCTGAATAATAATTTAATTACATTGACGCTGATCGTTCTATACGCATCAACGAAATCTGTGTCCCTCTGACGGCGGTAAGCACACACATACACACGCGCGCGCGCGCGCACACACACCCACACACACACAACATTTCTGTAAAAGTCTGTCAATAATACATATGGTTAACGAGAACATACTTCTTTTTGGAATTCTTCTTTCTCGATTGCTATCTACATTCTACAATCTACATGTCTCTCTTCTTCAGACCTTGTCTCTCGGGTTCTCGTACTGGGAGCTCTGCGTGTGTATGTGTGTGCTTACCGCCGTCAGAGGGACACAGATTTCGTTGATGACTGTGACAGACACAAGGCGTCGCTAAACACTCGAAATTTCGTCTAACGTTGTCGTGTTTAGACACCTTTTTATCGTGTGCATCCAACGTTACAATAACAATATGCAGCTGTGAAGTACTAATAATAATTTGGTTATTTGGTCATATGGTCATTTTATGGTCGTGTATTTCGTTTTAGTATAATAATTCTAAAGAAAAACAATTATATAATCTATATAAATAAAGGGAAGAGACTGTGTGTCTGTCTGGTCTATCTGTCTCTGTGTGTCTGTCTGTCTGTCTGTCTGTCTGTCTATGTATTTCCACAGGGGGGTGGGATTGGGTTGGGTTGGGTTGGGGTGGGGTGGGGTGGAGTGAGGTGGATTGGGGTGGGGGTTGGAGTGGGGTGGTGGGTTGGGGTGGGGTTGGTGGGTTGGGGTGGGGTTGGGGTGGTGGGTGAGGTGGGGTGGGTGGGGTGGAGTGGTGAGGTGGGGGTTGGGTGGGATGGGGAGCGGGTGGTTGGGGAGCTTGCGGTGAGGGTCGGGAAGTAAGGAATTGACCGGGTGCGGGGCGAATCCTAAATTTCCCGGTCAGCGCCGGGTACCCTAGCTAGTAGTTACATAAATGAAAATTGCAGATGGATTTTGCTTAATTTTTCCCATAGATCCTCTTTTAAAACGTTTTTTTAGTTGAATGGACTTACTGACTAAAATAATATTACTTCATGTTGTGATACAATGAACACTGGTGACGTTGTAGCTATTGTTTTGACATCTTTAATTGATGGACAGTGTATAAATTAAATTATTTTATGTTTTCGTTGTACTGTTTATAATTTCAATTGTCATCAATGACCGTTGATGTCTTGATTATGAGTTATGACAACGTTAAATATTGGAATAAAAACACAACAGTACGTATTATGTATGTATGTGCACTTGTGGCGCCCTTTCAAGCTCTCTACTCAGAGGCACTCTCGGCTACAGCGTGGACGCTGAATCAGAGTTTTGCCGAAGCGCTGAGCAATTGTGAGTGATGGACTTGCCCAAGATCCCTACACAGCGACTTGAGGCAGATTCGAACCTGCAATCCTCCAACTGCAAGGCAACGAACATACCCACTACACCACTGCGCTCCACAAAAGTAGCTGCATCATAAAAATGTTCTGTTGACCACAGCGGCTTTTTATGTCATAAGCTGTCGTTGAAGTCTATATCTGCTCAAATATATTGAAATATGCCACCATGCTATATGAGGTTGTGTAGGTGGTAAGCCTGTGGGAGGGCAATGTGCAATGCATATCGTCATTAGATACGAACGTACATTATGCAGTCTGTCTTCATTGTTTTAGAACGACGTTGAATACTGTATGATCTGCGACGTGTACATACATCACTCGAGAAAAGTCATCACACTTCGATCTCCTTTACAGGTTACATGTCAATTATCTGTTACCTGTCTAACATATTATAAGCCTGCACCTGCACTTCATTTGCATCACTTTACCTTTTCTCCCCTTCACAGATTTTATGTTACCTTAATTTCCATTGCATTGTGTTAACTTGCCTAACGGTGACATTATTGTATGAACACACACATATGGCACAGGTACATGTACAAAGGAATTGCAATATTGTCTTCATTTATAATACATATTATTACATACCGAGTATATGCTTATCTTGTCCTCACAGAACTCTAGGGTTTATCAGAACACACTGGGAAACACTGCAATAGAAATAGTAGCAACAATGATTAATAATAACAATAGGAGAAAAGATAGCAGTGATAACAATGCATACATACATATCTATGATATCATATCTATGATATCACAATAATAGTGGTACTGATATTCAGGTCTGTTGTTATTGTTGTGCGTAGATGCGCAATCATCTGACGATTCCAGTCCAGGTGTTCTGCGATGCGGATGAGTTGCAGAAGCAGAAGATCGACGTTGACAACGCAACATCATCTGCTCCTCATGATGACAATCAGTTCGTTCAGATCAGCTGCTTGGAACCAGACGGATGCTTCGCTCTGCCTCTCCACATCGCCTACCACTGTAAACTCTACGTTGCACCGGCCAACATGCTGTACGTCATCTGTGTATGAATTGAACTTTGATATGCATGGCTGAATTTGAATATTTGAAGATTCATCAATTGAACTTTAATATGTGTGGCTGAATTTGAATATTTGAAGATTCATCAATTGAACTTTAATATGTGTGGCTGAATTTGAATATTTGAATATTCATCAATTGAACTTTAATTTGCATGGTCGAATTTTAATATTTGAATATTCATGAATTGATGTTTTAATATGCATGGATGAATTTTAATGTTTGATTACCATGGTGAATTTGAATGTACAGTTAGTCTGTTTGTTTGAATTCTTTTTTAGCCAATTTTAATCATATTTCAGTTACGAGAAGACTTCGGATCCGATCTGGTGGCAGGACTTTGGATCGACGAAGGAAAGCCACAGGTTCTTCTCGTGCCAACCAGAAACTCCAAACAACAATGTCTTCTATTTCAAGGTAATCATCCAGACCACTGACTTATTCATGAGTGGAACACGGCAGCAGATTGGGTGGTGTTTGTATTGTAGTCTAGTGTAGATTGTAGTTTATTTAACCCCACTAACGCACCGATCATTTAGTAGAATTTTAAGTGTCAGTAGGCCTACGTTGAGAGAAAAAATGAATTACGACATGATGGATGGATGGATCCGTTTTGACCAGGGTCTATAACAACAGAGGCCGTTACCCTGGACAGAAATTTGCTCGGCATATTACAGCACTTATGAGCTTTCTTCTTTCGAAGTTTTTTTACGACATGACGACCAAACAAGGAATTCATATATTGTCCAAATTGCAATTTAAAGGTGTCTATAAGCAGAAGCTATTAATACCAGTTTCCGGAGTTTAGCAATATCTCGATGTGCACCTTAACCTTTCTTGTTTGTTTGTATGTGCACTTGTCATAGCGCCCCTTCAAGCTAGCTACTCAGAGGCGCTCCCGACTATGGCGCGGACACTGCATCAGAGTTTCATGCTGAGGCACTGAGCATTTGTGAGTGAAGGACTTGCCCATTATTGCCCAAGGTCCCTACGCGGCGACTTGAGGTGGATTCGAACCTGCAATCATCCGGATGCAAGGCGATGAACATGCCCACTACACCACCGTGCCCCATAATTTTGGCAATTATCAACGTAGGTAAAAAAAATCAGTTTTATGGTTGCTGATAATCTGACTTGGGATTGACATTGCCATCTGGGGTATAAAAAAATGCGCCTGGGACATGAAACTATTGATCTATAAGAGACTGAAAACTGTGATTTAAAGGTGTCAGTAAATCTTTCTTCTTTACCTGCAATTTTCTTTTCGGTTTTGTAACAAAGTGCTTCAAACATGAAAAAGTCTTTAATGTTTTTGTGAAGAAATTTTAAGTATTTATTGTTTGATTATTTACATAAAGAAGATATTATAGACGACAGGATTTAAATCTGGACTGTTCGGAGGCCATAATGTAGAAGAAATGGTGTCTCTCTTGTTAGCATTTCAATGGTTTATCTAACTCTGTGGGTTGCCGCTGTTCTGTTGAAAAAGAAAACAGCCTTCTGGTGCTATAGTCTATAGATTTCTGATAACAGGTGGAAGATGTTGTGACAGCAGAGCGTTGCGATAATATACTCCGTTAATTTTTAATCCAAGATCCCTGAAGACCAAAATTGGAAACTATCAAGCATCGAAATGCAACGAACACCATAACAGACTTCCTGAAAACTGAAATTTCTGGAGATGAAATTGAAATATTCATATCTTTCTATCCGTTCAAATTTATGACATGATATTTTGGAATCCTATTCTTGGTTCAAATTCTCTTATTACTGGGGAATTTTAGAACGATTAATCATCAGCCATCAGAGATATAAGAAAAACAGTATGGCTTACTATTGATTGAACCACGGTATATAATAATTGTATTTTGAGTTTAGGTTCATTTGGAGGACGATGTGGCTGCGAAGAGACCTTCGTCCATTCCACGTCCTCTTCTCAATGGAACACTCCATCTCAGTCCTTCCATCGTCCTCCACAACCTTCTCCCATTCAACATCCACTATTCACTTGAGGTAGGTCATCGATTCATCTCCCTCCCTCCCTTTCTCTCTCTCTCCCTTTCTCTCTCTCTCTCTTTCTCTCTCTCTCTTTCTCTCTTTCAGTTTCTTTCATTCCTTTTGGAACATCGGACAACAAGGTTTCTCCATTCCGTACGGTCGGCTGCGACATTTACTGCTTCGCTCCAGTCGATACCATAGATTGAGTATTCGCATATTACGAATATTAAGATTTTCAAGTATTCACGAATATTAACGAATATTAAAACTGCCAACGAATATTATATTCGTGAAAAATTATGTTATTTCAAAAAATTCTTTATTCTTGTTCTTTCAAAAAAGTCTTAATTCTTATTTTGTTATTTTAACTTTTACTGAATGAATTGTACAAAATTGAGTTAGCCTATGCATATGCCTGTATCAGTAGCCTAAGTGACACTGTGACAATAACTTTAATAGATTTAGCCTATCATTACAAACTTCAAGGTCTCTGCTGGGTCTGGCCAATGTGGCTATGCTGCATTCATATCACATTCGATACTTAATGACAGTTAATGTTAGTCACTTTGTCTGACTTCTGGCCATCCTCCCGAGCGAAAAGAGGCAGAGCCACCGATGGCAGTACTGTTGGCAAGTATAGGCCTAGCAGCAATAGTAGGCTAAATTATAAATAAAGTTTAACTGCCTATAATAGTTACTGCAACTTGATAAAGTTGTTTTATATCAGTGTAGCAGGATGAGTAAATATAAATGCCAACGCAGGAAATATTAGAGCCAGATTACAAGCAAAAATTATCCCGATCTCAGCATATTAAGCACATTGCAGTTTTGAATTCAGGCTATTCAGCCCTGTCCTGAATGCGAGTGAATGTCATGGAGAAGACATATTATGCCTACATAGGCCTTTACTTAAACTGCTTTACCGTGTAACATTGCGGTTTCGATGGTTCACTTTAATCCGTTAACGAATATTTACGAATATTTACGAATATTAAAAAATCTTAATATTCACGAATATTTACGAATATTAAACCTAAAAGTCACGAATACTCAATCTATGGTCGATACCGATCTCCATCAGATCATCCCTGAATGTGCTTCTCTAGGTCTGTCTTGGGCATCCTCTGGTCCTTTTTCCTTCTTCGTGGATTCATAGTCGCAGTTTATATAGCACCACTCCGAATAGACGTCATGCACCAGGGGAGATACAGACCTCACCACACAGAAACAGGATTGAGTAGAATGGATTTTGTGGAACAGGTTATGGTCAATTATATAATAATAATAATAATAATAATAATAATAATAATAATAATAATAATAATAATAATAATAATAATAATAATAATAATAATAATAATAATAATAATAATAATAATAATAATAATAATAATAATAATAATAATAATAATAATAATAATAATAATAATAATAATAATAATAATAATAATAATAATAATAATAATAATAATAATAATAATAATAATAATAATAATAATAATAATAATAATAATAATAATAATAATAATAATAATAATAATAATAATAATAATAATAATAATAATAATGATAATAATAATAATAATAATCATGACGACGACGATGATGATGATGATAATAATCTTTGTTTAATTGTCAAACTGACACCGCAGAATTATTACAGTTATGAACGGATGATCACAAGTTATAGCAGAAGTCGAATTTAACTGTCAACGGCCAGCAGGGCGCCCATTAAGTCCTACAATTTCCATCTGCCAATTGGAAGGTTGAATGACCTTTGGGAGGTCATCCATGTACTCTTCATGCCAGAGTCTTGACCATTACCCTAATAATAATAATAATAAGAATAATGACAATTTATATGGCGACGTAAAGTGGCCATACCGCTACAAGGGCACCTCACGAACAGCTGGCTGCGAGTTTAGTCTTAAATCCCTCTCCTCTCAAGGTCGCTGTACGCTTAAAAGGTCTCACGCCTTTGCTGTTGCTCTGCCTTCATCTGGACCCCATGGAAACCAGATTTGGACATTCTTAAGACACTGATATCTTTTGAAAAACTTTCTGATTTAACGCAGTGCTCACGAATGAGCGGTGCCCTGCGCTTGGGTGTGGAGCAAGTTTGGATGTTACGTTTACGATATCATAAATAAGTATGATAGAAAACTGTGATAAGCACAGAGCTCAACATTCATAGCCCGTCGTGTATCAAAAGAATACATCAAAAGAATACATCTCTATGGGAGTTCGGGGATCATCTGAGTGTGGGGATCAGTTGGTTCCTTGCTGGAACAGTCTTCTGCTTACAAAGGCTGTCAGAAGTAGCTGAATTCTGACATTTTCAACTTATTTCTTAATTAGTTGCAATAGTCAATACGCATGTAAACAAAGTTCATTACTAATGTTTTAAGATGTGCGATGTTCAAATGTTCAGATAACTGAATAGATGATGACATGATGACTAAATGCCATATGTCTTCTTTTGGTTGTACAGGGCAGTGCACTGAGCCAGCTAGGTCCAGGTGACAACATTCCTCTCTTCACCGCAGATCTGGCAAAGAATCCAAAGCTACAACTTCAGGTAAGACTCTCTCTCTCAACTAGTCAATTAATAATTATAATAATAATAATAATAATAATAATAATAATAATAATAATAATAATAATGATAATTATGATAATTATGATACTAATAGTGATAATGATTATGATAATAATAATAATCATAATAATAATAATAACAATAATTAATTTTTTTAAATAATAATAATAATAGTAATAGTAATAATATATAATAGTAATAATCATTAAACGTCAATTTATATGGCGCCGTAACATGGCCATGCCGTTACAAGGATGCCTTACAAAGCAGCGAACAAACTCTATAATAATCAATCGCCTTCTTATGAGATTCTATCGCAGCCGCTGAGGAGTAATATTTCATATACCCCAGTTTACTATGCTTGTAAACATTCAGGATCCTGTGGAGACCAATGATTGGTCAGAGCACTTCGCATAAGTTGCATTTGCTGCATAAGTTGCATTTGCTGCATAAGTTGCATTTGTTGCATAAGTTGCATTTGTTGCATAAGTTGCATTTGTTGCATAAGTTGCATTTGTTGCATAAGTTGCATTTGCTGCATATGTTGCATAAGTTGCATTTGTTGCATAAGTTGCATTTGCTTACAGTCTCTATGAACCAACAATTGACCCTGCTTTCATCACTGATCAAAATTCAGTGGGTTCGTCAAGATAAGCCATTAATTCCATCCACTGCTAGTCTATCATAACCATATTGTGTACGTACGTTTGACACTGACTCGATTTATCTACAGCTCTACTTGGTCATTTAATTCTGATGGAATTCGATTCTAATAATAGGAGATTAGGAGTTGGCACTGCATTCAGCAGTTGCAAGTTGCAACCCAACTGAGCACAGTTTCATTATTAAACCCAGGTTTAAATTTTTCCCCAAATTGTTAGGTTTCTCAAGCATGATCACATGTATGCAGTATGCAAGAGAGAAAAATCGTCATATAACAAGTGCTTCAGATACTTGTTTGACGAGTAACTAAGTGTACTTGTTTCTTTTGTTGCCTTCAGGTAATCAACTACCTGAGCATCGACTGGACTGGTTCCGTGGAGCTGAACTCTGACCTTGAGGAGTTCAAGGCCATCAACCTGGAACCGGACAGCAACGTTGAAGGTCAGAACAAGCAGATGAGTCTGAGTATCCACATGAACCAACGACTTGCGATGGATCTTTACGTCTACTCTCCATACTGGATCATCAACAAAACGACGCTTCCCATTCAGATCAGGGTAAGCAACTTCATCGTCCCATCCAGGGGCGGATCCAGGAGGGGGCCAATCCGGCCATGACCCCCCATTTAGAAATTTCTTTATTTTTGACCAGCTATTTTGCTCGAAAAGTAGATATCCCCCCATGAATAGTTCCGTAGGCTTTTAGCCCCCTTCGAAAATTTCTGTATCCGCCCTTGTTCCCATCTCACTTTGTTCTCACCCACCGTCATGGTAAGAATGACATCACCATCTTCACCCACATTCGAGTAGAGTTCTGAGTTTCGTACGATGACAGACCTATGCAGGTGCCTCTAATATAGCAAGTGCAAAATGTAAACATCCTTTACACCATGTTTTCTGTGCATTTGGTCTTGACGTGTGTGTTTTGTTGCACTTATTCATGCAGGGTTCGAGATCAGAAGCAGTTTATGAGAACAACGATTCACTGGATCCACTGCTCTTCAGGTTTAAGAAACATCGCCGGAAAAAGGTCAGTTATGAAGATTACGATGAGGCAGTAAGTAGTTAGGTCGTTGATTAATTGTGGCAATCGTTTCGGAAGGTTCTGCTCCATCGAACCTTATAGGTAATGATGCATTTTGATATCGGGTCGTCATGCACCCTTCGGTTGGCTACCCATGCACGCACTCATCATTGCACTTAATAGAAGTGTAGAACTTAGTCGATGGTGACCATCGCTGGTGATCCGTGATTGCAAGTGCATCCAAAACACTTGGTGGCTTCTATGAAGTTCTATCCCCTATTCAGGGTGGGTGCAACTTAGCCCAGTGAAAAACAAGAAAATCACTTAATCAGAAATGAAGCAAAACTGACGTTGGGAGGGAAAGTCGACCCAGGTAGGGGAATGAGACAGGTTGTTGATGAGAATTCCCTGAAAACACTCAGCAGCAACCTCAAAAGAGAAAAACTCATCTTTCGAAGTGACATTTGAGGCATTGGAGGATCCGATTTGACCAGGGTCTATGACAACAGAGGCCGTTACCCTGGACAGAAATTCGGCATATTACAGCACTTAAGAGCTTTTTAGCGCCCCTTCAAGCTTCATACTCGGAGGTGGAAAATGAGATGCAAATATGAAACGTAAGATGAAATTAGGTGAACGTTAGACAGACTGACAGACATGCTGTATATGTTATGTTGTATCATAGATCAATCGTTTGTTTCGTTTGTTGTCGGTAGGCTAAACTTCGAGTCTACAATTCCAAATGGACGCGTTCCTTTTCTCTGGATACGATCGGAAGCAGTGGAGTCGTCATCTGCTACGACAAGGAACGCAATCGAAGATACCAGGTCAGGATGATGATAATCATAATCATGATAATATGCTATACTAAGATCTTAAAGTTAAAGACTAAGTCTCGATTATTTTAGCCACGACGTTAATTTTAGGTTTTCTCTTTAAAATTCGTAAAATATGTTTAATTGAAATGTTCGTTTGTTACAATGCTTTCACAAATAACGAGTTGGTCGAATCATTGGCTTAAAATGTTGGACAGTGATTATCCGAAATCAAATGTTGTCTTCTATTTGACATTGGATCTAAGGCAGTGGTTCCCAACCTTTTTTGACTTGAGGGCCACTTTTTCTAAGTTGGAGGACATGAGGGCCACTTTTCTTAGTTGAAGGACTTTAGTGGGGGGCCACAATGTTATAATTGTATTAACTAAAAGCATATAAAAATTGTTATAATTGATTCAAAATATAATGTCTGATGTTATTTATCGACATTAAAATAAAATAATTTGTTACAGAAAATAATAATGTGTTCTACCCTGTCCAAATTGTTAATTTTTTCATATATTTTTGATAATTCTTTGAGAGATGAAGACCATTTTCTGAGGCCTGCCGGGCCATTTTCTGAGGCCTGGCGGGCCACTTTTGGCCCGCGGGCCACGGGTTGGAAACCGCTGATCTAAGGTATAGGCATTATGTAAAGTAGCCTATACACTAGTATACAGTATCTGATGCCTGACTGCTCAATATCGCATGTAGCAAATACATTGAGTCTACCTTCCTTCTGTAAGGATGACTTCTTTTGACACTCTTCACTCTGATACTCTGACGTAAAGCATCACTCTCAAATAAATAATAAACTAATTGATGAAATGCTCTTTTCTTAGTTTCTGCTTCAAATCGAGTTGTCAAAGCTGAAGCTGACGAAGATCGTAACCGTGATGCCATATTTCCTCGTCGTTAACAATTCTCCGTTCCATCTGCGATACATGGAAGACAATGAACAAGCCGATCTCTGGATGGACTTTGCACCCAATGAGGTTCAAATTATCCACCAAAGTTTCTTTGTGTTTGCCGAAAACTGTTTAGGATTACCAGTTAGAGTTCTTCGCCTGTGTAATAAGTGTGTATGTGTTTTTGTGTGTGTGTTTGTGTGTATGTTTGTGCATACGTGTGCGTGTGTGGGTGCATTTGAGTGAACGAGTGTGCGTGTGTGTCCATGTCTTAAGGTTTTGTTAGACATTTTTTCAAAACTCTAGAATTTCATTTTGAGAAATTTGACATTGGAATTAAGTTGTCTGTGTTTGTGCGGTAGTGTTGTCCGTTCTGGCCGTCGACTGAATCTCCGAAGATGTACATAAAGTACGAAGAGAGCAGCGTCTGCTCTCAGCATTTTCCCGTTGACCGGCCACACAAGACCGTTCTACGCATGGAGAAAGGGGTCAGACATCATCAGACATGATGAACAGTCGTTTCATTATCAGTCACTTTCGTTCATTCGTTTCATTCATTCATTTCAATCATTTATATAGCGCCCTTTCACGAAGCTGAGACACTCCCAGTTTAACCACGGTGATGCAAAATGTAGGGCAGGGGTTCTCAAACTGTGGTACGCGTACCCCTGGGGGTACGCCAGGCTCCGGTAAGGGGTACGCGAAAATTTCCAGAAGTATAAATTTTCATTGAGTTTATGGACGTTGTGTCATCTTTCCTTGATTAGCAATGATTTTTAACCTTGCAGCATAACTATAACAGCATCGTCATTTATTTATTTCACAGCTTTTAAGCCTAATTAGACTCAAATATTATACAGTGCATGCAGCATATTTATGTTTAGGTTTATTACTATAGTTCTGGAACAAATAATGTACATGTATAATATGGTTGAAAGTACCAAAGCTAAAAAAACTAAGCCGATATGGAGCTCAAATAGCGGAGCTGAATTAGCCTAAGGATTAATTTCTGGTCGATTTTTAAATTTTGAGGTTCCTTTAAGTACGTCATATCTGGGTGATACTGGTTTTTAAACTATTCTTGTTATCAAAAATAAAGATGGGGTAAATTTGCGTTTGAAATTGGCAAATATTGAACCAGATATTTATAATCTGCGCTAGTCTAAACAAGCCCACAGCACTACAGCTGGGTTGGCTCTTTCTTATTGGTCTGGACCATTTTTCCCTTTTAAATTTGCTGATAAGATTATATAATTCAAACTAAATTTTGCTCCCTATATAAGAATACAACTTTAATAAGCGAGGTCACCAAAATGATTAAATGGACTTACAGTTGTCACTACAAGGGGACCTCGCAATGGCATTTTGTCTCTGATCTGACTTTGCTGGGGGTACGCCATCATTCGATTTTTTACTTGGGGGTACAATAAAAATAAAGTTTGAGAACCCCTGATGTAGGGAGAAGGTTGACGAATCATTCATAGGTTACAGACCTTTTATACATCATCTCCAACGATAAACCATTTGAGACAGAACGACCTACAACTTGATCACTCTCACTTGCTCAGTCAGTCACTAACTTTTACTTAGCCTACTCATAGTACTCAATCGTTCACATGATAATTACAATTTCTATTTGAAAATTTATATAACGTCAAAGATAGTAGTTAACATGTTGTATCCATATCTGCCTGTCTAAAATAAATCACTGGTGTGCAGATGCTCATGCATTAGCATTTTCACTGATACAAGCTTTGTTAAAGAGGTTGAGATGTTAGACAGATTACGAAACAAGAACTGCTAATTGTTTCCAATTTTTGCATTCGGTGACATTTCATGTTGTTTCGTTTTCTCGTTAGACGGCGCTCTGTGTCGACGTGACTGTGACTGAGATATCGATCGTCGTTCGAGTTCTTCCTTATCAACCAGGAGATATTCCCGTTCGAATAGACAACCTCTGCGAAGACGTCTTCCTCAAACTACACCAAAAGTACATCATCTTCATCACTATTATTTTATTTATTTATTTTATTTCAGAAATTTATATAGCGCCTCTTCAAGGTAGGCTACTCAGAAGCGCTCCCGGCCCAGCCACGGCTAAATAAAACAGTTTTTAGGTTCTTAAGGAACAGAGCGGAGTGACCCCTGGGAATTAAGCGCAGTGTATATATGATTATCATTATTTATTATTTGTTGTTGTTAATAGTAGAAGTAGCAGCAGCAGCATTTTCATGACTATGATTAGAATTATTAGTAATAGCAACATTTAGTGGATGTAGGAGTATTAAGAGTGTAGTTATTGTTACAGATATAAAGCAGGCAACATAGTTTGACAGAATTAAATAATATTATTTTATGATATAATATTATTTTTACTAGTAAGTGCCGTCATTGTTAATGCGTCGTCATCTCGTTTGTAACATAATTCAATTCATTTGTATTGCTGAGAATCTTGCTCTTAGCCAATGTTCAAGTAGCCATTTGTGACCTAGATTTGATCTGATCATATCCTGGTTTTGGTTCACCATTGTATTGTATTTGAATATTTATGAAGTGACTCTGGTTGGGTGAACCGTTCGGAAGCACTCCCAGTACCTCAAGATCCCGCGAGACGAAGCAGGTTTTGATAGGAGAGAAAGAAGAAGAGAGACTGCCTGACATAATTGTAGAGCGAACAGAAAGAGAAAGTGAATTTCTAAGAACTGCAAATTGAAGCAAATGATCGAGACATCAGTTAGATTGAAACAGAGTAGACACTAGTGCAATAGAAGTTAATGGCTACATTGGAAAGAATGGATATGTGTGTGTGTATGTGTGTGTGTAACTGTGTATGTGGTGTTTCTATAGAAAGCAGAGTCAGGTGACTCTTCTGTCTCCGAATCAGTCCGTCCTCTACACCTGGGACGATCCAGCCGCAGAGAGAACGCTGATGTGGAACGTCTATAATAGACGCAAACCAAGCTACCCGGCCTTCATCAACAAGGTCAGCATTTGAATGCACAATGCCATGACAGCGTTCCTTAAAAGTGTGATTTATAAATACCTTCATTTCAATATAATTATACGTTCATACACGCATAGACATAATTTTGCACATGCATACAGAAACATGCGCATGCACATGTGTAGTATGTGTAAATACATGCGTACCACACATACACACACACAGGCATACTTGTATTACATCCTCCGATCAACTTACATGTACTTACATCCATTTAGCCTTAATTTGTTTATTATATACATGCGCTTTCAAGTATGCATGCAGGTGTACATACATGCATGCATGTATGTATTCATGCATTCATATGTACAATTGTACATATGCTTTCATACATTCATGCATGCATATGTACAATTGTACAAGCATTCCAAATGCTTGCCTGCATTCATGCACACTATAAGAGAAGACAGAAATGTTGTTAAACATTCCAACATTGAGTTCAAACAAGAATAGAGGCAGATATAGATATATCGGTGATGTGGTTACATTATTATTATAAGTCGTTGATTGCTCTAACTTAAATTACATGGTTTATACAAAAACCATGTGCTATACAAATAATTGTCTATTCCTTTAAATTGTGTAACATGGTGGATGACGTGTGGACGCATGGTTAGGATGGCAGTGGAGCGGTTCAGCTGAGCATCCAGACGGTTCGGAGGAGCAGCGTCATGTGGTCGAGCAGTCGGAAGAGCATCTACGACGATCGCAAGATCAAGAACGATCGATCGGATACGATACAATACGACAGCAGCTCAGACGGTACGATGGGTATACAATACATGTATGGCACTAGCACCACACTTCAGTATTACAGTTGGTATTATCAGTATCACTGAACTGCTGTTGTAAACTTCATTTATCTACATTATTATCATTATTACTATGACTATTATTATTATTATTACTGTTATTATTATAATTATTACTATTATTATTATCATAAATACTGTTACTATTATTATTATTACTACTATTACTATTATTATTTCTATTATTTCCATTATTACTATTATTTTTACTATTATTATTTTCATTATTACTATTATTATTATCATTATTGCTATTGTTATTATTATTATTATTAAGTTATTAGTAAGTATATTCTTTAGAAACCAATTGCACTTTGGTTTAACAGGCATCTAAAGAATCCAGTTGAAAAGTAAAGTAATTCTGTGAGAGTTGCTATATTAATCTATAGATACAATACATCATCATCATCGTCATCATCATTCTCCTGTCGTCCTCATCATCATCATCATCTTCCATCCATCATCATAATTATTTATTAAGAAAGAGAAATTCTTAATAAGCAAACAACCGAGGAGGAGCCAGAACACCAACCAACTTCCCTACAAACACACACAGCAAAATCCATGGATTTATTTATCTTTGAGAAAGATAAGACAACACCACGAGTTCCACGACATGGCATACAGTGCAAGAACGTACGTCGCTAACATCAATGAGACCCATCAGAAATGCTAGAAGAGATGAAGCTCTCTCTCTCTCTACCTCTGTTTAGGAAGCGCCTGAAGCATAGGCGCAACCACCCTATGGGACCCACGGGACGCGTCCCCCCCAACTTTTGAGTGGTCCCCTAGCTTTATTATTATGGTCCCCCAACTTTTAGGGCGTGATTCATTATAGTCCGCCCCAACTTTTAGGACGTGATTGCGCCTATGGCCTGAAGACTATACTATTCGTTAGCGGCAGTGCTAACTTTGGGTCGGGAGCGCTGCTGAATCTGTGAGCGGCGCTATACAAATGTTCAATTACAATTACAATTACAAAGCTCATTGAAAAGGTGGTAAATGAATAGCAGCGATATAATAATAATAATATATGTTTGTCAGACGACAGTGATGGTGAGGCTGGTCCAAAGCACGTCTATCTTCGTCAGAACACTCGCACAGACAAAGTGGTCGTCTACTGGGTTTCATATCTCGATGGAATTCAACGCGTTCTCATTCTTACACAGGACGAACGAATCGCGAAGAGAGCCATCAAGGTACAACACGATCCACGATATTATGACATCTAATCGCTATCTCTAGTCATCTAATTAGATCAGAACTGAATTTTTATTGTGATCTGTAATGTTGTCTTAGATTACAGTTGCGTTAAATTGCAAAATTCACATTTACATTTGCTCAGTAATTTGATGATGATCTTTGCAATCCAAGCTTTCTTCTCATTTCAATATAGTTGAGTCAGCTGGAAATAAATTTTTAGTTTCCCATCTAACGCTGTATGATATTCTATTGCTTGTGATTTAATAGATAGCAAATAGATATAGATTAGGTGTCAATAATAGATGAGGTCATGATTGGATTAGCTTTGATTAACTTATGATTAGATTAGCTTTGATTAACTTATGATTAGATTAGCTTTGATTAACTTATGATTAGATTAGCTTTGATTAACTTATGATTAGATTAGCTTTGATTAACTTATGATTAGATTAGATTGCATTTGCTTTTGCTGAACAGGACCTTGCTTGATCTTGCACCATATAAATGGCATGCGTCTAATCTAATCTGTCACTGTAATCTCTCAGATGAATGAGGCAGAGCTGGCACTGCAGGCCATCTTCCTATCCATGAATGGTGTTGGCATATCACTGATGAACGACCTCAGAGAAGAGGTCGCCTTCGTCTCGCTCAACAGTGGCGCCACGGTGTGGGAGGTGGAGATAAAGAACCGGTGGAAGTTGCTCAGCATCGAGATTGCTTCATGGCTGGAACAGCAGTGGCTCAAGGACGAGTTTGGAAAGATTCTTCTCGAAGACATCGTTGAGGTAGGGGACGGCGGCACCAGAGTCTCCTCTTTATAGGTTAATTAATCGTTAAAATACGCAGCAATAATAAATAAATGAAAAATGTTGGGTTTTCTTATTTCTATTGTTTGAAAAAAGACTTTTCCGCCTCTGCTCAGTGGCTTTTGCAATTTCTTTCTCAACTTGAGCATTCCCTTTTTCTTTGTCTTAAAGAACCAGTATCTTCTGGATGCACACTGTGGTTTCATTGCACCATCATCGGTTTAGGCCTTTTGCGTTATACTCTGGTGCTAAAGAAGATAGCCTACTAATATATAATATTAGCGATGATTTGAATGCAGGCTGATCTCGGTAAGATGGAGATGATAAAGCCGTATGTGGGAAAGCTACGTCGCACTTTCAATCCGGCTGTTTGGCTACAGATGAAGAAGTCAGAGCACAACTCATACTTTCAAATGAAGATCCATTGGATACAGGTAGTAAACGTAATTGTAATCGTAAAACTTCTCATTTATAAAGCACTTTTTCAGGGCACCAGCTTATGAGAGCCCTAATGTGAGCCCTGCGTCATGTCAAGGGGTTTCGTGCAGAGATACCAGAGGAAGATCCAAGTTTGGTTGCCAGAGTCCAGAGAGAGAAGCAGCTGTTGCAGGATGAGCCTTCATCCTAGACATAGGGATCCTCTCATCAGCCACAGTTGGGGGATAGATTCACTGTTCTGTGCATTATTTGGAAGACAGTCTGAGCAGCATGAACTCAAAATACACTAATTTCACAAGACATACTGCATGCAATACGCCAGCATAACAAACGTTGTGAAGAGATATTAAGCTAAGGTGTCGGCAACTACGAGTGGTACCAGAAAGTAGCAAATATTACTAAGAGGTGTCCAAACATATATACGTGCATTAGTTAAGTGTATAATTGTATCTATGAAGCATAAGTAAGATTGCAATGTGTTCAGAAAGTAAGAGCGTGCTATGACTGTTGTTTGACGTGTGTTGTCTATGTTTCTACGTAGATTGACAACCAGTTGTATGACTGTTGTTTGACGTGTGTGTATGTATCTGTGTAGATTGACAACCAGTTGTCTGATGCTGTCTTTCCAACCGTCTTCAATCCATATCGTGTTCCTGCTTATGTCATCAAGAAGTCCGGTCCAAAGCCATGCATTGAATTGACTGTCGCAAGACGACAAGTTCCAGAAGTTAATCTAGACACATTCAAGTTAGTGAATTATAGAATGGATGGGAGAGGGAGGGTGCTTTTGGTGGATGCTGGAATGGATGGAAGGTGGGGCAGGTGGATTGGGTGGGTAAGCGAAGTGGGTGGATTTGGTGGGTAGGTGGGGTGGAATGGATGGGTAGGTTGGGTGAGTGGATTGGGTGGATATTGTGGATTTGGTTGGGTCAGTGGATACCGTGGGTCGGTGAATTCGGTAGGTAGGTAGACTTGGTGGGATTTGTGGAATTAAGTCTATTTGTGGGAGGTGTAGGTGCAGTTGGGTAGGTACATGTAGATGGATAGATGGCTGGCTGGTTGGATGGTTGGACGGACGGACGGATATTGTATGGATAGATTATTGGGTGGGTAGGTTTGTTTAGCTGATGGATTGACAGGTCGATGGCAGATAGAGATACAGCATGAGAAAATGAGTGACATAGAATTTCTTTGATTCCATGGATATATACTGCATTTATCTTAATCATCTTCCGTTATATAACTTTTGTTGTATTCTTGTCTGTTGTCAATTATTCTTTGCAGATACGTGAAGCTGCTGATGCAGGAGTTTTGCATCAATTTAGACAAAGGTTTCATGATGTCCATCTACGATCTCTTCATCTCAAGGCAAACGCCAAAACCTGAAGTGAGACATCAGTTCATTTAACATTTCTACACAGCACATCCATTATCCATTATAAGCCTAGATGCCTGCTTATCCACTATACGCTGCCTGCTTATCCACTATAAGCTGTCTGCTTATCCACTATAAGTATGCTGTCTGCTTATCCACTGAAAGCTGTCTGCTTATCCACTATATGCTGTCTGCTTATCCACTGAAAGCTGTCTGCTTATCCACTATATGCTGTCTGCTTATCACTATATGCTGTCTGATTATCCACTATAAAATTATACTGTCTGCTTGTCCACTATGTGCTGCTTGCTTATCCACCATAGGCTGCCTGCTTATAAGCTGTCTGCTTTTCCACCATAGGCTGCCTGCTTATCTGCTACAAGCTCTCTGCTTATCGGCTATAAGCTCTTTGCTTATCCACTATAAGCTGTCTGCTTATCCGCTTAAAGTTGTCTGCTTCTCCATCATATGTTGTCTGCTTATCTACTATAAGCTGTCTGTTTACACATCTTAAATCTACGACTAATATGTCAATCAGTCAGTCAATTGATGATATTTGATTGAAATCGATTGTTTTCATTGCAGTCGTATCTGTTGGGTCGTGACGTCAACAAGGCGACGATGAGTTTGGCCGACAAGATCCGATTGAACGACTCAAGCCGAGCGACTCGATCTGTCTTCGAGTTTCTTCATCTCTCACCGATTAAGGTGTCGATCAAATCATATCTTTACGATTATTATGATTTGTTTAATCAAAATCTGTTGATCATTACTGTAACTTTTGTAAACCAAGCTAGCAATAATGTAAATTATGTTAAGTAATGTTAGACGAAAGTAAAAGTAAGTAAAGTATGGAAAGTAAAGTAAAATTAAGTAATTTATATTAAGTAAATTACATTTGTAAATAGGGATCACAATCTGTGGCCACTGAACATTATGCATATTTGTAAAGTCTGCACAATGCACATGGAGGTATAAATAAAGTTCTATGATGGATACAGGTAAGTCTGGTGACTTTATAAATGAGACTTCTTCTTCCTTTTCTTCCTTTTCTTCACCTTCATATCTGATGTGTGATATCTTCATATCTGATGTGTGATATCTTCATGCTGATGTGTGATCTATCTTCATGCCGATGTGTGATCTATCTTCATGTCGATGTGTGATATCTTCATGCCGATGTGTGATCTATCTTCATGCTGATGTCTGATATCTTCATGCCGATGTGTGATCTATCTTCATGCTGATGTCTGATATCTTCATGCTGATGTGTGATATCTTCATGCTGATGTGTGACATTTTCATGCTGATGTCTGATATCTTCATGCTGATGTGTGACATCTTCATGCTGATGTGTGATCGATCTTCATACTGATGTGTGATCTATCTTCATGTTGTCAGATGCATGTGAGTTTGTCGTTGGATGGACGCGCACATTTGTCTGCCACTTCATCCGTTGCCAACAGCAATGCGTCGGTAACATCAGACATCGTCGATTTCTTTCTGAATTCAGTCGGTGCCAAACTAATCGACGTCAAGGATGTCGAACTGAGGTAGGTGCAACCCAAACAGACAGGAACAAGGTTGGTGGAACTAAGGTAGTTGGAACTTAGGTGTATGTTCGTGTAACTGATTATATAGGTGGTACCAAAATAGACAGAACCAAGGTATACATCGAACTTTAATAGGTGGAACTGAGGTACAAAACCTGGTACATGTTAGTGGAACTGGTTTGTGGTGCCTGTGTAGATTGCACTGATGATAGACGATCACATTATGTGGAGCCAAGATAGATGGATCAATGTGGAGTGTATAGATGAGTTTAATTTATAATTAATGGAGTCTTTGTTGTATTTGTCAGAATGGCCTACTTTGAGCGAGAGGCTGTGCAGCTGAACTTTCAACAGCTGACGCATCAGATCTTCTCTCACTACAAGACACAGTCTCTGCAACAGGCTTACGTCCTTCTACTTGGCCTCGATGTCCTCGGCAATCCATATGGACTCGTCAAGGACTTCACGCAAGGCCTCGGAGACTTCTTCTACGAACCATTCCTCGTGAGTTCCACTTTTAATTTTTGCGTCTCTATTTGAAAAAATTAATAACATATCCTAACCGGTAATAATTGTAAGAATTAATCTGAGGCTGTGATAATAAATATATACGTAGCGATTAGAGTGCTGTAAGCCAGGGGTTCTCAAACTGTGGTACGCGTACCCCTGGGGGTACGCCAGGCGTCGGTAAGGGGTACGCGAAAAATTCCAGAAATATGAATTTTATTTGAGTTTATGGCTCTGTGTCAATCTTTCTTTGATTAGCAATGATTTTTATTTGAACGTTGCAACATTAACAGTATCATCACTTATTTCTTTCACAACATACATGCAATTAGACTCACATATTATACAATGCATGCAGCATATTTATTGTTTAGGCATATTACTATAATTTTGAAACAAATAATGTCTAAATGGTTGAAATTATCAAAGCCAGAAATTCTCAGCCTATATACAGTTCAAATAGCGAGAACTGAATTGGCCTAAGGATTAATTTTTGGTCGAGCTTTAAATTTTGCAATTCCTTTCAGTGCGTCATATCTGGGTGAAACTTGTTTTAAAACAATTCTTGCTATGAAAAGCAAATAGGCCTATGAGGTAAATTTGCGTTTGAAATTGACAAAATATTAAACCACGTATTTTAAATCTGTCCTAATCTAAGCGAGCCCACAGCACTGCAGGTTGACTCTTTCTTACAGAGGTTATAAGCCTATAGACCAATTTTTCCATTTTAAATTTGCTGATAAGATTATATGATTCAAACAAAATTTTGCTTCCTATATACGACACTAATAAACGATGTGACCAATGATTAAATGGACTTTATTTGTCACATGCAAGGGGCTTCGCAATGGCATTTTGTTTCTGATATGACTTTGCTGGGGGTACGCCATCATTCGATTTTTTTACTAGGGGGTACAATGAAAATAAAGTTTGAGAACCCCTGCTGTAAGCAATGGTTGAGAAGCACTTGTAGCATGGAAACAACAAATCCATGCAGCAGAGAACAGTTTTTATCTATCTTCTAAACAGAACTAAACAGAAACATGTGGCGGCTTTTTCAACCTGTCTTCCTTTTTGCCAAAGGTTTTTTTTATTGCGATTTTGCTTGAAGCAACAATGTATGACAGACGTCTTTGCCGACTATTATAAATAAGTTGTGAATAAGTTGTGGCCCTGCGCTTAGCTTTGGAACAGCACTTTGGAAGCTTAGAGATAAAAAAGAGCAAGCAGAATGATTACAAAAGGTTTCTTTTGTACACTGTCCTTTCTGAGCAATGTTTTTGTATTGAATTGTATTGAAATTGATTGTATTGAATTGTATTTTATTGTATTGTATTTTATTGAGTTGTATTGTATTTTATTGAATTTATTCTATTGTACTGAATTGTATTGTATTGAATTGTATTGTGTTTAATTGTATTGTATTGCATTGTTTTGTATTGAATTGCAATGTATTGAATTTTATTGTAATAAATTGCATTGTATCGAAGTGTATTTGATTGTATTGTATTGTTTTGTATTGTGCTGTATTGTAGGGTGTCATTCAGGAACCAGACAAGTATGCTGAGAATCTCGTCCAGGGCATTCGTAGCCTCCTAGGTCACTCCGTCGGTAAGTATGGTTCTTTCCACAGAATATTCAAGATATTGTTAATTACTGTTAATATTATATTAATACTATTATTAATTCAGAATTAACGTATGATACACACGACACGAACCAATGATGCAACAAACCAATCAATAGATTATGAGATCGATATCTAGAAACCGTTTTCTCAACCATTCTATCTTCACATTTCTTTCAACCTAAACAACTGCATAATACATATTATGCATGCATACACAAAATCCATAATCATACATCTATGTAATGCGTACTGATATAAGAGGCCGTCAATAAATGACGTCACGCAATGTTGGACATTTTTTAACACCACCCCCCTCCCTCTCATCACGCGACAACACAAAAGTCATACGATATTTAGTTAGAGATCGTCACAGATGTATGACCCTCCGACCCCTCCTTGGTGTGTGCTGTCAGTTATGGACGGTCCCCATTTGGATGCGTATGTACATGGATTGTCTGTCTGTCTGTTTGTTGCAGGCAGTCTCGCGGGATCGATGTCGAGTTTTGCGAGATCGATTGGAAAGACACTCGCTTATCTGTCGTTCGATGATGAATACAAACTGGTCGGTTCAACTAGAAATAGACTTTTCATTTGGTTGATGGTGGTGGTGGTGGTGGTGGTGGTGGTGGTGGTGGTGGTGGTGGTGGTGGTGGTGGTGATGATGATGATGATGATGATGATGATGATGGTTGTGGTGATGGTGGTGGTGGTGGTGGTGGTGGTGGTTGTGGTGGCGGTGGTGGTGGTCAGGGCTGTACTGGTAAATTTTGAGGTGAGTACATGCTGACCGGGAGAAAAATCGACTTTTTTGGGTGCAAAATTTCTGACGACCTTTTTTTTAGTCATCCGCCCAAACATTTCCCCACTTTTCCCGTCCAAAAATCTGATGACCTTTTTTAGTCTTTCGCTCCGAATTTCATGGAAAACACACCTAAATCGCCTAAATAATTTGCCTCTTTCGTGCGTACACCCACATGCTCTTTGTGAGGTGAGTATATGCTGTATACCCGCATGTACCCTGGTTTTCGGCGGTGAGTATACGATGCCGTTTTTTCCCGTATACCCTTGATTACAGCCCTGGTGGTGGTGGTGGTGGTGGTGGTGGTCGTGGTCATGGTAGTTGTGACGGTGGTAATTGTTGTGTTGATTTGCTGATCAGATGAGGCAGCGTCGGATACAGCAGCATCCGAGTCGACTGCCACAGAGTCTGTGTCTGGCAGGCAACAGCTTTGCAATGGGAGTCTGTCTTGGTCTCTCTGGAGTCATCCTTCACCCACTCAAAGGTCAGAGGTCTTTGTCATCGTCGTCTGTTATGGCAGGACACGGCAGCCTTTAGGCTCCAGTAAAATAATTGTTTTATGACCTCAAGATATTCATTATTATTATTATTTACATTTATCATTATTATTTTTTTATTATTATTATTTTTTATTTATATTTTTTTTAATTTTTTTTTAAATCGCTTATTATTATTATTATTGACACTTTCACTATTTCTACCTTTATCAAATTTCATACTATTTAATGGCAATTCTTTTATTTGTGAATAATAATCTAATAAATATTAATAATAATGATTCTACTAATATTAACTTACACAGAGAACAAGGATTGCTAACTCCTGTTTGGTGGCACATCCCATCATAGTCTGTAAGAGGGATTATTCATATCTCGGTCGAAATATAATAGCATTCATAACAGTAATGATGATGATGATGATGATGATGATGACGATGACGACGATGATGTTGTTGACGACGACGACGATGATGATGATTAATAAAATAATAACATTAATAACAATCATGGCACGTGAGATTAGTGTGTCTGATGATGATGATGATGTCTGTTGTGATTGTAGGAACGAAGGAGGAGGGAGTCGAGGGTTTCTTCAAAGGAATCGGAAAGGGTCTGATGGGATTGATAACGAAACCATCTGGAGGAGCGGTCGACATGGTCAGCATGGCATTCGATGGACTCAGACGGTTCGTTCGTTCACCATCAGAAATCAGGAGAACTAGGAGGAGGACAAGGTGGAGAAGGACGAGGAAGAAAGGAGGGAGGAGGAGGAGGAGAAGGAAGAAAAAGAGGGAGGAGGAGGAGAAGAAAAAGAGGGAGGAGAAGGAGGAAGAAAAAGAGGAAGGAGGAGGAGGAAGAAAAAGAGGAAGGAGGAGGAGGAGGAGGAGAAGAAATGATATGGGCACGAAGGGTGGAAAAGGAGATGGAAGGAAGGCAGTCTTAAACACCTTCATAGGGATTTGAACCGCAATCTCTAGATTAATACAGGACTCGAACTCACTAACCACTTCCACCAACCAACCACATTGAAACTCGTAAGGTACTCTAGATTGGCCAATTGATGTTGCAAGCTGCGTTCATGTCAGCCACACCGAGCGAATCTACATGTATAATAGTCGAAATTGATTGAATTGATTTGCTAATAATCATCTGAATGAAAGACACAGAACTGGTAGTGGAAGAAGAATATCTGGAATCGGTGTGGGAAGATATTCCATTATAGCAAGTGATGTGTGCATGTGTGAACTGGATGGGTTTCTTCAATTATTATTATTGACTTTTTATATAGCGTACCTTCAATGTGGTGATACGGATCCATGTGTGTAATAATTCGTCCGTCTTTGCATTGCTCTCCATTGATCCACAATTTAGTGCTCTGAATGACTCTGTTGCTGCAATGACATATTACATTGTCTTTTGTCTTTTGTGTGCAGATCGGCTGAGATGGGAGAAGACGTTGTTCACCGAATGCGTCTTCCAAGATACATCCACCCATTGGTACACCACTCCTACATTACTCTCCATTACTTTATGTTGCATACAGCCTATCAGAACAAGGTATCAGTGGAATACAATACTATGCTAGCATGCAGTCCACCACTATACAAAGCAAAGCTCTACAATGCGTTGCTTGTCCCATTCCGAATTGAGACGAAACTCATTTTGATGGTTTTCAAAACGCTTCATGAAACAGCGCCTGAATATATTCACGATTATTGTTCGAAGACCCATTCTTCTGCTTCTGGGCTGCGGCTTAGGTCGCTTTGGAAGACCAACCTTTGTGTACGTTTTGCATTCTCGGTTGCTGGTCCCAAATGTTGAGTCTTCCACCGGACATCAGATATTTTATGGTGGTGCTATAGAATTTATTAGGTTACATAGAAATGATGATAACATTGATCTGTTTGAAATGCAGGGACTGACTCCATTCTCCACATATCAGTCGGTTGGAATGAAGATCCTGCACAGCGTAATGAAGTCGAATAATCACGAGAGCGACATCTATTGGGCGCACGCTGCTCTTACAAGAGACGAAAAGTCAGATGTCGTTCTTGTTACCGACAAGTGAGCATCTAATGCAAATGATCGGATAAATAATGATGATTCGTTATGTTTACTTCGCTCACTATATTATTATCTACATTGTTGTTGGGCAACGCGGAGATGTAGCGGGTATGTTCGTTGCCTTGCAGCCAGAGGGTTGCAGGTTCGAATCCACCTCAAGCTGCCGTGTAGGGAAGTTGAACAAGTCCTTCACTCGCAATTGCTCATGCGCTTCGGTGTGAAACTCCGATTCACTGTCTGCACTGTAGTCAGGAGCGCTTCTGTGTAGATCTTTTGAATAGGTGCTATGGCAAGTGCACATACATACATTGAGCAATTGTGAGTGAAGGACTTGCCAATTAGTGTACAGTAGTGTACAATTGTGTCCTCATTATGAATGGATTTCTAGGCATCTAAGCAGAACATAATATTTGCAGTTGTAGTCTTTGAAAGTCTACGCACGGTGTTTGAAGGAGCATTCGACAGATTTTCGTTTTTGTGTGTTGTTGTAGGAGAGTCTTTCTTCTGAAGAAGTCAAAGTCTTGGGGAGAGTGGTCAGTTGACTGGGAAGTTCCTCTGTCCACTCTCAGCGATCTTCCTCTCGTCGTTGACGCAAAACTTGTCCTGCGACTTAAAAAGGTCGGTCAATGGTTATACTTGAGTCCGAGTCTAGTTTTGTATTTCTTATCGTAAGTGTAATCAGACATGTGTGTACATACATAAATTGTATGTAATGTAAATCTTCAAGAATTTATCTGCGGTTGTAAAAGCTACATTGATCAGAGAGACCAGCTTATAACACCTTCACCATATAGAATCCAGTCAGCAGTAGCAGGTACAGGTCAAACTCCCGAGAGGCCAAGTCCAATATGACTGCGTGGTGCTACAATGGTGATGATGGTGGTCGTGTGCTGTTGAGTTCGGATCTTCCCTTCTCTTAGATCGACCTTCGTGGGCTGGCAACTTGGGATTTAATAGCACATGATGTTACCAACCATTGACTGGATTGTTCAATGAAAGACGACAAGAAAACCTGTCGCAGTTCATCTTTTTTAGACAACAGACGAACTTCAATTTACAGGGTGGGCCAAAAATGTGACCACTAAGGATTTTTTGCCAATATCAATTATTTGAGATGCGACTTAATAAAATCGTTTTCTGTTGCGTTATGTTTTTTATCATCAAAAAACAGTGGGAGAACTCGCTAAAAGTAATTTAATTTTTATTCTGTTTGAAATATTCTGATGAAACTTGAAATGAGTTAACTTTAAGTCAGTTAAACTTGATTTGAACATTCTTACTATCAGTCAAAATATTGGTAAAAACCTGAAGTCTAGCTTTTTTGCCCACCCTGTACAATTGTACATCTCTTTAACATCTGGCATCTGATTTAACCTGATTTGATATTTCTGCTCCACTACACCTGGTGGCCAACTCAGCCATACTGAATAGGCCGTATACTGAGATGCAAGGCTAGGGGGGTGTTTTGGGTGTTTGAACACCCCCCGAAATGGAAAATGTGAAAAATAATATAATGCTTTTACGAGCACATGATGTAAAAACCATGAAATAAAACCATTAAAACACCCCCCGAAATATGCCGGATGACTAAAAAAAGGTCATCAGTGTTTTGGGGAAGGAAAATTGGTGAGTGAAACACCCCCCGAAATCAAATCCTGGCTACGGCCTTGCTGAGATGGGAAGATAAGATGGTAAGGGAGAGGATTAGCCACCCGCCCTCATATGCCAAGGCAAAGAAAATGAAGGTGCTAACACTTAATACCCATTGCTGCCTCAGGTCTCGAGCTTGATGGACCGCTTTTCTTAGTCTAATTTGTTAAGTTCATGGCAAGTTTTTTGATGGACTGTCCCCCCCTGCATGTCGTGGACCTTAGGACTGTTCCATTGCCTGCTCAAGGGGTGTAGGGATGGCAATGAGTGATCTTGTGCTCACTACAGCGCATAGGAACTTCCTTTCTTACTGTAATACCCAGATTAAATGCCTTTATAGGTTTTTAATTTGGTGATTTGTGATGTGTATGTGTTTATTCTGTGGATGTGCAGAGTGATGTCGAGACGAGTTGGAAGGCACGAGAGGACAAGGAAGTCGCATGTTCAGACGAGGAACTTCTCAACTGGATCCAGAAGAAAATCTCCAAGGCAATGAAACTCTAAGGTTACGCTTTCTTGCATCTACAGTTTTCAGACAATGGTCTTCAATGTCTAGCAGCAAAAGGATCTCTCGACTGAGAGCACTTCGCATCATCAACAACTGGGAGCTCTTCTGAAATCATCTTTAAGAAACCTTCTTACATTGCCTCAAAGGATTGCTTTGAATATCATTGTAAAATGTGGTAAAAAATTGCAACAAATTAAGCTTATTGCGCAAAAATGCAGATTGCCATGAACAAAAGTTATTGGTGATTTTTGCAATTGGAATACCCTACCTGCCTACATCACACGCATACGCCTATTCTTGACTCTATTAGCTCAAGCGCTTTTAAGCATGTCTTTCCCATTTTATTGGAAGCTGCTCCTCTTCTGAAGTTTGAAAGAACCTCTTCTGAATTTAGAAGAACCTCTTCTGAATTTCGAAGATGTCTAAGCGTTTTATTGTGACTTGACGAATTCTGTCGATGTTGTAATGTTGCAGTCAATGTGCAGACGCCACCTAAACATTCCAGCTCTTCTTTGTAACGTTTATATGTGTGTGTGTGTCAAAAGAATTCAAACCCTTTGAAGCACAGCATTATACAAAGGTATTAAGAAGGTTCTGATCCATTGAATGCATTGCATCAGATAAAAGTGTTTAAAACTTACCAAACTATTTGAACACAGCAATAGATGATGATGTACATGTAAATGCTTCTGACTCATTCAAACATTGCTTTCGAGGGAGGTGTCCAAAAACTTTCTGATCCTTTAAAATAATATTTCTAAAAGTTGATCCTTTAAAATATTTCTAAAAGTGTAGTATCGAATGAATGTCCGAACTGTGTTGGATGTCAAGCTGGAAACTTTATTGTGCAAAAATCCATGACAATGCTTGTTAACCCTTTACCTGTTCATTTTTAAATTTTAAGCCCGTTTTCAGCGGATATTCTCGAGGCAAACGGGTAAAAGATTAATAATTATAGTTTCTGTACTGATACAATGATTCTGCTTCATACAATGCCAAATATTTGTGCATGAAGAACTCTTGCTTTGTCACTAATGCCAGAATCTGCAATTTTCAGTATTAGTAAAAATATCTGTTTAATTGTACTGTGTCATCATAAAGGTGATTAGTGTCGCCCTCCTTCTTTCTCCATTCTTTAGACTGGCAATACCAGAACAACGGCAGAGGTTATCTGCTGTGAACATTTTTTCTTCAGTTTGTAAGTTGTATGGTTCTGATGAGATCCCGAATAATAATTATGACCCAACCAAGAACACTGGATGTTTATTTGGAGATAATATCTTCATATCTTAGTTAATTGATGCACACTTGAAACTCAGAACTTATGTTGATTTTGCCAAACTTTCTCCATTGACTAAATGTTGATGATAGGACATGCTACGCTAGGATGTAATTCAGTATATTGTAATGTTTCAATGTAATGTAACAAAAGATTTATTTAGAGCCTTATGAGAAGCCCTCCTTATTTGGCTATCTAACTGACGATAGGCAGAAACTGTGGAAGTGAATCGATTGAAACGTTGCTTATTAGTTATTGGTTACTTTTAAGAACACTATGTTCAAACAATATGAGTGGCTTTGCTGTCCCCATTTCATCGATGATTTGGACTGGCACTACCAGAGTACTACAGGCAGTTAGATGGTACTTATATTTAAATGTGGATTGTTGCAAGGAAAGGTCTGATAGTGATGCTTAAAGTGACTGTCAATGGCTAAACAGCATTTATTTATTTATCACTTAGGTCTAAGAAGACAACAGGAGCAAAATGTTTGAGGTTTCCCGGTTCAAATCGTTATTTGACTGATTTGTTTAAGTAATTATGAATATCATTTTTGTCCAATTAATTTCCTCATTTTTGAAGTTTAAATCTGAACAATTACCTGCATTGCTACAACCCTTGTTTTATTCTCATTTTAAAAGCAAGATTTAATATTACATGATCCTTTTTTTAACCACAGACCATATCTAGGACTATGTTTTCTGTTAGATTAAACTGTTGTGTTAAATATACTTACATTGAAATTTGAAGGACTGCAACGAGTATGGGTTTGCTAAATGGTGTGTGGGCAGTGTTTCTGGTTTGAGATTTGATCTTGTTTGTGTATGTGTGTGAATCAGATTTTAATCTCCACTGCTTTTCTTTAAAAAAAGAAATGTCGATTTTTTTTCTCAAATTAAATTATTTTTTACCCAGTGATTAGAGTTTGAAGCACTGAGTGATCGACTTTGTGTTTATCATCACTGGCCATTTATGGGAGAAAGAAATATATTCATTCTGTCCAAACATGACTTGATTATTGTGGGAACAAAATATTCTAGGTAGGAAAGGTTGTTTTAAACTATATGTTGTTGAAGTTTGTGAAATTTGTCATGCTTAAATGTGAGTATTCAGCTTTATAAGAAATATTAATGAATTGAAGTTTAATTGTGCGTTTACCATTGAAAGTGCATATTGTATATTCGACCCTAGAAGAAATTGTTAGTGAATAGTCTGATTAATGATAAAGATCAGTTCTCGGTATTACTGATTTTTGTCTTTGCATAATTGGTGAGCTTAGGTATTGATATCTTGATTACTTTTGATGATCATAAAAGGCTGTAAATAAAGAGCATATTATCAGCAAGTAAAAGGAATTTATAAATTGCATTAAAAATCTGTTTCCAGTCTCGTCTGGTCTGCCAGGTTCTTTTGTACTCCTGTATACTCTTTGTCTTTTATTGATTGGTTACTTAATTATTTGCATTGTTTGTTTTATACTGAGATTTAAATTTCATTACAATTTTATTTTTTGTTCATTATTGTGCAATGTGGAAAGATCAAATTAATGAGCTTAGGTTTTTATGTCATTGCTAGTGTGCTGGTGGAATTTCTAGCAATGTGCTGGTTACAATGTCTTTGTTACACATGTAATAAAGTATTTAATGTTTAAAATATTTAATATCTTAGAAATTTCATGTCTTTGATATTTGGATTTTAAATATTTCATGATTATGGGGCATATAAGTTTTTTATGATTTTAAATATTCAATCTTGAATATTTTATTTTGCATTCATTTCTAATTCACTGCAATGTTTTCAGTATGTAAAATTATCTTAAATATTCTCATGCTTGAAAGATTTCATTGTTTAAATGCATTCCCGATGTATAGCAGATTGTATATGACTTTTTCTGGCTTGCTTAGATGGACGAATACTTAGTTAAATTATTAACTAATTAATTATTTAATTATTGTTTCATTGTTATAGTTTTTCTGCAGAATATATGTAATTCCAGTGAATGATCTGATGAACTTGTTTTAATGGGTAAGGATTACACAAATCAGTTTTAGACTTACAATTTTTGAGCATCAATTTTTGACATCAAGTCAGTTGGATGTATTTGACTCTTGCTTTGCATACATGACAACCATTTCATATTTTCTATCCATTTTTCAACCGATTGCTGGCACTAGCTTTAGTCCTCTGTAGTTTTATGAGTAATAGTATCTCTCTTGCAACCATTTTGGATACTGATACTGTTCACTTTCTTGGTACTGAACCTGTTTCCAACCATGTGTAGTTATTAGTATCGTTATTACAGCTATTCGAGCACTCTTTTCGGTACTTGGTGTACACTGGTTTTTCTCTTGTAGCTATTTCAGAGACAAATACCGCTAATGATACTTTGTTGGTTCTGCATCTGTATTTAAACTTTTTGTATAATTGGTACCTGTATTTCGATCGTTTGAAATACTATTGCTGGTACTTGGTACCAGTATATCTATTATTATTATTGTTTTGATGACCAATTATGAGTACTGTGTACTTTTATTGAATGCGTTTCTGTTTTTAAACGCTTGCAGCAGATGAATAGACTGATGAATAGACTCTGAGTGTCTGCTTCCTTTCAGTGTTTGCTGGTTTCCAAAAACCATCAATTTTGGTATCTCTTTTTCATCCAAGGTTACCCCCATTAGCTTTCCTTTATAACTTTGTGGACACTGATAAATTTTGGGAGTAGGAAAATATTTAATTGCGAACGTGATGTCCAAAAAACCTAGAAATCGTTGGTTGAAACAGTAATATTTTGGGAGGAATTAATGGAAAGTTTTGAGGCAAAACATGGGCAGAACTTTGTGGTTTAACCAGGCAGGTTCTGTTAGTTTGTTTGGTTTGTTAAGAAAAGTTCACAAGTAATGTTTGTAATTTAATGCATCATTAGCTCATTTCATATGTGTAGTGCAGGCCTAAAATATCTAATGACTAAGATTTTGATAAATACTATTATCATCATCGTCATCATTATTACTACTTCTACTGCTACCACTACAGCTATTTGAAGCAGTATATTTATTGCTTAACTGAAGTTGAAATTAACCCTCAAACTGAGAGAAAATTATTGCACTGTTGTTCTAGAATGCTATTAATTCTTGTGAATAATGTTGCTAAAGTTATATGAATGCTGGATGTATTAAAAGCGTAGTTTCCTGTTGTAGATTGGAATTGCCTACATAGATGTATTTGTGTGTATGTATATATATATATACAGATATAGATATTGTGATGTATTTGCCAGATCTGTTCTGTACAGTCTGATGTAGCCTAGAATGTTAGTAGATAAAGAAAGATAGAGAGAGCGAGATAGAGAGACAAAGGTGTCAAATTTTCATGATTAAATAAATTTTTGTCGCACAGTGTTAACCATCTGTTGACTTGTTCATAATTGATTAAAATGTCTGTTAATTGTAATATAATAAATTGTTTCGTTTTAATTTTCGCGACCAAATTTCCTTAAAGTGATTTATTGGATAAACAAATCGACTTCATCCAAACCGACTGATTTTAGTTTGAGCGCATGTGTAGCCTTATTGACATAACAATTCTCCATTGTACGTATGTATGTATGACATTTGTATGTATGTATGTATCAATGTATCTACATGTATATGTATGCATGTATGTATGTATGTATGTATGTATGTATGTATGTATGTATGTATGTATGTATGATCACTTGTGAGGCGCGATGGTGTAGTGGTGGCGTCATTGCCTTGAAGCCGGAAGGTTCGAGGTTCGAATCCACCCCGCCGCGTAAGGACCTTGGGCAAGTCCTTCACTCACAATTGCTCAGCGCTTCGGCGTGAAACTCCGATGCAGTGTCCGCTCTGCATTCGGGAGTGCCTCTGAGTAGAAGGAGCTTGAAGGGGCGCTATAACAAGTGCACATACATACATACATACACTTGTTATAGCGCCCTTCAAGAATTCTACTCAGAGGCATACTGGTGACCCACTGATGGTGGTGGTGGTGGTGACGACGATGATGATGAATGTGTAAAGGCCTATGCTATAATTTGAGTTAGTCTTACGTTAATAAAGTATTGCTCTCTTTCACACACCACTAGAACTATCTCTACCCATTCCCTTTGTAGGGGTATGTTGATTTGAAGTAGGTTATTGAAGCCGGAGGGTTGCGGACTCAAATCCACCTCGAGCCGCTACGTAAGGATCCTGAGCAAATCCTTCAATTGCAATTGCTCATGCGCTTTGACGTGAAATTCTGTAGCCCTGTTATCGGGAGCGCCTCTGAGTAGAAATCTTGAAGAAGCGATTTAACAAGTACTTATAAAAGGAGCGCGGTAGGCCTATTTGGTAAACTCCGCCAATGGTTGTACTCTGCCAGCGCCAGTCCCAAGCTACAATAATGGAGGAGGGCGTCGCTAGCCACCTTTGTTATGGCAGTGTCGTTAAACAGCAACAAGCAAGGTAAGCCTATTTGGTGCAAAACATCAATGTTACCTTAGCAACCAGTAAGACACGCCTGAGATACGGCCAAGAATTTGGCCCCCAGGCTGCGGGCCTGCATTATTTTCACACACCGCTAGAGTGTGTGAAAATCGGATAATAAATTATCTATGATGATCAGCACCTCTGGCATGACGAGCGTTCGTAAATTATCGGTGGTGAACCGAAGATTGTGAGGCTTACCATAAGCACTCAATATTGATCAGTGGCGGATCCAGAACGTTTCGAAGGGGAGCTAAAATTTTCGGTCTTGGGCAAGGATAAATTTAATCTTTAGTCGCCGGAAAATCTGATGACTTTTTTTTATTTTTTTAGTCGTTTGACCGATTCTCACGGAAGATATACCATTTTATCCGCCAAAAAGTTTAAGTTGACGACCTTTTTCTGCCGAATTGATGGGGGGCCCACGTCCACTTTCCACGCCAAACTGGCTGGTGAGAAATAACGAATTTTCTAAATGGGGCCATGGCCGGATCCCCCCATGGATCCGCCCTTGATATTGATCAACACATGTCATGATCATAAGATCTCAATATTGATCAACAAATGTCATGGTCATTGGATCTCAATATTGATCAACACATGTCATGGTCATTAGATCTCAATATTGATCAACACATGTCATGGTCATTAGATCTCAATAATGATCAACACATGTTATGGTCATTGGATCTCAATATTGATCAACACATGTCATGATCATAAGATCTCAATATTGATCAACAAATGTCATGGTCATTGGATCTCAATATTGATCAACACATGTCATGGTCATTGGATCTCAATATTGATCAACAAATGTCATGGCCATTAGATCTCAATATTGATCAACACATGTCATGGTCACTAGATCTCAATAGCCTATTGATCAACACATGTCATGGTCATTAGATCTCAATATTGATCAACACATGTCAATGTCATTAGATCTCAATATTGATCAACACATGTCATTGTCATTAGATCTCGATATTGATCAACACATGTCATGGTCATTTGATCTCAATATTGATCAACACATGTCATGGTCATTGGATCTCAATATTGATCAACACATGTCATGGTCATTAGATCTCAATATTGATCAACACATGTTATGGTCATTAGATCTCAATATTGATCAACACATGTCATGGTCATTAGATCTCAATATTGATCAACACATGTCATGGTCATTGGATCTCAATATTGATCAACACATGTCATGGTCATTGGATCTCAATATTGATCAACACATCTAATGGTCATTAGATCTCAATATTGATCAACACATGTCATGGTCATTAGATCTCAATATTGATCAACACATGTCATGGTCATTAGACCTCAATATTGATCAACACATGTCATGGTTACTAGATCTCAATATTGATCAACACATGTCATGGTCATTAGATCTCAATATTGATCAACACATGTCATTGTCATTAGATCTCGATATTGATCAACACATGTCATTGTCATTAGATCTCGATATTGATCAAAACATGTCATGGTCATTAGATCTCAATATTGATCAACACATGTCATTGTCATTAGATCTCAATATTGATCAACACATGTCATGGTCATTAGAGATCTCAATATTGATCAACACATGTCATTGTCATTAGATCTCGATATTGATCAAAACATGTCATGGCCATTAGATCTCGATATTGATCAACACATGTCATGGTCATTAGATCTCAATGTTGATCAACACAGGTCATGGTCATTAGATCTCAATGTTGATCAACACAGGTCATGGCCATTAGATCTCAATATTGATCAACACATGTCATTAGATATCAATATTGATCAACACATGTCATGGTCATTAGATCTCAATGTTGATCAACACATGTCATGGTCATTAGATCTCAATGTTGATCAAAACATGTCATGGTCATTAGATCTCAATGTTGATCAAAACATGTCATGGTCATTAGATCTCAATGTTGATCAAAACATGTCATGGTCATTAGATCTCAATATTGATCAAAACATGTCATGGTCATTAGATCTCAATATTGATCAACACATATCATAGTCATTAGATCTCAATATTGATCAACACATGACATTGTCATGGTCATTACATCTCAATATTGATCAACACATATCATGGTCATTAGATCTCAATATTGATCAACACATGGCATGGTCATTAGATCTCAACATTGATCAACACATGGCATGCATCCTTAGATCTCAATATTGATCAACACATCTAATGGTCATTAGATCTCAATATTGATCAACACATCTAATGGTCATTAGATCTCAATATTGATCAACACATATCATGGTCATTGGATCTCAATATTGATCAACACAGGTCATGGCCATTAGATATTTTCCCAGCAGTCTCGCTTTCGCTTTTCATTCTCGATTTTCGAAAATAGGCCTAGACTTTTCAGAAAATGCGCATCTGCCACGTAGTTGCAACATTTTGCTGTTCGTGCATCACGCGATCGCTGCAGTCTGGGTTAGAGCTCTGCGCCGACTTAACAGTGTCGGCGGCGGCGCGCCGGTCATTTTTTGTCGGCGGCGGCGGCGCGCCGATAGACAAAAATCGACGGCGGCGGCACCCTCAAAATGTCGGCGTCAGCGGCGCGGCGTCGTCGAATTAGTGCTCCAGGGTCGCACACTTATTTTAAAAAATTTACAAAAGCAATCTATGTTATAAAGATATGCGTGCTCAGCAATTCTTTTTGGAAATTATCTAGTCTTATATTAAGTTTCATGAGAAACAATTATTCTCAGAATAGACGTTTAATTACATAATTCTACAAAGGCTTGATTTACAAGCCAATTGACGTTTTCAAATTCAGGCCTCCCGCTTTCGTAACCTACTAATAGAAGTTAAAGGACTGTTTGCGCAGTGGCGGCCCTACCTGCCTATTTTACTGTTGACCTGCGCTTCGACCCGTCACAAATTCTTGAGGTACATTTTCTTGACGCGACCTGCTGAAAATGTATAGCTGCGTGTATGCAGACATGCATACATACATACATACACAAACATACATGCATGCACACATACATACATACATACATACATACATACATACATGCATGCATGGATACACACATACAATACATACATACATACCGTTTTTGCGTAGAAATGTTTGTCTGTCGCAAAGTGGGAGATTTCGTGAATGAATACAAAGTCATGCAATCTTGTCCACAGATGCGGGTACTTGCAGTTTTAAAAATTTTCCTTTGTCAAAGCACACAGAGTAGTAAAATTGATCAGAATTCACAACCTTTCCTGATTTATCGTCCACTAATCCGACCGACTTCAACGAGAAACTCTTAGCATCCTCTTTAAACCTAATTATTGCTATCAACAAGTCTTTCAATCTAAGCAAGCCAAGTCACAATAAGTTACAATTGTTTTATAAGGAAATTGTTTCTTTTTTCCTAATATGATCCCATTTGTGAGATGTTTCTCAAACTGCTGACTAAATAGGATCTAATGGCCATTTGGTCATGCTCCATTTTGCAAATAGACAGGCCTATTAATATTCGAAAGCTTAATTAATCACCAATTTCGCATAGGTCACGTACAACATAGTAGTTTGATACTGGTGAGAAAATAGGAATTATGTAGTAACCGGCCGGCAAAAAAGATACAGAAGCCTGCAGACGCGACCAATCGCTTACATAAAATTGCAGATCGCCACCTATTTGCAACGTAATAGTAACGTGTATCCTAATACTAGAGGGCAGACGATTCTATTCCATCTTAGCACACGGTCGGACTAGCTATCAGGCAAGAATGCGCACACACGGCATATCAATTCACTTAGGCCTATATACCTGGAGTTCTTTTTACCTTCCTTGCTGCCATAATTCAAATCAAATCACAAATCCACAAAGTTTAAACGTTAAGAACACTGTTCCAAAAGTAAGAAAGAACAGGTAGCATCCTAGGTTAAAAGCATTGACGCAAAACCGGTGTTGCCATGAATAATCGAAGTAGATAAGAAAAAGATTATATTTTGCACTGACGCAAATTTTTTTTCACGAAATCATGCAAGAGATGAAAAATGAAACAAAAAGAAATTCAGGAATCAAGGTGCCATCGGCGGCGCGCCGACAAATTTTCGGCGGCGACGGCGGCGGCGCGCCGACCCATGAAATTCGGTGGCGGCGGAGCCCACAAAATGTCGGCGGCGGCGGCGCGGCGCGGCCGGCGCAGAGCTCTGGTCTGGGTCACGTGACTCCAGGTGACTGCTTTATTATGACAGTCAGCTGTATTAATCCGTGTTAGTGTCTACCTAAGCAGGAAGCGCGAAGGTCGACGTTGTTGGTGAAATTGGACGAACTAGACAACTTTGACGACCGGAATTTAAAGTCCTCGCAAATATCATTAACATGTGAGTAGAACATGGGAGAATTTACCGCAGTTCGCGACTGAACGGTTCAGAATTATTGCTCATTTATTGTATTACTTTTGGAGAGTTTTGAATCGAATCTATGGGAGTGGTGACTAGGCTATTAATAAAATATAGTGAGAAGAAGCCCAGCAGGGGAACCAAGGTCTTTTAGCAGCGGACTGAGTTAAGTAGCTCGAGAAAGTCGTGTGATAGGCTTTCTATTTTTCTATTATAATTATAGACCTATGATTGTGTTAGTGGCAGATTCTGTGTGCGTGTCGATCTGTACGTGTGTTTTTGTGTTTGTCTGTCCGTGTGGGATTGAGTGTGGGGTTGGTGTGAGTATGCGTGCGTGTGTGTGCGGGTGCGTCAATACGGTGACTTGTCCAGCTTATTGTGCATTATTTTGCTGGCTGAAGTACTTATCATTGCTATCAAATATATAGGCTTACGCAGTGAGCGCCTCTGAATAAACATCTTGAAGAGGCGCTAAGTAGATTCTCAGAATGAATAAACGAATGAATGGACGGACGGATGGATGTATGTAGTAGGCTATGCATGGTTGTAGGCTATATGACAATTTGTATATTGACATGTTTGAACATGACACTCCCTTGGCCTTGGGATTATTGATTTGATGGTATATCAAGCAATTAAACGATTAGGAATATTAGGCCTATATAGTTGTAGTTTAACGTCGCTGTGTGATAACAAAGATCATTAGCGACGCCCTCATCCTTTATACAGGATTGGGACTGGCACTAGCAATGGCAGAGGAGTGCAACCAGCGGCGGAGTTAAATTAAACGATTTACATTGGCTGCTATCAGTGCTATGTAATTTCTAATTAGCCTTAGATTCCAACAGTAAGTTGTAAAGTTGTCTAAACAGAATAATGTAACTGTAGCAAATTACGTACCGTATACACGTCAACTCGCGTGTAATGCTTGCACGAAATGCGTGGCTTGCATCATCAGGGTGACTAGGCTGCAGGGTGAGAATGAACGGGAGGGAGTTGACCGTTGAGGGTTCAGCCCCTGCAGTCTTTTTTGAGGCCCACAGTAATTTAAAGTACTCATTGCACACTCAACTCCATATAAATCAATGCCGCTGCCCGCACTTTGGTAGTGCCAGTCCCTAATCTGTGTAATGGAGGAGGGCGACGCTAATGATCTCTGCATGTTACATTGTGTGTCGTGTCGTTAAACTGAAACGGCCAACAAGTTATTTTCATGGTATACACTGACTTAATTATTTCTGGCTGTGATAAATTTTCAGGCCTTTCGGTATCGGAACAGCCCTCTCCTACATTGGCTTCTCGAGCGCCGGGATCACGGCCGGGAGCTATGCCGCAGGGATGATGTCCACCGCAGCCATCGCCAACGGTGGAGGCATAGCGTCGGGCAGCCTGGTCGCCACCCTCATGTCCTATGGGGCAGCTGGGGTCGCCCTCGGTCCAGTCGGCATAGTAGCAGTCGCGGTTGGAACGGTCGCGGTCGTCGGAGCAGGCGTTGCCGGAGCCGTCGGCCTGGCCCCTGCGGCCGCGGTATCCGCAGCGTTTGCTGCTGCCGCTGCGATTCCTTGATGGAAGGCGGCTATTCAAGACCTGCAGCTCAGCTGTAGCTACAAAAGGCGTCTTAGACATTTCGAAATCTAAGATGAAACCTTTTGCGATCATTTTACGAACAAATTCATGGCTAATTGCTGTGTTAATTAACATCTCTTCTGACCTGCAGCTGAAATAAACTGGTTAAATTATGGTATAAAATTAAATTGAGTAAAAACTGTTGTTAGCTTAATCAGATTAAATACTGCAAAGATGCTGAATTTATTAAATCCTGCAAATAAGCTAAATTGTTTAAATTCTGTAATAAAGCTAAATAAACTCCGTTGTTAGCTTAAACAGATTAAATTCTGTTATTATGCTGAACTTGTTAAATCCGATAAATAAGCTGAATTGTTTATATCGTACAAGAAACAAAATTATATTCTGTAATTAGGATAAACTGTTTAAATTCTGCAATTGTATAGCCTAATCGCTAAATTGCTTAAATTCTGTAACTAAAATAGCCTACATTATTTCAATGTTTAAATCAAGTTAAATTGTTTACATTAAGTAACAAAGCTAAATAAATTCTGTAAGCTTAAACTGATTAAATTCTGTAATTATGATGAATTTGCAAGATTCTGTAAATAAGCTGAATTGTTCAAATTGTGTAAGAAAACAAAAATTTAATTCTATTTAGCCAAACTCGCTCAAACTGTTTAAATTCTGTAATAGCTAAATTTTCAATCGTGGCTGTAATTAAACATCATTATTTCAATTGTGTATTTAAGCTAAAATAATTGTTTAAACTCTCTACTAAAGAACTGTTTGAAAACTATGGAACCAATCTATAAAGTAAACCAGCGTAAATCAAAGATAATTAAAATAAAATGTTGCATTAAGTAAAAGCGCAAAATAAAAAGGATTCTCTTCTTGTAGGCCTACAAATAAATTATGGTCCACACGATTCTTTTAACTCTTTGGAATGAAAGATAATGGATGAATAAATGCATGTTATCATAAAATCAAGTTAAATTGTTTACATTAAGTAACAAAGCTAAATAAATTCTGTAAGCTTAAACTGATTAAATTCTGTAATTATGATGAATTTGCAAGATTCTGTAAATAAGCTGAATTGTTCAAATTGTGTAAGAAAACAAAAATTTAATTCTATTTAGCCAAACTCGCTCAAACTGTTTAAATTCTGTAATAGCTAAATTTTCAATCGTGGCTGTAATTAAACATCATTATTTCAATTGTGTATTTAAGCTAAAATAATTGTTTAAACTCTCTACTAAAGAACTGTTTGAAAACTATGGAACCAATCTATAAAGTAAACCAGCGTAAATCAAAGATAATTAAAATAAAATGTTGCATTAAGTAAAAGCGCAAAATAAAAAGGATTCTCTTCTTGTAGGCCTACAAATAAATTATGGTCCACACGATTCTTTTAACTCTTTGGAATGAAAGATAATGGATGAATAAATGCATGTTATCATAAAATCAAGTTAAATTGTTTACATTAAGTAACAAAGCTAAATAAATTCTGTAAGCTTAAACTGATTAAATTCTGTAATTATGATGAATTTGCAAGATTCTGTAAATAAGCTGAATTGTTCAAATTGTGTAAGAAAACAAAAATTTAATTCTATTTAGCCAAACTCGCTCAAACTGTTTAAATTCTGTAATAGCTAAATTTTCAATCGTGGCTGTAATTAAACATCATTATTTCAATTGTGTATTTAAGCTAAAATAATTGTTTAAACTCTCTACTAAAGAACTGTTTGAAAACTATGGAACCAATCTATAAAGTAAACCAGCGTAAATCAAAGATAATTAAAATAAAATGTTGCATTAAGTAAAAGCGCAAAATAAAAAGGATTCTCTTCTTGTAGGCCTACAAATAAATTATGGTCCACACGATTCTTTTAACTCTTTGGAATGAAAGATAATGAATAAATGCATGTTATCATAAAATCAAGTTAAATTGTTTACATTAAGTAACAAAGCTAAATAAATTCTGTAAGCTTAAACTGATTAAATTCTGTAATTATGATGAATTTGCAAGATTCTGTAAATAAGCTGAATTGTTCAAATTGTGTAAGAAAACAAAAATTTAATTCTATTTAGCCAAACTCGCTCAAACTGTTTAAATTCTGTAATAGCTAAATTTTCAATCGTGGCTGTAATTAAACATCATTATTTCAATTGTGTATTTAAGCTAAAATAATTGTTTAAACTCTCTACTAAAGAACTGTTTGAAAACTATGGAACCAATCTATAAAGTAAACCAGCGTAAATCAAAGATAATTAAAATAAAATGTTGCATTAAGTAAAAGCGCAAAATAAAAAGGATTCTCTTCGTGTAGGCCTACAAATAAATTATGGTCCACACGATTCTTTTAACTCTTTGGAATGAAAGATAATGGATGAATAAATGCATGGATGATGACGGTCGAGGTGTGGCAGGGCGTGCCTGGGAGCACTGGCGGAGACCTAGGGGGGGACAGGGGGGACGGTCCCCCCCAATGGAGGCGTTGGGGGGAGTCGGGGACGGCCCATGCATTTGTCCCCCCCCCCAATGTTTAAGCGTTAGGGCATTTACACAAACGTCAGTAGAGTTCTAGAGAAAGAAAACTTTAGCAGATGAAGTTCATATTTCTAATGATATGAATTCCCGGGCGATCCGGGCTCTAATCAATAGTTATTTAGTCCCCCGTTGAATAGTTTGCGAACATTATACTGTGTGGATAAGATACCTCTTTTAACATATTACCGGTTATTATAAAAGCCTTGCCAACACCCAACGTCACAACTGATATAAAATTTATGGACTCCATCAGGAAAAGAGAAGTTCAAATTACCCGACTTAGGATGTGGCATGTCCTTAATAATACTTGGCTGAAAGTGTTAGGTAAAAGCACAACAGACCTGTGTTCTAAATGCCAATTGCCTGAAACAACTGAGCATACGCTGCTTGCGTGTATAACGAATGATATATCAATCTTACTACTTAAAAAATGTGAGGAGAAAAAAGTGGAATGCACAGTTAAAAATCTTTAAAGACGTCAACAGCCTTTGTAGCAATAAGATGTCGTTAAACTTCTGATTAATAATAATAAATAACGCCACAACCTCATAATCAGGCTTCTGCTACATTCCCTTCAGGTTTCCTTCCGGCTCGAATCAACCCCCAGTTGGACATTGGGAATAATATGGAAAGTAAGTAAGCTAGTATGTAAGTATTTTGTTTATTACTCTTCTTGAAAACGAACAATGGGGCATAGAACATCGTTGTTAAACATCGGATTAGCAATAGGTAATAAAAACGTACGATTTAAAATCCCAAGTTAAATATAATATAATTACTAAACTATTATCATCAAACAAGTTAACCAATTTTTTTTAAACAGAGAATTCCAAATGGAGATGTCTCTTACACACCTCTTTTAAGTTTACTAAAGAATTATCATCAAACAAATTAACTATTATTTTTTTAACAGAGAATTCCAATTGGATGTCTCTTACACACCTCTTTTAACTTACTCAACCATTATCATCAAACAAATTAACTTATTTTTTAACAGAGAATTAAAATTGGATGTCTGTTACACACCTCTTTTAACTTTACTAAACTATTATCATCAAACAAGTTAACTATTATTTTTTTACAATTGGTCAAGTGACTCAAGTGCCTTGCTCAAAAGTGCTGTGATATTCCGAGCAAATTTCTGTCCATGGTAACGGCCTCTGTTGTCATGGACGATGGTCTAATCGGATCAATCCATTTTTTTAACAGAGAATTCCAATTGGAGAAGTCTCTTACACACCTCTTTTAACTTACTAAACGTTTATCATCAAACAAGTTAACTATTTCTTAAAGAGAGATTTCCAATTGGAGATGTCTCTTACACATATCTTTTAATTTTACTGAACTTATATCATCAGACGAGTAAGCTATTATTTTTAAACAGAGAATTCCAATTGGAGATGTTGCTTACACACCTCTTTTAACTTTATTGAACTATTATCATCAAACAAATTAACTATTTTTTTAAACAGAGAATTCCAATTGGAGATGTTTCTTACACACCTCTTAACTTTACTAAACTATTATCATCAAACGAGTCAACTATTATTTTTTATACAGAGAATTCCAATTGGAGATGTCTCTTACACACCTCTTTTAACTTTACTAAACTAATATCATCAAACAAGTTAACTACTATTATTGTTTTAAACTGAGAATTCCAATTGGAGATGTCTCTTACACACATCTTTTAATTTTACTAAACTTAAATCATCAGACAAGTTAACTATTATTTTTAAACAGATAATTCCAATTGGAGATGTTTCTTACACACCACTTTTAACTTTACAAAACCATTATCATGAAACAAATTAACTATTTTTTTTAACAGAGAATTCCAATTGAAAATGTCTCTTACACACCTCTTTTAACTTTACTAAACTTATATCATCAGAGAAGTTAACTATTATTTTTAAACAGAGAATTCCAATTGGATATGTTTCTTACACAGTAAATACACACCTCTTTTAAATTTACTAAACTATTATCATCATCTCAGAATTGGGGAGGAAAATTGCTTCTGCTACCCATGACCAAATGGAAACAACGTACTTGTTCCAGCGGATTTCGGTGGCTCTTCAACGGGGGAACGCCATCTGCTTCTCCGGAACTTTGCCACCGCTCCCTGATCGACCTGAGAAGGAGGTTTACAATCCGGCAAAAGAGCCGTGGAACGACAGAACGAAGTGACCTACGGCAGATGAGACCGTGTCGGTCGATTAAGATCACGGATCTGACTTAATACACTGCTCCATCAAACAAGTTAATAATTACTATTGTTTTAAACAGAGAATTGGAGATGTCTCCTACACACATCTTTTAATTTTACTAAACATATATCATCATACAGTTTATCTATTATTTTTAAACAGATAATTCCAATTGGGGATGTTTCTTACACACCTCTTTTAACTTTATTGAACTATTATCATTAAACAAAATAATAATTTTTTTATACAGAGAATTCCAATTGGAGATGTCTCTTACACACCTCTTTTAACTTTACTGAACAATTATAAATTCATAGCATTTCGATATTGGGGCACTTTTGAAGTCTTAAACAAAGACTATAAGCACTAAAATGACGAGGAAATTTGTTAATATTGAAATGCTACCATTGTAGTGCTGAAAATCGAAATTTTTCGAAGTTTGGGGGCATATCTCCCTGCCCAAACCCTCCCCTGCTAGGCGCTTCGTGCCTCGGCGATCGTCATTCGGCCGCTCATCCGCCCCCCCCCCCCCCAAAGTTCGGACCAGGTCTCCGCCTATGCCTGGGAGTCGTAGGGTCACTATCTAATATGTAATTTTGAAACGATTCCTGCATGATCAAAATTTCGTCATATTTTCATCTGATATGACCAGAATGAAGATATGTGACTTTCTCTAAATCTGTTTCCATAGTGATCCGAATCGCTTTCAGGCTAATTCTGTTCTCGAATTCTGCAGTAATCACCAAAGATAAGGGGAAGTTCATCCCCGTCCATCACTAGGCTTAGCCTACCTATCTAATATGTAATTTTGAAACGATTCCTGCATCCTTGAAGGGGCGCTATATAAATTACATAGATAGATAGATAGATCGTCAAAATTTCGACATATTTGCAATGAAAACCTTCCATTGGTTTTTTCTTACACAAAATTCGACCTCTTCCAATCATCTTGAGATTAAGTGAGCTTGTGAGGGAGACGTCAGGCATCACATTTCCAAAGAGATTTCGTCATTATGATTTGATATGACCAGAATAAAGATATGTGACTTTCTCTATATCTGTCTCCATAGTGATCCGAATCGATTTGAGGCTAATTCTGTTCTCGAAGTTTGCAGTAATCGCCAAAGATAAGAGGTAAATTCATCCCCGTCCATCACTAGGCCTCGTCTACCTATCTAATATGTAATTTTGAAACGATTCCTGCATAGCCAAAATTTCGTCATTATTTCAAGAAAGTCCATTGGTTTTCTCTTGCAAAAAATTCGACCTCTTCCAATCACCTTGAGATTAAAATTAATGAGCTTGCGAAGGAGACGTCAGGAATCAATTTCCAAAGAGATATCGTCATTTGATATGACCAGAATAAAGATATGTGACTTTCTCTAAATCTGTTTCCATAGTGATCCGAATCGCTTTCAGGCTAATTCTGTTCTCGAATTCTGCAGTAGGCCTAAACACCAAAGATAAGGCGAAATTCATCCCCGCCCATCACTAGGCCTAGCCTACCTTTCTAATATGTAATTTTGAAACGATTCCTGCATAGTAAAAATTTCGTCATATTTGCAATGAAAACCTTGAGCTTGTCCATTGTTTTTTTCTTGCAAAAAATTCGACCTCTTACAATCATCTTGAGATTAAGTGAGCTTGTGAGGGAGACGTCTAGTCATCATCATCATCAACATCCTTAGGCTCAGTGCCCGTAGGAGTCCGACGCCACTCTCTGTCTGAGTCTGTCTCGCGTCATGTTGCCCAGCTTCAACCGGTCCGGTCAGCAGGTCTGCTCCATACCATTAACATCTTGGAGCAGCTAGACCACCTTGTCTGAATGAAGAGAATATTGGGGGAGAGAGGCATGAAGGACAACTTGGGTCAAGGCCCGTATGTGTCCCATGGCATGCTCTCTCCTCCGACTCTCTCCACGGGTCTGTCCTGACCGGCCTGTGCCGACGTCTAGTACCGGGTATCAATTTCCAAAGAGATTTCGTCATTTGATATGACCAGAATTAAGATAATTTATGTGACTTTCTCTATATCTGTTTCCATAGTGATCCGAATCGCTCATGCGCTTTGGCGTGAAACTCTGTAGCCCTGTAATCGGGAGCGCCTCTGAGTAGCAATCTTCAAGAAGCGCTACAACAAGTACTTGTAAAAGGAGCGCGGTATTTGGTAAACTCCGCCAATGGTTGTACTCTGCCAGCGCCAGTCCCAAGCTTCGATAAGGGAGGAGGAGGGCGTCGCTAGTCACCTTTGTTATGGCAGTGTCGTTAAACAGCAACAAGCACGGTAAGCCTATTTGGTGCAAGAATCAATGAATCACTTTTGGCAACCTGTAAGACACGTCTGAGATACGGCCAAGAATTTGGCCACAGGCTGCAGGCCTGCATGTAGTCTCTCAGGACAGCAACTCGGATAATAAATTATCTATGATGATCAGCACCTCTGACGTGACGCAGCGTTCGTAAATTAAGCCTAACTCTAACCCTGCGTTTAACTTATCGGTGAACCGAAGATTGTGAGGCTTACCATAAGCACTCAATATTGATCAGTGGCGGATCCAGAACGTTTCTTGAAGGGAGGAGGCAAAATTTTCGATCTTGGGCAAGGATAAATATCATCTTTAGTCGCCGGAAAATCTGATGACCTTTTTATTTTTTAGTCGTTTGTCCTATTCTCACGGAAGATATTTTATCCGCCAAAAGTTTAAGTTGACGACCTTTTTCTGCCGAACTGATGGGGGGGCCCAAGTTCACTTTCCACGCCAAACTGGCTGGTGAGAAATAACAAAATTTTCTAAATGGGGGGCCATGGCCGGATCCCCCCATGGATCCGCCCTTGATATTGATCGACACATGTCATGATCATAAGATCTCAATATTGATCAACAAATGTCATGGTCATTGGATCTCAATATTGATCAACACATGTCATGGTCATTAGATCTCAATATTGATCAACACATGTCATTGTCATTAGATCTCAATATTGATCAACACATGTCATGGTCATTAGATCTCAATATTGATACACACGTGTCATAGTCATTAGATCTCGATATTGATCAACACATGTCATGGTCATTTGATCTCAATATTGATCAAAACATGTCATGGTCATTAGATCTCAATATTGATCAACACATGTCATTGTCATTAGATCTCGATATTGATCAACACATGTCATGGTCATTAGATCTCAATACTGATCAACACATGTCAATGTCATTAGATCTTAATATTGATCAACACATGTCATGGTCATTGGATCTCAATATTGATCAACACATGTCATTGTCATTAGATCTCGATATTGATCAACACATGTCATGGTCATTAGATCTCAATATTGATCAACACATGTCATGGTCATTAGATCTCAATGTTGATCAAAACATGTCATGGTCATTAGATCTCAATGTTGATCAAAACATGTCATGGTCATTAGATCTCAATGTTGATCAAAACATGTCATGGTCATTAGATCTCAATGTTGATCAAAACATGTCATGGTCATTGGATCTCAATATTGATCAACACATGTCATGGTCATTAGATCTCAATGTTGATCAACACAGGTCATGGTCATTAGATCTCAATGTTGATCAACACAGGTCATGGCCATTAGATCTCAATATTGATCAACACATGTCATGGTCATTAGATCTCAATACTGATCAACACATGTCAATGTCATTAGATCTCAATATTGATCAACACATGTCATGGTCATTAGATCTCAATATTGATCAACACATGTCATGGTCATTAGATCTCAATGTTGATCAACACAGGAAATGGCCATTAGATCTCGATATTGATCAACACATGTCATGGTCATTAGATCTCAATGTTGATCAAAACATGTCATGGTCATTAGATCTCAATGTTGATCAACACATGTCATTGTCATTAGATCTCAATGTTGATCAAAACATGTCATGGTCATTAGATCTCAATGTTGATCAAAACATGTCATGGTCATTAGATCTCAATGTTGATCAAAACATGTCATGGTCATTAGATCTCAATGTTGATCAAAACATGTCATGGTCATTAGATCTCAATGTTGATCAAAACATGTCATGGTCATTAGATCTCAATGTTGATCAAAACATGTCATGGTCATTAGATCTCAATGTTGATCAAAACATGTCATGGTCATTAGATCTCAATGTTGATCAAAACATGTCATGGTCATTAGATCTCAATGTTGATCAAAACATGTCATGGTCATTAGATCTCAATGTTGATCAAAACATGTCATGGTCATTAGATCTCAATATTGATCAACACATGTCATTGTCATTAGATCTCGATATTGATCAAAACATGTCATGGTCATTAGATCTCAATGTTGATCAAAACATGTCATGGTCATTAGATCTCAATATTGATCAACACATGTCATTGTCATTAGATCTCAATATTGATCAACACATGTCATGGCCATTAGATCTCAATATTGATCAACACATGTCATTAGATATCAATATTGATCAACACATGTCATTAGATATCAATATTGATCAACACATGTCATTGTCATTAGATCTCGATATTGATCAACACATGTCATGGTCATTAGATCTCAATATTGATCAACACATTTCATGGTCAATAGATCTCAATGTTGATCAAAACATGTCATAGTCATTAGATCTCAATGTTGATCAAAACATGTCATGGTCATTAGATCTCAATGTTGATCAAAACATGTCATGGTCATTAGATCTCAATGTTGATCAAAACATGTCATAGTCATTGGATCTCAATGTTGATCAAAACATGTCATGGTCATTAGATCTCAATGTTGATCAAAACATGTCATGGTCATTAGATCTCAATGTTGATCAAAACATGTCATGGTCATTAGATCTCAATGTTGATCAAAACATGTCATGGTCATTAGATCTCAATGTTGATCAAAACATGTCATAGTCATTGGATCTCAATGTTGATCAAAACAGGTCATGGTCATTAGATCTCAATGTTGATCAAAACATGTCATGGTCATTAGATCTCAATGTTGATCAAAACATGTCATAGTCATTGGATCTCAATGTTGATCAAAACATGTCATGGTCATTAGATCTCAATATTGATCAACACATATCATGGTCATTAGATCTCAATGTTGATCAAAACATGTCATGGTCATTAGATCTCAATGTTGATCAAAACATGTCATGGTCATTGGATCTCAATATTGATCAACACATGTCATGGTCATTAGATCTCAATGTTGATCAACACATGTCATGGTCATTAGATCTCAATATTGATCAACACATCTAATGGTCATTAGATCTCAATATTGATCAACACATGTCATGGTCATTAGATCTCAATATTGATCAACACTCGTTATGGTCATTAGATCTCAATATTGATCAACACATGTCATGGTCATTAGAGATCTCAATATTGATCAACACATGTCATGGTCATTAGATCTCAATATTGATCAACACATGTCATGGTCATTAGATCTCAATATTGATCAACACATATCATGGTCATTAGATCTCAATGTTGATCAAAACATGTCATGGTCATTAGATCTCAATGTTGATCAAAACATGTCATGGTCATTGGATCTCAATATTGATCAACACATGTCATGGTCATTAGATCTCAATGTTGATCAACACATGTCATGGTCATTAGATCTCAATGTTGATAAAAACATGCCATGGTCATTAGATCTCAATGTTGATTAAAACATGTCATGGTCATTAGATCTCAATGTTGATCAAAACATGTCATGGTCATTAGATCTCAATGTTGATCAAAACATGTCATAGTCATTGGATCTCAATGTTGATCAAAACATGTCATGGTCATTAGATCTCAATGTTGATCAAAACATGTCATGGTCATTAGATCTCAATGTTGATCAAAACATGTCATGGTCATTGGATCTCAATATTGATCAACACATGTCATTGTCATTAGATCTCGATATTGATCAACACATGTCATGGTCATTAGATCTCAATATTGATCAACACATGTCATTGTCATTAGATCTCAATATTGATCAACACATGTCATGGTCATTAGATCTCAATATTGATCAACACATGTCATGGTCATTAGATCTCAATGTTGATCAAAACATGTCATGGTCATTAGATCTCAATATTGATCAACACATGTCATTGTCATTAGATCTCAATATTGATCAACACATGTCATGGTCATTATATCTCAATATTGATCAACACATGTCATGGTCATTAGATCTCAATATTGATCAACAAATGGCATGATCATAAGATCTCAATATTGATCAACACATGTCATGGTCATTAGATCTCAATATTGATCAACAAATGGCATGATCATAAGATCTCAATATTGATCAAAACATGTCATGGTCATTAGATCTCAATATTGATCAACACATGTCATGGTCATTAGATCTCAATATTGATCAACACATGTCATGGTCATTAGATCTCAATATTGATCAACACATGTCATTGTCATTAGATCTCGATATTGATCAACACATGTCATGGTCATTAGATCTCAATATTGATCAACACATGTCATGGTCATTAGATCTCAATGTTGATCAAAACATGTCATGGTCATTAGATCTCAATGTTGATCAAAACATGTCATGGTCATTAGATCTCAATGTTGATCAACACATGTCATTGTCATTAGATCTCAATATTGATCAACACATGTCATGGTAATTAGATATCTATATTGATCAACATATGTCATGGTCATTGGATCTCAATATTGATCAACAAATGGCATGATCATAAGATCTCAATATTGATCAACACATGTCATGGTCATTAGATCTCAATATTGATCAACACATGTCATGGTCATTAGATCTCAATATTGATCAACACATGTCATGGTCATTAGATCTCAATATTGATCAACACATGTCATGGTCATTAGATCTCAATATTGATCAACACAGGTCATGGTCATTAGATCTCAATATTGATCAACACATGTCATTGTCATTAGATCTCGATATTGATCAACAAATGGCATGATCATAAGATCTCAATATTGATCAACAAATGGCATGATCATAAGATCTCAATATTGATCAACAAATGTCATGGTCACTAGATCTCAATATTGATCAACACTCGTTATGGTCATTAGATCTCAATATTGATCAACAAATGGCATGATCATAAGATCTCAATATTGATCAACACATGTCATGGTCATTAGATCTCAATATTGATCAACAAATGGCATGATCATAAGATCTCAATATTGATCAACAAATGGCATGATCATAAGATCTCAATATTGATCAACAAATGTCATGGTCACTAGATCTCAATATTGATCAACACATGTCATGGTCATTGGATCTCAATATTGATCAACACATGTCATGGTCATTAGATCTCAATGTTGATCAAAACATGTCATGGTCATTAGATCTCAATATTGATCAACACATGTCATGGTCATTAGATCTCAATGTTGATCAAAACATGTCATGGTCATTGGATCTCAATATTGATCAACACATGTCATGGTCATTAGATCTCAATGTTGATCAACACAGGTCATGGCCATTAGATCTCAATATTGGTCAACACATGTCATTGTCATTAGATCTCAATATTGATCAACACATGTCATGGTCATTAGATCTCAATATTGATCAACACATGTCATGGTCATTAGATCTCAATATTGATCAACACATGTCATGATCATCAGATATAGATCTCAATATTGATCAACACATGTCATGGTCATTAGAGATCTCAATATTGATCAACACATCTAATGGTCATTAGATCTCAATATTGATCAACACATCTAATGGTCATTAGATCTCAATATTGATCAACACATGTCATGGTCATTAGAGATCTCAATATTGATCAACACATCTAATGGTCATTAGATCTCAATATTGATCAACACATGTCATGGTCATTAGATCTCAGTGTTGATCAACACATGTCATGGTCATTAGATCTCAATATTGATCAACACATGTCATGGTCATTAGAGATCTCAATATTGATCAACACATCTAATGGTCATTAGATCTCAATATTGATCAACACATGTCATGGTCATTAGATCTCAGTGTTGATCAACACATGTCATGGTCATTAGATCTCAATATTGATCAACACATGTCATGGCCATTGGATCTCAATATTGATCAACACATGTCATGGTCATTAGATCTCAATATTGATTAATACATGTCATGGTCATTAGAGATCTCAATATTGATCAACACATGTCATGGTCATTAGATCTCAATATTGATCAACACATGTCATGGTCATTAGATCTCAATATTGATCAACACATCTAATGGTCATTAGACCTCAATATTGATCAACACATCTAATGGTCATTAGATCTCAATGTTGATCAACACATGTCATGGTCATTAGATCTCAATATTGATCAACACATCTAATGGTCATTAGATCTCAATATTGATCAACACATATCATGGTCATTAGATCTCAATATTGATCAAAACATGTCATGGTCATTAGATCTCAATATTGATCAACACATGTCATGGTCATTAGAGATCTCAATATTGATCAACACATGTCATGGTCATTAGATCTCAATATTGATCAACACATGTCATGGTCATTAGAGATCTCAATATTGATCAACACATGTCATGGTCATTAGAGATCTCAATATTGATCAACACATGTCATGGTCATTAGAGATCTCAATATTGATCAACACATGTCATAGTCATTAGATCTCAATAGCCTATTGATCAACACATGTCATGGTCATTAGACCTCAATATTGATCAACACATGTCATGGTTACTAGATCTCAATATTGATCAACACATGTCATGGTCATTAGAGATCTCAATATTGATCAACACATGTCATGGTCATTAGATCTCAATATTGATCAACACATGTCATGGTCATTAGAGATCTCAATATTGATCAACACATCTAATGGTCATTAGATCTCAATATTGATCAACACATGTCATGGTCATTAGATCTCAGTGTTGATCAACACATGTCATGGTCATTAGATCTCAATATAGATCAACACATGTCATAGTCATTAGATCTCAATATTGATCAACACATGTCATGGTCATTAGATCTCAACATTGATCAACACATGTCATGGTCATTAGATCTCAATATTGATCAACACATTTCATGGTCAATAGATCTCAATATTGATCAACACATATCATGGCCATTGGATCTCAATATTGATCAACACAGGTCATGGCCATTAGATCTCAATATTGATCAACACATTTCGCGGTCATTAGATCTCAATATTGATACACACATGTCATAGTCATTAGATCTCAATATTGATCAAAACATGTCATGGTCATTAGATCTCAATATTGATCAACAGATGTCATGGTCATTAGATCTCAATATTGATCAACACATGTCATGGTCATTAGATCTCAACATTGATCAACACATGTCATGGTCATTAGATCTCAATATTGATCAACACATATCATGGCCATTGGATCTCAATATTGATCAACACATTTCGCGGTCATTAGATCTCAATATTGATACACACATGTCATAGTCATTAGATCTCAATATTGATCAAAACATGTCATGGTCATTAGATCTCAATATTGATCAACATATGTCATGGTCATTAGATCTCAATAATGATCAACACATGTTATGGTCACTGGATCTCAATATTGATCAACACATGTCATGGTCATTAGATCTCAATATTGATCAACACATGTCATGGTCATTAGATCTCAGTGTTGATCAACACATGTCATTGTCATTAGATCTCAATATTGATCAACACATGTCATGGTCATTAGATCTCAATATTGATCAACACATCTAATGGTCAATCATTAGATCTCAATATTGATCAACACATACATGTCATGGTCATTAGATCTCAATATTGATTAACACATCTAATGGTCAATCATTATATCTCAATATTGATCAACACATGTCATGGTCATTAGATCTCAATATTGATCAACACATGTCATAGTCATTAGATCTCAATATTGATCAACACATACATGTCATGGTCATTAGATCTCAATATTGATTAACACATCTAATGGTCAATCATTATATCTCAATATTGATCAACACATGTCGTGGTCTTTAGATCTCAATATTGATCAACACATGTCATAGTCATTAGATATATTCCCCGCAGTCTCGCATTCGCTTTTCATTCGCGATTTTCGAAAAATTTATAGACTTTCCGAAAATGCGTAGGGAGAGTGCTATATAAGACGCCCAAGGCGAGTAAGACGCCCAACCTCTTTAAACGGATTCAAATATACACATTCGTATTTTCGTTGTCTCTTTGCATGCAGCGACAACTTGTGAACATTTCATAACAGTCATGTTTCAATATTCAAGATATTGACGCGATAAATCAATTTTCTAGATTTTCACCACATTTTTGTAAGGACACATTTTATGAATCTGCCTAATTTTATTTTTAGCCTTATGCAGTACAAATTCGCGCACTTCAACGTTTATTTAGGGTTAATTTATAGTTATTTTTATGGTTTTACCTAACTAGTAAACATTGACAGGGGCGGATCCAGGGGGGCCAATCCGGCCATGGCCCCCCATTTCAAATCACCATGGGACGTGGCTTCCCCATTCATGGTCGCCCCAAATTTTTTTGCAGGGTGTCAGTCATGGCCAGGAGAATTAATATATAAATGTATTTAAAATCTATATTAAAAATAATATATAAATGTAATTAAAATCTAATCTAAGCTTCTCACACATTTGCATTGTCTTAATATAAAGCAACGAAAGGAAAAAATCTTTCAACAGTATCCGACTATGATTTATGGCATACAATGTATTTTATTCGTGTATATATTCATAGTAAAATGTAAAAATATTAACACCAATAAACACAATTATAACTAAGAACAACTAACTATTAATTACAAAGCAAGTTAACACTAACAACAGCATTAGGGATGTAATTCCTTTTTTCCCAGATGCCAAAAAAATTTCAGGACGAAACATGTTAAGTTTTGAATTTAGTGTATATGTGCAAGAAACTGCAGTGAATGATCACACATGTTTACTTCTTGTTCTTATTTATTTCTTGCTATATTTCATTCAGTAGTGGGAAGTATTTTATTTACTGTAGTCTTAAAAATAATATAATAGAGTCAGGTCTATTCATACTTTAACTTAGAAGTTTGTTGAGCATTGTGTGCTTCATATTATAAATGCATAAATACTTTTTAAAATACCTTTGTTTGCCGTTAATAACAGCTAATAGAGCAATGTTGCATATTGTATGCACTAACCCTACAATAACTATTATTCACTATTATTATCTATGGGGAAAGTCTCTGGTTATGGCCCTAAGCCAGGCATAACATACATCCATAACATAGCTTACACCCATTGCCTCCCTTCTAATGCTGTCAATTCGGTTCGGATAATTCTACCAATGCTCTAGAGGCATGGATGTCATCCAATAGACTACGCTTGAACCCATCTAAGACAAAATTTATTTGGTTGGGCACACGACAGCAGCTTGCCAAGCTTGATCTATTTTCTCTTGCATCTGAATTTCCTGGCTTTGTCTTTGCAACCACGGTTCATGACCTCGGTATCCAACTTGACCAAGAACTCACTTTTGCTCCTCAACTTCACCGTCTTGCACGAGACTGCTATTATCAGCTGCGCCAGCTTCGCACTGTCATCCGTTCTCTTACGTCTGCTGCTACTCTTACTTTAGTGCATTCTTTCGTTACATCTCGCATCGACTATTGCTCTTCACTCTACATTGGCCTCCCATCCAGCAGATTGACTTGTCTTGACCGGGTGTTGCGCTCTGCTGCACGCCTAATTGGGAAAATCCCTAAATATGATCATGTCTCAAACTACATGCTTGAGGTACTTCACTGGCTCCCTATTCGCCAGCGTATCGAGTTCAGGGTAGCTGCATTGGTATGGCGATGTTGTCAGGGCCTTGCCCCAACTTACCTCCGTGAGCTATGCAGCTCTACATTGGGTATCCAAGGACGTCGTCAGCTACGCTCTGCTGATAGGGGAGTCCTCTTAGTTCCTTTTGCTCGTACTACTACCATGAAGGATCGAGCCTTTTCTGTGGTTGGACCAGTGGTCTGGAATGGCCTTCCTTTTGAGCTACGCCTACACCCTGGGACTCTACCAGGATCCTTCCTTACTAAACTTAAAACTGTTCTTTTTGTGCGCGCTGGAGTCGAGAGCGCCTCTGAGTAGTTTTTTTTCTTGAAGGAGCGCTATATAAATGTCCGAATGAATGAATGAATAATATCATGGATATATATATAAATATAATATATAATTAATTATATATTTAATATTATATATGCATTCTACCAAGCAATATTTTCAATGCAACTTTGTCAACCAACTGTCAACTGTCAGTGTGTGCCTTCACTTCAATCAGAGACTCAAATGACTTGTAAGCCTCTCACACAATTGCATTGTGAAATAGAAACTTTGGAAACCACTTTCACGGAAGAAAATTGATCATGCTTCTAAAACTTAATGGACCTATTTGCTCAAGAAAGGAGCATCCCTGGTCCCTTTTCTAAACATTTTCTTCTGACAGTTTCAAAATCGATTTTTCTATACTCAAGGTGTTCAAAGGTCAACCTGGCCAAATCCACAAGATGTGAATGAGATATTGTAGGCCTTCAAACATTTAAATCAGATATCATTTTGTGTTTGCCAAATGATCTCTCTGCAGATGATATATATATATAGCCTACCGCTGATGTTATTGTCATGCGTTACCTGACAAACATTTGGAATAACTCTGAAGAATTTTTTTATATATGTTAAGAGTTCAACAGGTTCCATGGGCACATCCAAAATTTTCCTTTTATAGGCCTACCGATGGTAAATGTTCAATTTCTGTTACAACATCCTGACCATTAAGGACTGCAGGATAAAGTTAGAGCTTTTCCTGCTAAATTCCATGTAGGCCTAGACATAATCTTATACAATATACATGATTAGATTTAGATATTTGCACAAGAATTAAACCCCTTAGCCAGAGTTAAATAAAATATGCAAAATAGAAAAAACTCTTGATTGAAAGCTCATCCTAGCCCATGAAAATGCACGACCAATTTTTAACTTTGTGCGTTCATGGAGCCCCCTAGCCCTAATAAACTCTGTCCATGCCTATAAGAGTGCATTTCTTGTAGGATATATCTACGTATACTGAATTCTCTTTAACAATCTGATACAATCCTGTTGTTAGAATGAGTGCAAATTACTCTTAATATTTGCACAAATACTATTTTTGTTCAACTGAATAGCTTCTCTCCAGCACTATCTTTCAAATTTTAAACTGTCAAATTTCAAAATGTTTTGGTTTTGCTATTTGAACACCTGAACACCTAGTAAAATATAAAACAACATCGTTACTACATGACTTTCAGATTTTGGCCCCCGAAATTTATAAGTTCTTGGCTGGTATGTGTACCATTTGGTATTATTTAACCGCAAAGTGTGAACTGGTCAGCAATTCAGGACCATCTTAGGAAAGAAGGATATGGCTGATTCTAGTGCTGAAAAGTCAGTTTATGACATAATTATGTAATATAATATTATACTCATGTCTGAAGTTATTCACTATAATAACCGAGCAACAGCAGAACTGAGCTGCTGAACTCAATATATACAGATGTTATTAACAGGGCCGGATTTAGGCATGGGCTACACGGGTTCCAGCCCATGGGCCCCCACCACTTAGGGGCCCCACCATTTGAAGTTTTATTTATTTTTTATTAAGGAATGAATCATTGCAACTGGATCTTAGGCCTAATCAGTGAGTGGTTTTGAACTGACCACAGTCTAGCTGTACTCGTTGATATTGCTCACCAGCAGGGCTTTAAGCATGACATCCTCAACACCTGCTGTTGACAGATTATATTTCGTTTAACTCAACCTATGACAGCCCGTTTGTGTAGACAGATCTATACTGACACTGTCAGTGCATGCCGAGGTGTTCCCTGGACTAGTCGGTATACGCAGCAGACAACGAACAGATCGAGACAGTCAGCGTCCTGGGCTCCACGACCTCCCCACCAGTATCAGGTTTCCGAGTGGAAGATCCTGTCTTACACTGTAGCACTCCAGTGCTCGGCTGGTATTTTGACCCTGAGTGACCCAATGCCCACATCTGTAGCAGTGGACATCGACATGTTTACTGTCAATACTGCGCTGTCAATGTCTTTTAGACCCCAGTCCTATAGACTCTACCTTCATAATATGCATGGGTTATGGTCACAGATGGAGTTTGCAAATCAGTAGACTATTATTTAATATAATTTGAAGAGTCTAAAGGATTTCAACCGACATGCATGAACCGCATTGTAAATTGGCATAAGGGCACTATATAATAGGCATATTGGACCTAGCCAACGAGAAGCTGTTGCTCTGCTCAAGGTTTTTTAAAAAATCTAATCTTGAATGATGTAGGCCGCTATAGTGATGGAGAACTCCTCAACTCTGCGAAAAAACTTGTAGAAGTTATGGTGACGACCTCGTGAAAGCATTGGCAACGAGCAGTTCTCTTATTTTGTAAAAATGCTTCAAAACGAGATTGCAAGAACCGGCCTTGTCATAAGTTAGTAGCAGTTCACATAGGCCCTACCAAGTAGGCTACTCGACAATGAGTTGAAAATTCATTTTCATATGTGCAAATTATGCTAAGAATGTATTTGGTGTTCATGATGACAAACTGCAGTGCTGATTGCTCGTTTTCCAAGATGAAGATAATGAGACACATGTGAGACATATATCGACATTGCAGTGTTGAGCATAGAGTCATATTTCATGCCAGCTCTATTTTAAACAGTTAATTGATGACCTTGCCAATAGAAAAGGGTGCACATACCTTAATGCCCTACTGAAATTTAGACTCAACTGTAGGCCTAACCGAGTTATTTAACTGCATAAAGCCAGGCCTATCTGCTTTATGTTTGAGAACGCACATAGGCCTATGTCACAATTTTTGCTTTCTTCCTTTGTTTCAGTGCATGCTTATTAAAAAATGGACAAGAATTCAGCTGTTTATCCTTTAACTTTTCATTTGAGAAATGATTTAGAAACTTTATCTCTTAGCAAATGATATTTTCAATTTGTCGATCTTCATTTATGTATTTAAAAAATTATTGACCATAAGTCAACAATTTAAACATTGCTTTGGCATTGTTTGTCTGTAACATGTTATGACCGTATACGTGTGTGGGGGTTTGTTCCTGTCCGATACTGTGCATCGAAAACAACATATCAGTTGCAACAAAGAGCCCCACCATACTGGGCGCCCATGGGCCCCACCACCCTAAATCCGGCCCTGGTTATTAATGTTGTAATTATATATATATATATATATATATATATATATATATATATATATTATCAGTACTGAACAAATTGAGTAATTTTACTAAAATGACATCTCACAAGGGCATGTTGCAGTGAGAAAACTTAAAAACACTTTTTTAAAGTATATATTTATTGAGATCTTATGGCACTCTTAAAAGCACTGAAAAGTACAGCTATTTTGTTAAGATTTACAGCCTGAAATGCTACCATTGCAATGTGAAAATTCAGAAAGTTTCTGGTGGGTAGGGGCATATCCCCTCCCCACACCCCTCCCCCACCACTCTCGGCGCTACGCGCCTCATGATTGTCCTCCGCACGGTCAATTATCTACCCCTCCAGAAACCTCAATCCCCCTAGAGGAGGGAACTAAATTAAACTCTGGTTTCAGCCAAACGACTAAAAAAGTCATGAGATTTTTCAGCCAAAGATCAAGAAAAAAATTTCCGACCCAGCTCCCCAAAAAATTTGGCCCCCCCTTCGAAAAGTTCTGGATCCGCCACTGAACATTGACCTCGTTAAATAAAATGGCGTCAGTAGAGAGGGACTGCAAAATTACAAGAAGCTCATGGGCGTCTTGAATACATAGGGATTACATGTATAGAGATTACAAGAAGCCCATGGGCGTCTTAATTAATTGAATGTATAGGAATCCTAGAGATTACAAGACGCACATGAGCGTCTTTGATACTATGAGCAAATGGCCAAGAATTGGTGCCTACCATGACACCACCTTCTATTCATAAAAATACGGGGCCCATATACAAATTTATCAGTGTTTATTGAATCTATTTCACCTTTGCCCAAAACTGCAGTGAAATGGAAAGAATGCCGGTGACACGAAACGGAGTATACCCCCTGAAAGCTATCCGAAGGAATGAATTAATCTATCCCCCCGGATGGAATTAACCGGTCTATACTATCCGGGGGGATAAACTATTCTATCCCTTTTTTTGAAAAATGCGCATAATAAATTTTTTTATGCTGTAATCAAAATTTAAAGGGACTCTAATTGTTTTAAGTATACTAAGCAATGTTCAGATAAAGGCAACTCGAATTTATTTAGTGACTCTGAGTGTTCTTAAGTGTTTTAAATGTTTTAAGTGCTCTAAAAACAGGGCAAAACAAATTATCTAGTAGGAATAAACATACCTGTTAGTGTCACTGTTCAAAGTAAAGCAGATAAAAATTAATTTGCAAAACAAAATACACGCGGAAGCGGTTTTTTCGACTTTTTAATTTGGGGGGTACAATTAATACGGGGGATACTCTATTTCGTGACACCGGACGTGTAAAGGTTGATGTCATGCAAAATGTACAGACGAAGAGACATCCAAAGAGTTCGTGTGTGACTTTTGTCGCTAGTCTGTGATTAAAGTGAAAATGGCAATAATGACTTACAACATGAGATTTGATTTTTGCTTCTCGTGTTTTGAATTCCTTAATTTCTATCTTTAGGATCTTTTAGTTTTCGTTCAATTTGTTTAAGTAAGTAAGTAAGTATTTTCGATATAAATAAAGAGAATATTCTGTATGTCTGTGTGTCTGTTTGACCGGGATGCATTTCCACAGTTTTTGAGCTTTTCACTCCAAACCTTCACTACTGTGTAGGTCTCGGCATGAGACACCCAAACGAGGGGTTGGCGATAGTAGTTGTCTAATAGCCGTAATGAGCTCAGTGACGTCACTGAGCTGAGCTCATTACGGCTATTAGACTGGGTGAGCTCATTAGTATGCAGAGCTCAGACAATGACAAGCTCCGCCCCTAATTAATATTCATGCTGTGACGTCATTTGCTAGAAGGCGCTGGAACATTCGAGCTTTTTGTATGTCTGTCTGTATGTGTGCCTGTTTGTGTGTGTCTGTGTGTATACCTGTGTATATACCTAACACACTAAGCAGCCTTTAAGGGTATGCATAATTAATATTCATGAGGTGACGTCAGTATTTGCTAGAAGGGTCTGGAACATTCGAGCACTTGTATGTCTGCCTGTATGTGTGCATGTTTGTGTCTGTCTGTGTGTATACGTGTGTATATACCTAACACACTAAGCAGCCTTTAAGGGCATGCCTAATTAATATTCATGATGTGACGTCAGTATTTGCTAGAAGGAGCTGGAACATTCGAGCTCTTGTATGGCTGTCTCTCTGTGTGCGTGTTTGTGCCTGGCTGTGTGCATACCTAGATGCTATCACGCTTTGCCTATTTGCATATTGACTATTGTCCTTTGTGTATGTGACTCTCATTATACGTGTGAGATCGCTATCAAACCAACCGTCCTCGTCTCGCATTAATTTTAAAAAGAACTAAGAATTACCCAGCTTCACTCACATAGTTCAATCTTCATTCTATATATGCGCTACATAATCTTTTATTCACACTTGTCATAAGCAAAAAATCAATACAATCAGCAGCGTCGTTTCTTAAAATTTATTCAGCATTGCATCTTAAAAAGAGGAAACATTTACGGCACCCTCCTCGATTATGCAGGAACTGCACTGGCAGAGCGACAGACAGTTCTTTCTACGCAAGGCGCATCTAATAAACGTATTGGAAATATAGGGGTAAAATTTGGAACACATAGAAGTTTAGAGTAAGGGCGCGAGCGTATACTCGCTGAATATCGGAGTTTGCGCAGAACATCGGGTCAACGACACCAGAAACCACGCAGCGTGACCGAACACGCGTCTGACAAAGCCGACCTCTGTGCCCTCCGGCGTCTGACGAGCGCTGCAAATGACCATTGCGTTAACAATGGACTGATCACACGTGTCTTATACAAAGGCCACTAGTCCTCTTTAATCCCTCTGAGCATTTGCTCCCCATATACATGACATAATTAAGTGTCAAATCGATGTACATACATACATTTAAATCGCAACGTGCATGCATTTTAAACTATACTTTTTCTTACCAGTCCATTTCTACAAAAAGCGAAAAGCGTTATCCTCTCCTAATGCAGATTTGTGACTGGCACTATCAGTGTTTCTTAGCAACACTAAGAATTGATGGAAATTCGAACAATGTAACTATAAGGGCTTAACTTTATCATCCCTCCAACCATTCGGTTCTCATTCCAATGAATTCTGAACTATGAAACGTTAATACTTGTGGAAAAAACCGTACATTTTAACTTTCAAGCGTAGATTTTACCAATCCATACTAACATCCAACTCTTATACTCCCTGTTGACTCAGTTTTCAGCGCTTGAAGGAATTTAAGCGTAACCATCACTACAACATAATAAGATTCATTTTCATCGCTGCATTGTATGATGGTTCAATACAATTGGAACCCGACTCATGTAAGTAGAATTTTGACTGGCACTGCGATCCTTCAAATTATACAATCGAAGTTCACACACCGTGACGACCCGAACGCATGTAACAAAGACGAACAGACGAACCTCGTCAATGTGCCGCAGGCCATATTTTGGTCGTTGTGCACGCCTCTGTCTGTCTGTCTGTCTGTCTGTCTCTCTCTCACTCATGTGTTGGTACTAAAATAAATTTTTAAGCGTAACCATCACTACATCATAATAAGATTCATTTTCATCGCTGCATTGTATGAAGGTTCAATACAATTGGAACCCGACTCATTTAAGTAGAATTTTGACTGGCACTGCGATCCTTCAAATTATACAATCGAACGCGTGTATCAAAGACGAACAGACGGACACCAACTTTGTGCCCGCCAGGCAACATTTGAGTCATTAGATTGTATGCACATCTCTCTCTCTCTCTCTCTCTCTCTCTCTCTCTCTCTCTCTCTCTCTCTCTCTCTCTCTCTCTCTCTCTCTCTCTCTCTCTCTCTCTCTCTCTCTCTCTCTCTCTCTCTCTCTGCCTCTCAGCATGTACGCGGCTGTTAATGCTGCAACAGTCATATCAACTATGCGTTGAGATGGACGAATTTTAGTACTTGAAAGATGTATCAATGGTCGTACGCTGTCAGTGTCACACCAAAGCATGTGTAAATGAGGAGGGCAACTATCAAACCATTGGAATGTGCTTCTCTACTTGTTATTTTCGCGCAGTATAGTCACCGTTCCTCCACCTCCTCCTCCACCATTCATTCCATCGAATCTTACATTATAGTTTATTCTCAAACATTCCAAAGATAATAATTACAGTTCTCGTCATTATTTTCATTCATTCCCTCCTTCACAGGAATAAGCTTCAATCAATGATCAATGTCGCAGTCTTTAAAATTGTCATCTCCAATTTGACCGGCATAATAATGTGTACTTTTGCAGGCAATGACAGCGACGCATGAAAGATGAATACTGGACTTAGCTGCAGTTATTTTATTTTTTTTCATTCTTTGTTACGAGAAAAAGATGAAACACATGTAAAAATTGAGTGGATCTAATTTTTTCAGATGTGGAAACATTCTGGGAAACAGAAACAGAGAGATTTGAAAGGTGAATATGGCGCACAGCTTGCGGTAATGAAACGCGACAAACCCTTAGCTCTGCTGCGAAGGTACAACTACTTGTTCCACATGTTCGCATGGTGGCAGAGTCAGTGAAGATGTGTTATTTAGAAGATTGGATTCGCATAGGTTGTAGCACTTAGTAATTTTGTATGCTACATTGGTCAATTCAGGCGACTATTTTGAAACTTGCATGTGTAAAGCAATGACTATATGAATTTTCTAATTGTGAAATGACAATCGTTGAACGAAAAGAGCGATACTTCACACTCTTCTCTGTTCAATCTTAAGCGTCTTAAATCTTGTTTCTTTTTGGTCGTGGTTGCATTGACAATAGTTATAATTAGTCCTCTGAACGATTACTTGAAGGAACGCTATATAAATTCTAATAATGAGCGAATATATGAATGAATGAATGAATGAATGTATGAATGAATGTATAACATTCTCTGACTCTCACTTCCTCTCTCTCTGGTTCTCACTTTCTCTCTCTCTATCTCTGTCTCTCCCTGGTTCTCACTTCCTCTCTTAGTCCAACATCACGCATATGTTCAAATCGTAAAACGCCGGTGTTAACATAGTGTGACCGATTTCCATGCTACTATATACAGCAGATAATTGTGAAATGTCAATCATGTTATTTTTTTTATTTTTTAATTCGCAACTCTTTACTGCACAGTGAGTGATATTAAAAAAAAATAAGTCATCGCTCTTAAAAAAAAAAAAAATCTGTCACTGATACTGTAAGAATATCTCACTCCTCCTCATCCTCGCTAATGATGATGACTGCATTATTATTGGCAAGGAATAGTGTATCTATATCGATGTCACGGATCCAATCGTCCAAGACGTTATCATCATCGTCACTTATTCCTATAATGGTGTCGTTGTCAGCCGAGTGTAACTCCACTTCAACTGATTGGTTAGGTACTGGCATGAAAAGATCATCAACATCAATAATACTCTCTGACATGTCCATGGTATCATCTGATGGAATTGAATTGGGCGACATACTCCATCTTTCCTCTACATCAGTGTCTTCCACGTCCACATCTGAAACGATGACGTCACTGGCGCTACTGCCGCTTCTTCCGCACCACACCGCAAATTCACAAACAATTCCCGTAAATTGGTTGTACTGTACATAAGCATCTGCATATGCTGCTGTAGAAGTTGATGTAATTGTGATTCTGACTGCACCATCTGCATATATAATATCAATGCGTTGTATACAACAGTTGCTAAACAGATTTGTTTCTTCTTCTTTAAAAACAACTTTATAAATGATTAAACAGCTGCATCTTATGTGCTCGATTAAGAAATTTGGCTATATATAAAGTTTTTATTTATTCTAGTTTTTATTTATTTATTTATTAATCGAATTATGCAATCTAGAAAGATTGGGCAATAATATGGAAGCGATTCCATCATTGTGTAAACTTAATCAATTCGATTACACTGTAAAGTTAAAGGGTTTAGTCAATTCCCATGAGTGGAGATTGCAATATACTCAAATGTAAACATGGGCATTCAATGAAGATTCGATCATTCCATCTCTAATACTATTGAACAACTTATTAATCATTCCTTTAGGGTTTATATATTTATAAAGTATTCTATATATATATACGATGTTATTCCTATATAGAATGGAGAGAGGATAGTGCTATTATCATTCTAATAGACTACACTTCATTCATGTTAGGAAAACTACTATTCAATCGTTAAGTTGAAGCGAATTTATAGATAACTATATAACAAAATGTTCTTTATTGTATCTAAAATATTATCTTGTACTGATTATAGCAATAATAATAATATACATGCAAATAATTGAGAAGAAACTATACTCACGCATGTTAAAAAACAAATTGGCCATTTTGTAAAATTCCGCTTCTCCTCTGCTTAACCTTTCAATATTAACCAGAACCGTTCGGAAACAAAATCTATTCTTTTTTTGTATTAAGTTTCTATAGTGTGTTGGGCGGACCTTCACGTTTCTTGTGCTTTTACTGGTGAAAAGGGGATTTCTGATTGACACATGGTATTGATGAATCAAAGGGGTTGCATCCTATTGGAAAGCGACTTTGGGCATGGGTCACACAGCTATATTCTTATATGGAACAAAATGCACTGTAATTTCGCAAGATAATGATGCGACAAACGCTACGGATGAATACACCAGATTTACATTGTTGCGAATGGTTCCGTGTAAAGCACATGTCATAAAATCATTAGCCTATACAGACTGCGATCTTATCTCATATATGACGTTCGTCTCAAGGCTTATTGTAGGTCTATACATGAACATGAAGACGTCAGCCATGCGAGTCTGGATTCGACTGCGCTACAGATTTGATTATAGAGATGCACCTTGAACGAACGTTGCAGAGTGGCGCCAGTTCATGAGCATGTCATTATACGAAAGGCATTAGACTCACACTTTGTGTAAAAACTATATGCGCGCTTCATTTCATTCTTGGAGGTCTCTGATAGGTGTGTAGTGCTTTAAACGTCTTAGGACGCTTTCTGGTGTGGTAGCATGGAAATTGACCACATCGTGTTAACATCTTCCTTTTCACAACTTGCATATATGCCTGACATAGGCCTAATTATATGCTAAGTTGTAGTTTAAATGAATGATCATATGTGTAAGAGAAGAAGCGGGAATCAGAGAGAGCCATAGTCATATATTAGTCGAATCAGATCGCTAGCACCGCTCGGCTCATCTTGTTGCGCGACACTTGCGTTCCAAGCGTTCACGTACTTTGACTGGTTAAACAATTTGAAGAACTTATAATTTTAGCTGTACAACATAGGAATTTCTGCTGAGGTTGCAGCGCATGCGATTGCAAAGCAGTCGCGTCAAAAGAAACAAGATTTAAGACGCTTAAGATTGAACAGAGAAGAGTGTGAAGTATCGCTCTTTTCGTTCAACGATTGTCATTTCACAATTAGAAAATTCATATAGTCATTGCTTTACACATGCAAGTTTCAAAATAGTCGCCTGAATTGACCAATGTAGCATACAAAATTACTAAGTGCTACAACCTATGCGAATCCAATCTTCTAAATAACACATCTTCACTGACTCTGCCACCATGCGAACATGTGGAACAAGTAGTTGTACCTTCGCAGCAGAGCTAAGGGTTTGTCGCGTTTCATTACCGCAAGCTGTGCGCCATATTCACCTTTCAAATCTCTCTGTTTCTGTTTCCCAGAATGTTTCCACATCTGAAAAAATTAGATCCACTCAATTTTTACATGTGTTTCATCTTTTTCTCGTAACAAAGAATGAAAAAAAATAAAATAACTGCAGCTAAGTCCAATATTCATCTTTCATGCGTCGCTGTCATTGCCTGCAAAAGTACACATTATTATGCCGGTCAAATTGGAGATGACAATTTTAAAGACTGCGACATTGATCATTGATTGAAGCTTATTCCTGTGAAGGAGGGAATGAATGAAAATAATGACGAGAACTGTAATTATTATCTTTGGAATGTTTGAGAATAAACTATAATGTAAGATTCGATGGAATGAATGGTGGAGGAGGAGGTGGAGGAACGGTGACTATACTGCGCGAAAATAACAAGTAGAGAAGCACATTCCAATGGTTTGATAGTTGCCCTCCTCATTTACACATGCTTTGGTGTGACACTGACAGCGTACGACCATTGATACATCTTTCAAGTACTAAAATTCGTCCATCTCAACGCATAGTTGATATGACTGTTGCAGCATTAACAGCCGCGTACATGCTGAGAGGCAGAGAGAGAGAGAGAGAGAGAGAGAGAGAGAGAGAGAGAGAGAGAGAGAGAGAGAGAGAGAGAGAGAGAGAGAGAGAGAGAGAGAGAGAGAGAGAGAGAGATGTGCATACAATCTAATGACTCAAATGTTGCCTGGCGGGCACAAAGTTGGTGTCCGTCTGTTCGTCTTTGATACACGCGTTCGATTGTATAATTTGAAGGATCGCAGTGCCAGTCAAAATTCTACTTAAATGAGTCGGGTTCCAATTGTATTGAACCTTCATACAATGCAGCGATGAAAATGAATCTTATTATGATGTAGTGATGGTTACGCTTAAAAATTTATTTTAGTACCAACACATGAGTGAGAGAGAGACAGACAGACAGACAGAGGCGTGCACAACGACCAAAATATGGCCTGCGGCACATTGACGAGGTTCGTCTGTTCGTCTTTGTTACATGCGTTCGGGTCGTCACGGTGTGTGAACTTCGATTGTATAATTTGAAGGATCGCAGTGCCAGTCAAAATTCTACTTACATGAGTCGGGTTCCAATTGTATTGAACCATCATACAATGCAGCGATGAAAATGAATCTTATTATGTTGTAGTGATGGTTACGCTTAAATTCCTTCAAGCGCTGAAAACTGAGTCAACAGGGAGTATAAGAGTTGGATGTTAGTATGGATTGGTAAAATCTACGCTTGAAAGTTAAAATGTACGGTTTTTTCCACAAGTATTAACGTTTCATAGTTCAGAATTCATTGGAATGAGAACCGAATGGTTGGAGGGATGATAAAGTTAAGCCCTTATAGTTACATTGTTCGAATTTCCATCAATTCTTAGTGTTGCTAAGAAACACTGATAGTGCCAGTCACAAATCTGCATTAGGAGAGGATAACGCTTTTCGCTTTTTGTAGAAATGGACTGGTAAGAAAAAGTATAGTTTAAAATGCATGCACGTTGCGATTTAAATGTATGTATGTACATCGATTTGACACTTAATTATGTCATGTATATGGGGAGCAAATGCTCAGAGGGATTAAAGAGGACTAGTGGCCTTTGTATAAGACACGTGTGATCAGTCCATTGTTAACGCAATGGTCATTTGCAGCGCTCGTCAGACGCCGGAGGGCACAGAGGTCGGCTTTGTCAGACGCGTGTTCGGTCACGCTGCGTGGTTTCTGGTGGCGTTGACCCGATGTTCTGCGCAAACTCCGATATTCAGCGAGTATACGCTCGCGCCCTTACACTAAACTTCTATGTGTTCCAAATTTTACCCTTATATTTCCAATACGTTTATTAGATGCGCCTTGCGTAGAAAGGACTGTCTGTCGCTCTGCCAGTGGAGTTCCTGCATAATCGAGGAGGGTGCCGTAAATGTTTCCTCTTTTTAAGATGCAATGCTGAATAAATTTTAAGAAACGACGCTGCTGATTGTATTGATTTTTTGCTTATGACAAGTGTGAATAACAGATTATGTAGCGCATATATAGAATGAAGATTGAACTATGTGAGTGAAGCTGGGCAATTCTTAGTTCTTTTTAAAATTAATGCGAGACGAGGACGGTTGGGTTGATAGTGATCTCACACGCATAATGAGAGTCACATACACAAAGGACAATATGCAAATAGGCAAAGCGTGATAGCATCTAGGTATGCACACAGCCAGGCACAAACACGCACACAGAGAGACAGCCATACACGTGCTCGAATGTTCCAGGTCCTTCTAGCAAATACTGACGTCACCTCATGAATATTAATTATGCATATCCTTAAAGGCTGCTTAGTGTGTTAGGTATATACACAGGTATACACACAGACACACACAAACAGGCACACATACAGACAGACATACAAAAGCTCGAATGTTCCAGCGCCTTCTAGCAAATGACGTCACATCATGAATATTAATTAGGCATGCCCTTAAAGGCTGCTTAATGTGTTAGGTATATACACACGTATACACACAGACACACACAAACAGGCACACATACAGACAGACATACAAGTGCTCGAATGTTCCAGGCTCTTCTAGCAAATGACGTCACAGCATGAATATTAATTAGGGGCGGAGCTTGTCATTGTCTGAGCTGTGCATACTAATGAGCTCACCCAGTCTAATAGCCGTAATGAGCTCAGCTCAGTGACGTCACTGAGCTCATTACGGCTATTAGACAACTACTGGCGATTCTCTACCACCATGGGGGCCAGGGTGGGGTCGAAGCCCCAATTTTTTTTCCAGCAATTCCTCTTAAACTTTGTACCTAGATAGAGGGCCATCAGAGTCACCCGGTGGAGTGGTTGACGACTCTCTACCACCATGTGGGCCACGGTGGGGATTGCGAAAACCCTAATTTTCGCTATAAATTTTCATTCCCTTGCCATAGTTTCATAGTTGAACAGATTTTTGCGTGGGCCACCACGCCTCTACTCAGCCCACGCCTCGGCCCGCAGGGCCGGGTGGGACATGGGTGGGGATGGAGGGGCGTGGGGGCGGTGGGGTAGAAAATTTTCCAGAAACCGAAATTTCACGGGTGGCGTACCGATGGAAGTCGGAGTGTGGTGGGGTGTTGTGGGGCGGGGTGTGATGCTGTGAAGTGTGGTGTGGTTGTGGCCGGGAGCGGGTCGTATCCTAAAGTTCCCGGGCAACGCCGGGTGCCCCAGCTATCACGAATCACATCGTGGTATCTCTAAATTGTGCGATCGGGGCCTAAGGGAGTAACCAGTTACACGTTCAGGTGGAAGAAGATAATGGAGAACATGCTCGGGGTCACAGCTAGAGGATAGAAGAAAAAAAGCCTTAGAACATAACATGTCAAAACTTAGAAATCTGCCTTAGAACATAACATGTCAAAACTTAAAAGTAGGGGTGTTAGAGGGCAAAAACACTGTCTTATCAACTTTCTAATAACACTGGACAACAGTGATTTTGCTTCTTGAGCACTTTCAGGTGTTTCTTATGCAGTTTCTGCTGCTGATCACGAAAATCACCTTGAAATTGTTCCATCACGTACCGTTTATGAGAAATCTTCAAATTTCATATTTATTTCCATACTAGCTGGGGTACCCGGCGTTGCCCGGGAAATTTAGGATACGACCCGCTCCCGGCCCCAACCACACCACACTCCACCACATCACACCCCCGCCCCACAACACCCCACAACACTCCGACCTCCACCGGTACGCCACCCGTGAAATTTTGGTTTTCGGAAAAATTTCCCCCACCCCAATCCCCGATACCCCACTCCCCTCCCACCTTCTCCCCACCCCCAAGCCCCACTCCACCCCCACTCCCCACCCACCCCCACCCCCTTCCCACCCACTCCACCCCGCCCACCACCCACCCGCCACCGCCACTCCACCCCGCCAACCCCAACCCCCACCCCGCTCCCCCACATCCCATCCGCCCAACCCCACCTCAACCCCCTCACCCCCACACGCCACCCCGACCACACCACACTACACTCCGACCTCCACAGGTACGCGATCCGTGAAATTTGTGTATTCGGAAAATTCCCCCACCATCATCCCCACCCCATCCCACCCCACCCACCACACCACACTCCGACCTCGACCGGTACGCCACCCGTGAAATTTCGGTTTCGGAAAAAATTTCTCCCCCACCGCCCCCACGCTCCTCCATCCCCACCCATGTCCCACCCGACCCCTGCAGGCTGAGGCGTGGGTTGAGTAGAGGCGAGGTGGCCCACGTAAAAATCTGTCCAACTATGAAACTATGGCAAGAAAATGAAAATTTATAGCGAAAATTAGGGTTTTCGCAATCCCCCATGGTGGTAGAGAGTCGCCAACCACTCCACCGGGTGACTCTGATGACCCTCTGTCTATGTACAAAGTTTCAAAGGAATTGCTGAAAAGAAGTTGAAAAAAATTTGGGGGCTTCGCCCCCACCCTGGCCCCCATGGTGGTAGAGAATCGCCCACCCTTCGTTGGGGTGTCCAGACAGACAGACAGACAGACAGAATCTTCTCTTTATTTATATAGATTTTCCAGCTATAACATTATAATAAGCTTCGTGCAACTGAGGTGTGTCCACGCATGCACTTAGGGCAGTTTACATAAATGTTTGCCTTGCACAATAAATGAACTTGGGTCTGCATATGCATTAAGGCTGGGTAGAATCTGCCTGCAAAAGTTTCCAGCGCTATTATTATTAAAGCCGCTTCTCAGCATAGGTCTACATGTATCTCACACTGAGGAAGTTGACATCAGCTTGTTTGTAATTTGATGTCGCATTTCCAAAGTTTCGTTTTCTCTACATGTATGTAGGATGCATAGCAAGTTATCCAGCTTATTTTCAGACAGCTTTAAACTACAATATATTCTAAGATGGTTAGCAGAAATATCTCGCCAGTGTTGCAACAAGCATGATACATGTACGTTTTGCCACATTTGTGGAGAGTAGTCTATGCTATGTGAGTAAGCCTCAGAGATACACCATGATTGGACTTGTCAATGAAGCATATCAGCTTTACTTTGGTTGAAAGACTGGAGAGAAAGCCATTGAATGGGTGCATCTCCTTTTCTGTGGAAAGTGTGCAGTAGATCTTAGAGTTTGGCTCCAGAGTCCTGCGAAAGCAATGCCGTCCCGATGGTCTAGCTGGCGAGAACAGAAAGACGATGTGCCAGACTGCTAATTTTGTCTCACTAATGTTTCTGGTTCATCTGGCAAGAATAAGACAGGAAGCTGAACACCCAATCTTTCGACAATGATACCAGCGCCACAAAATGAAAGTCTTCGTATACCAAAGTCACCAGAGAAATGTAGTTTAGACGAAGGAGATGAAGATGCTGATGCATTGATCCAGCTGCCGACAGTGATCCGGATTTTGAAGTAGGTAGGCCTATGCCTGGCGAGCCCCATCTCGTCACACATTATTTTGGGATTGAACGACATAGTCCGAGACTTAAGTTTGTCGAAAGCAAAACCAGAACAACTGGATTCAAGACTGGAGTTTGCTGTCACCAAATACTGGACAGAAATCGGTCCGACAAAGATATTTCTGCCTTCTCTTCACTTAAAGGTGAAACTGATGAAAAGTTCTGGTAAAAGCCATGCACAAGGATGGTGAAGGTCTTCTCTATCTGCAACAGAAATTCCCAAGAATAAGTGATGCCAAGATCAAGGAAGGCATTTTTGTGGGTCTACAGATCAGACACATTATCAATGACAAGCAGTATGAACATCGGCGGGATGGACCAGAGACAATCGCCTGGAAAGCACTGAAGGATGTTGTGTTAAATTTTCTTGGTAACTTTAGAATTCCAAATTACATTAAACTTGGTAACAAAATCTTACAGCATACTGACATGAAATGCAACTTGTCACTTAAGATTCACATCTTGCATTTCCACTTGAACTTCTTCCCAAGTTCTTCACAAATCTAGCAATGAACACCAGGACATTGCCACAATGGAAAAACGGTATAAGGGAACTGGAATCCAGCAGTGTTGTCTGACAAGTGTCTGACACTGCAGCGAGATGTGCAGACAAAGAATACAAACTAAAATCAGCATCAAAGCATTTTTAGGCCTATGGAACCTTAGCAGCATCTTATATACATTGTACATGTGCATTGTGCAGCTGAACAGGAAATAACTATGAAAACCTTTAATTTCATGTTTCTCAACATTTCTTAGTGATATAGTCATCATCAGCACCTAATATTACGAGAAAGAACTGTTCTAAAGAATTTGTTGTCCAATGAAATTAAATTATGGTGTATTGCAAATGTATGCAATTAAAAGCATTTCAGTTAAAATCTTGCATGCCGTTTTTCTCAAAAACCTTACGATACAAAACTTCTGAAAACACCATCGTCTTCAGCACGTCAAATTCTATAGAAAACGGTCAAAGTTTTTCGGAAGCAAAAATGGGTAAAATTTGTTGTCCAGTGTAATACCAGACAGGCGACTCCTCTGACCCTCATTTGCAAAACCCACCATGCTGGCGAAGAGTAAAGCATTCGCGCAACTGTAGTGGAACGTACAACATCATGGAGTCGGCTTCCTGTCAAACCATGCGACACAAGGACACGAAGTGCATATAATGATTGCTTTGCTTTACAGACAATGTTATCGATGTGAGCAGAAAATCCCAATCTATATGAGAGCGTGATACCAAGAACCTTAACTGCATCAACTCGTTCAATCCCTATAATGGGGGGAGGGCAGTCAGAAGTTTTGGAACGGGGACGCCTAAAGATGACTTCACATGACTTGCTGCTATTAAGGCGCAAGTTACAATTTCTAGCCCACTCTGCAATGTGATCAAGTTCAGCATCAGTAGTGTCAATATTAGATGCCGGAATAATCAGGTAACAGTCATCAGCATATTTAAAAAGTCTATTACCTGCAAATAGTAGTTTTAATCCAGAAATTAAGGAAAGAACGTTGACTGGCCCAAAAGTCAAGACCAGACCTTTGAATGATGCTTGCATTAATGCACTTGAAAGAGGAGGTTATGCCACAGAACTTAGTACAATGCACACGGTTTTGTAACAAAGCAAGAACCCAGTTATAAACAAAGTCAGGAATCGGCATAGAGGCTAACTGTACAGCCAGACTATCATGCCTTACAGTATCAAAAGCCTTAGAAAAATCCAAAGATACCAAACGAACATATTATGGTTCACATTTAACTGACTCACGTAAATGGTGAGTTAAAGCTATAAGCGCAGCAGTAGTCGACCCAAAGGGTCTGAAAGCAAATTGGTCAGAATATATGCAGTTCTCATCAGGATTAGTCAGAATTGGATAGTAATATTTATGCACAACAAATTTCTCTAGAATTTTACATAATACAGGTGTAATAGAAATTGTCTGTTTGTTCTCATGCAGTTGATTGTTTTAGTCTAAAATGCATGATTGCAATGCCACATGGTTTAGTCAATTTCTATTGCTCCAAGATGTCCATCCTATGGGCGTCTTGTAGTATAGGGTTCCTAAGACGCCCAGTTTGGAGGGGTCTACTTTTATTAATTTACACAGTTGATCTTATTGAATTAAGTTCTATAGTTGCTGCTATTGCTTTATCAATGATCACTCTTTGCATTAATGTAATGTAATGTAATGTAATGTAATTAGGAATTTCTATAGCGCCGCTCACAACAAGGCCATTCAGTAGCGCTCCCAGTGCGATAACCCCTAGAGAAAAAATACGTCTTAAGAAGAGAGAGAGATGTAGATAACGATCCTGAAAGTAGAGTCCCACGCAGAGTGGAGGGAAGAGAATTCCACAAGGAGGGCCCAATGATGGTGAAGGAACGAGTTTGAGCAATAGTGGTCCTAGCTCGTGGAACAAACAAGTCAGCCCTGTCCAGAGAACGGAGAGGTCGATGAGAAGATGCTGATAGAGGAGAACGAATGAGATCACTGAGATACATCGGTGCAAGACCCAGTTTGGATTTGAGTACCAGAGAAAGGACCTTATATTGTATGCGGGCAGAGAGAGGAAGCCAGTGTAGTTGGTTAATCATAAACGATGATATATGGGAGTAGGCTACTTAGGAAGGCGCGCAATTAATCGAGCAGCAGCATTAAGGACAGATTGAATGGGAGATAGGCGGACCTTTGGAAGACCAATAAGAAGGGAGTTACAGTAATCAATTCTGGAACAGACAAAAGCATGGACTATTGATGTCATGGTTGAAAGGGAGACAGATCTGCGAATGGACCTGAGACGACGGAGGTGAAAGTAAGAGGAGCGCGTAAGGTTGGTTACATGTGTTGAGAATGTCAGCGAGCAGTCAAGAGTGACACCTAGGTCACGAACAGAAGTTGAAAATGTAAATTGAGGAAAGGTCTGAGATAGAAGCAAAAAGTCGATTTTTTTATTTGCTGGGGAGTGTCAAGCCAGATGAGTTGAGTTTTGTTGGAATTGAGTGAAAGGCGATTTGAAGACATCCACAGGTGCAAATCATGAGAAAGTGCCTCAATACGGCGAACTAGTATGAGTTGAGTAGAGGGAGAACCATGAACATAGGCTTGAACATCATCAGCAAAGAGGTGACCAGTAGCAGAGTGACTTGGAAACAGAGAAGTAACATCAGCCGTGTACAGAATGAAGAGTAGGGGTCCAAGGACTGATCCCTGTGGAACTCCTAAATATACCGGCACCCAGTTAGATCTGGAATTACCAGCTATAACCATTTGGGTACGACCAGACAAGTAAGATTGAAGCCATAGGAGAGGGACACCTTTAATACCATAGGAGGATTCAAGGCGCTGGAGCAAAATTTTGTGATCGACCATGTCAAAGGCTGCTGATACATCAAAAAGTGCAAGAAGGGAATTAGAGTCAAACATGTACTTCTCTGGGAGCCCACACGGAAGTAAAGCGCATTTTCCTTAGCATGTGGGTCTTGGAGCACTCTCCCCTATCTGCCACGTATAGTTGCAACATTTTGCTGTTCGTGCATCACGCGATCGCTGCAGTCTGGGTCACGTGATGCCAGGTGACTGTTTTATTGTGACAGTCAGTGTTAATTTGTGTTAGTGTCTACCTAGGCAGGAAGCGCGAAGGTCGACGCTGTTGGTGAAATTGGACGAACGACGAAAACTTTGAAGACCAGAATTTAACGTCCTCGCGAATATCATAAACATGTGAGTAGAACATGGGAGAATTTATCGCAATTCTAAACTGAACGGTTCAGAATTATTGTTCATTTACTGTATTATATTACATTTGGAGAGTTTTTGAAGCGAATCCATGGGAGTGACGACTAGGCTATTAATAGGCTAGTGTGCGTGAGAAGGAGCCCAGAGAAATAAGGTCTTTTAGCAGCGGGCTGAAGCACGAAGACTACCAACATGGATTTGTGAGGAAGGTATTCGTCTATTCGACTAGGACGGACCGAGACAGTTGAGTGATAGACTTTCTATGATAATTATAGGCCTATAATAATGTTAGTGGCAGCCTCTGTGTGCTTGTGTCTGTGCGTGTGTGGGGGGGATTGAGTGTGGGGATGTGTGCGGAGTGTGGTTATGCGTGCGTGTGTGTGTGTGCGCGCGTGCGTGTGTGTATATGTGTGCCTACGATGACTTGTCCAGCTTGTTGTGCATTATTTTGCTGGCTGAAGTACTTAATCATTGTTATCAAATAGGCCTGCGCAGTGAGCGCCTCTGAATAAACCTCTTGAATAGCCGCTATGTAGATTCTCAGAATGAATAAACGAATGGACGGACGGTCGAACGGATGGATGGATGTAGTAGCTAGGCTATGCATGGTTGGATGCTATATGACAATTTGTATATTGACATTATATATAATGTTTGAACATGACACTCCCTTGGCCTTAGGCATCACGATAGATTATATTATTGATTTGATGGTATATCAATTAAGTAATTATACACGATCGGGAATATTAGGCCTATATATATAGCCTAGTTGCAGTTTAACGTCGCTGTGTGATAACAAAGATCATTAACGACGCCCTCCTCCTTTATACAGGATCGAGACTGGCACTGGCAATGTCAGAGAAGTGCAACGAGCGGCGGAGTTAAATTAAACGATTTACATTGGCTGCCTATGTAATTTCTAATTAGCCTCAGATTCCAACAGTAACAGTTGTAAAGTTGTCTAAACAGAATAATGTAACTGTAGCAAATTACCTATTTCACGTCAACTCGCGTGTAATGCGTGGCTTGCATCATCTGGGTGACTATAGGCTGAATGGTGAGAATGACCGGGAGGCAGAGAGTTCAGCCCGTCTGTTTTGAGGCCCCATGCACAGTAATTTAAAGTATTCACTGCAAAGTGCACACTCAAACCCCTTATAAATCAACGTCGCTGCTCGCACTTTGGTAGTGCCAGTCCCAAATCTGGGTAAAGGAGGAGGGCGACGCCACAGGCGGAGACCTGGGCTGAGATTTGGGGGGGACGGGTCGCCAAAAAATGTCATCTCTTTTGCCGATAAATATTGTTCTTAAGTCATCCGCCGAAATCTCGAAAAAAAATCTATTTTCGCCGCCAAAAAAAGGTGATGACCTTTTTTTAGTCATCCGAGACCGAAATCTCGAAAAAATTCTATGTTCGATTTTCGCCCGCCGCCCAAAAACTTGATACCTTTTTTTTAGTCGTGACGGCTCAACTTTGGGGGGGGGACAAATACAAATGCATGGGCCGTCCCCCCCCCACAAACTTTGAGGGGACCGTTCCCCGCTGTCCCCCCAGGTCTCCGCCACTGGGCGACGCTAACAATCTCTGTGTCGTGTCGTTAAACTGAAACGGCCAACAAGTTATTTTCAACAATTCTCGTATATATGTGGCGCCGCACACCGTAATCAGCATTAAGTCGGAGATTACACATCAGAGATATTAGAGAAATAGTATGTTTGTGATTTTTAATTTAAAAATAATTAATTTTAATTTTTTTAAATTTAACTTTTTTTCAAAAGACAAGTAGCCAAGATATTTTAATGCTCTTGCTAAGCAAAAAATTTCTATTAATTTATTTTAATTAATTAATTTAATTTAATCACTTTTTTCCTTGTATCTTCAGCTAGGATTAAGCTAGAGCAATAATTTTTGTGCCAATTTGATGCCTTTGAAATGATGCATCAAACGCAATATGTTGCAAAATCACCTTAATGCTGATTTCGGTGTACGGCGCCACATATTATTGACTTGTTTCTGGCTGTGATAAATTGTCAGGCCTTTCGGTATCGTAACAGCCCTCTCCTACATTGGCTTCACGAGCGCCGGGATCACGGCCGGGAGCACTGCCGCCGGAATGATGTCCGTTGCAGCCATCGCCAACGGTGGAGGCATAGCGTCGGGCAGCCTGGTCGCCACCCTCATGTCCTATGGGGCAGCTGGGGTCTCCCTCGGTCCAATCGGCGTAGCTGCAGTCGCGATTGGAACTGTCGCGGTCGTCGGAGCAGGCGTTGTCGGAGCCGTCGGATTGGCACCTGCGGCCGCGGCATCCGGAGTGTTTGCTACCCTCGCTGCGCTTCCTTGATGGAAGGCGGCTATTCGAGGCCTGCAGCCCTGCAGCTGCCAGCTACGAAAGGCGTCTTAGACATTTCGAAATCTAAGATGAAACCTTTTGCGATAATTTTAAGAACAAATGCACGGCTAATGGCTGTGTTGATTAGCATCTCTTCTGACCTGCAGCTGAAATAAACTGGTTAAATTGTGATTATAAAGTTAAATTGAGTAAATTCTGTTGTTAACCTAAACAGATTAAATTCTGTAATTATGCTGAACTTGTAAAATCTGATATATACGTGTAAGCTGAATTTTTAAATTGCGCAAGCTAAAAATTTTAATTCTGTAATTACGGATAACTGCTTAAATTCTGCAATTCTATAATCGCTAAATTACTTAAATTCTGTAACTAAATTGCCTACATTATTTCAATTTTTTAATCAAGCTTGTTTAAATTATGTAATAAAGCTAAATAAATTCTGTTGTTAGCTTAAACTGCTTAAATTCTGTAATTATGCTGAATTTGCAAGATTCTTGTAAATAAGCTGAATTGCTCAAATTGTGTAAGTAAACAACAAAAATAAAATTTTTTTTGCCAAATTAGTCTAAACTGTTTAAATTCTGTAATAGCTAAATTTTCAATTGTAGCTGTAGCTAAACCTCATTATTTCAATTGTGTAATTAGAATCTAAGCTAAATTGTTTAAATTCTCTACTAACGAACTGTTTGAATTATGGAACCAATCAATAAACTAAACCAGCGTAAATCAAAGTTAATTCAAGTAAAATGTTACATGATGTAAAATTGCAAAATAAAAAGGATTCTCTTCACGTACAAATATAATTAAATTATGGTTTTTATGGTCCACACGATTCTTTTAACTCTTTGGAATGAAAGATAATGGCTGATGATGGCGGTCGAGGTGTGCCTGGGAGTGGTAGGGTCACCAGTGCCTAAAGTGTTGAAAAAGAAGTGCCTGGACGCCCATTACCTTTCAAGTCTGTTCTCGCCAATAAGTGGCCATGGACGGCGTTCAGATTTTAAAACAAGTGCATGGATGCCGTCCATGACCGTCCAGGCACACGTTAAGCCCTGAGGGTCACTCGTATGTAATTTTGAAACGATTCCTGCATGGTCAAAATTTCGTCATATTTTTATTTGATATGACCAGAATGTCTTAAGTGACTTTCTCTAAATCTGTTTCCATAGTGATCCGAATCGCTTTGAGGCCAATAATTCTGTTCTCGAATTTTGCAGTAATCACCAAAGATAAGGGGAAATTTATCCCCGTCCATCACTAGGCCTAGCCTACCTATCTAATATGTTTTTTGAAACGATTCCTGTATAGTCAAAATTTCGTCATATTTTCAAGAAAACCTTGATGGTTATAATATCGTTCATTGTTTTTTTTATGAAATAACGAAATATCTTTGGAAATGTGATGCTTGATATCTCCCTCAGAAGCTCACTTAATCTCACGATTATTGAAAGAGGTCGAATTTTTGCAATAAAAAAAATCAATCAAGAACAGAATTAGCCTCAAAGCGATTCGGATCACTATGGAAACAGATATATAGAGAAAGTCATATAGGCTATCTTCATTCTGCATGGTCATATCAAATGACGAAATCTCTTTGGAAATTGATACCTGACGTCTCCCTCACAAGCTCACTTAATCTCACGATGATTGGAAGAGGTCGAATTTTTTGCAATTCGGATCACTATGGAAACAGATATGAGCATGAGAGACAGACACAGAGAGGGACATAGCGGTTGAAGGAGGTATGTACGCTAAGAATGAGATAGGCTTGGGTAGGAGTGCTAGTCGTGTGTAAAAGGAGTGTAGAGACAGCGAGTTTGATAAGATGGCGATGTATACAGTCTTAACGTGTCGCTGTATGTGTTATCTTGTTGATAGATTTTGAAAAACAGAAATACGAGAAACTCTAGATAGGCCTACTTATAAGTTATAACTAGCCATTAGCTACCGAAGTAAAGTTTTAGTCAAGATAGGCTGACAGTATGTAATTATGTATGTATGTATGTATGTATGTATGTATGTATGTATGTATGTATGTATGTATGTATGTATGTATGTATAATGTATGTATGTATGTATCTATGTACTAGATGTGTAACCCGGCGTTGCCCGGGAAATTCGGGGTTTTAAACACTACTCCACTGTGGTACCCAACGTTGACCGCAAAATTTCGGGTTTTCGCCAACCTCTACCCCACCTCGTGGGGCGCGGTGGTGTAGTTGTGGCGTCGTTGCCTTGAAGCCGGAAGGTTCGAGGTTCGAATCCACCTCGCCGCGTAAGGACCTTGGGCAAGTCCTTCACTCACAATTGCTCAGCGCTTCAGCGTGAAACTCCGATGCAGTGTCCGCTCTGCATTCGGGAGCGCCTCTGAGTAGAGAGAGCTTGAAGGGGCGCTATAACAAGTGCACATACAAACACCCCGCTTCCCCCAAAAGCCAAACGTAACCCGCCCCTGCGGGGCGCTACGGAAATTATTACTGGGCTTGTATGACGTCATGCGGAGCAGACTCTTCACTAAAGCGCTTACCAAGGCGTGAGCGATTAATTCTGTCTTAAAACGCTTCTGTCTTAAAACGCTAATAACTCGAGTTCTAAAGTGAAATTTAGGGTTTTAAACACTACTCCACTATGGTGCCCATCGTTGACTGCTAAATTTGGGGTGTTCGCCAACCCTCCACCCCACCTCGCTTCCCCAAAAAGCCAAACTTGACCCACCCCTGCGGGGCGCTACGGAAATTATTACTGGGCGGGTATGACGTCATGCGGAGCAGACTCCTGCATAAAACGCGGGTGTGATTAATTATTGATGAAATCTGTCTTAAAACGCTAATAATTCTTGTTTTAAAGTGAGTTAAAGCCTGAAAATAGTTGCGCTGACCTTATAATTTGGGTAAGAATCTATTGCAATAATTTTTGTAAACCGACGCTGTTTCATTTCCGAGCCTATTCTCCAGAGGAGAGTCAAAAGCGTACAAACAAATAAACAAACATATGGAAAGTGTTTCAGAATTATAATATAGATGTATCTATGTATGTACCGGTATGCATGTATGTATGCATGTATGACATGTATGTATAAGTAAGTAAGCAAGTAAGGGTTTTCTTTATTACTCCACTTGCAAACGCACAATGGGACACAGCTCATTATAATACATCGAAGTACATGTAATAATAGGCTAAGTAATAAAAACGTGCAAATTGAAATCACAAGTTAAATTATAATAAAATTACTAAACTATTATCGTCAAACAAGTTAGCTATATAGCATTCTGCTGATCAATCCCTTTCCAATCAACGAATCACATCGTGTTATCACTAGATTGTGTGATCGAGGCCTAAGTGAGGAACCAGTTACACGTTCAGGTGGAACAAGATAATGGAGGACATGCCCGGGGTCACAGAGGATAGAAGAAAAGAGGGATATAACTGCCTTAGAATTTAGCATGTCAAAAATAGGAGTGTTAGTGGGCAAAAAACCATGGGCTGTACTGGAAAATTTTGAGGTGAGAACACGCTGACCGGGAGGAAAGCCCGACCTGTTCGGACCCGAAATTCTCACGACCTTTTTTTAAGGAAGGCCAAAAATCTCGTCCATTTTGCCGTCCGACAAAACTGACGACCTTTTTCTAGTCATCAGGCAAAAAATCTCGTCCATTTTGCGGCGTGTCCCCTGATTTACTATAGCGTGTACAGTGCACCCTCCTTTTTACCCGCGTATACCCTACTTTTCGGGAGGTGAGTATACGATGCCGTTTATCACCGGAGGTAGGCTAAGTATACGCGCGTATACACCCTCGTGTGCAGCCCTGCAAAAAACCTGTCTTATCAACTTTCTAATAATAGCAGACATACGACTCCTCTGACCCTCATTTGCAAAACCACACCATGCTGGCGAAGAATAAAGCATTCGCGCGATTGTGGTGGAACGTACATCATGGAGTCGGCTGCCTGTCAAACCATGCAACACAAAGATACGAATTGCATAAAATGATTGCTTTGCTTTATAGACAATGTTATCATTGTGTGCAGAAAACCCCAATCTACAGGGTGGTCCAAAATAAACCGCACAATGATAAATTGATAGTACTTTATTCAGACCAATTCAAATATAACCGTGAAAATTCAAAAAAACACAGCAATTATTTTTACTGTAACATTACATGGATGGATTTCGTTGCATAAAATGTTCAATGTGTCCTCCTTGCTGCTCGACCACGCATTGAAGCCGACGACGCCATTGATCAATTGCGCGGTCAATGAAACGCTGTGACAGCTTGGTCCACTCTGTGACGATTGTTTCTTTCAGCTTATCCACTGTGGTGAAACTTCTACGACGGTATACCATCTGTTGAAGGGCGCCCCAAACAGCGTAGTCGACTGGATTCAAGTCCGGGCTGTTTGGGGGCCACATGTCAGGCTCAATGAAAGAAATGTTATCACGTCGCAGATACTCCATAGTGTTTTTGGCGGTGTGTGATGGAGCGCCGTCCTGCTGTATAGGGTCCAAGTGTGGTGTTGGCATATTGCACGGATGTCAGGTAAAAGACCATCACCAAGAACGTGCTGACAATAATATTGACTGTTCACCTTCGCACCTGGTTCAATGACGACAATGCGTGATTTTCCCATTTTTTATATGGCAACCGAAACCATGACGTTACGGCTGAAGTGCTGGCGCTCACGGATAAGTCTCGTTGATGAAACCTCATAAACTATGATAAACAATGATGAAGTCAATAATGACGTCAGAGAAAATATATAAATAAGTAAGAAAAATGGCATTAAACATTGAATTGTTATACATTATATCAAGAAAACTGTCACTGTGCGGTTTATTTTGGACCACCCTGTATATGAAAGCGTGATACCAAGAACCTTAACTGCATCAACTCGTTCAATCCCTATTATCGGGGGAGGGCAATCTGAAGTTTTGGAACGGGGACGCCTAAAGATGACTTCACACGAATTGCTATGATTGAGGCGCAAGTTGCAATTACTAGCCCACTCTGCAATGTGATCAAGTTCAGCATCAGTAGTGTCAATATTAGATGCAGGAATAACCAGGTAACAGTCATCAGCGTATCTAAAAAGTCTATTACCTGCAAATAGTAGTTTTAATCCAGAAATTAAGGAAATAAAGTTGACTCGCTCAAGGCCAGACCCTTGAATGATGCTTGCATTAATGCACTTGAAAGAGGGGGTTATGCCACAGAACTTAGTGCAATGCACACGGTTTTGTAACAAAGCAAGAACCCAGTTGTAAACAAAGTCAGGAATCGGCATAGAGGCTAACTGTACAGCCAGCTAGGCTATCATGCCTTACAGTATCAAAAGCCTTAGAAAAATCCAAAGATACCAGACGAACATATGGACATATGGTTCACATTTAACTGACTCAAGTAAATGGTGAGTTAAAGCTATGAGCGCAGCAGTAGTCGACCCAGAAGGTCTGAAAGCAAATTGGTCAGAATATATGCAATTCTCATCAGGATTAGTCAGAATTGGATAGTAATATTTATGCACAAGAAATTTCTCTAGAATTTTACATGATACAGGTGTAATAGAAATTGGGCGAAAATCAGCCTCAGAATTAGGACTTGACATTCTAGGAATTGGAGTAATTTTGCTCTCCTTCCATTGAGGAGGATATAGGCCGTATACGATCCAGACAAAGACCTTTTAAACAGGTATGATATGGGTGCTAACAAAAGATTAGCCATGCTTGACAGGAGCCATGACGGAAGCCCATCAGGTCCAACTGATACACCACCATGATCACTTGTTATAGCGCCCTTCAAGAATTCTACTCCGAGGCATACTGGTGACCCACTGGTGCTGGTGGTGGTGTTGGTGGTAGTAGTGATGGTGTTGGTGGTGGTGGTGGTAGTGGTGGTGGTGGTGGTGGCGACGACGATGATGATGAATGTGTGGAGGCATATGCTATAATTTGAGTTAGTTTTACGCTAATGTTGGTCTCTTTCACACACCACTAGAACTATCTCTACACATTCCCCGGTGTAAGGGTATGTTGATCTAATAATAATAAATAATAATGACAATTTATATGGCGCCGTAACGCGGCCATACCGCTACAAGGGCGCCTCACAAACGGCCGGCTGCGGGATACGCCTTAGCAAACAGATAAGTTTTAAGCTTTGTTTTAAAAGAGTCAACTGAGGCGGCCAGTCTAATGTCCGGTGGAAGACTGTTCCAGCATCTGGGACCAGCAACCGAGAATGCGCGGTCGCCGAAACGTGTCCTCATCCTCCGTACACGAAGGTCGGTCTTCCCAAGCGACCTGAGTCGCAACCCGGAAGCAGAGGAATGGGTCTCGGAACAGTACTCGCGGATGTATTCAGGCGCTGTCCCATGAAGCGATTTGTAGACCAGCAAACTGAGCTTGAACTCAAGGGGTCGTTACTGGAAATCGAGAATTGACGCTCGACGTGATCCGGCTTCACTCTGGCGCACAATAAATTATGGACTGGGCAGAGGAGGGGATGGCGCTTCGAGTTCGGCTTCGGGACTCTCCGCTGAGGCCTTTGCCGATTTCTTTGATGGGAGGGTCTCTGAAGTAAGATCAGCCACTGACGGAGCGCCGCCACCCGTGTTCCGTGACATCTTGACAGCTGACCGGTTCTCCTCCTTCACGCCTGTTACGTCTGTCGTTGTGTGCCAGATGGTCAAAGATGCCGTGGACAAGTATTCCATGAAAGACCCTATGCCAACGTGGCTGCTCAAGTCCTGCGTAGACCTTCTCGCCCGGCCCATACATCGCTTCAGTCTTCAACTTGTCGCTGTCCTCCGGTGCCTTCCCGACGAGCTACAAGGACGCGTACGTCACCCCACGCCTCAAGAAGCCGACGCTTCCTCGCTGTGATCTCTCGAGCTACCGACCGATCTCAAACCTGTCGTTCTTGTCAAAGCTTCTCGAACGCGTAGCCAGCATCCAGCTGACCGAGTACCTGTCGTCGACCGGTCTTCTACCAGCCAATCAGTCGGCCTATCGGAGTTGTCATTCAACAGAGACCGCACTGCTGAAGGTAGTCAATGACATCATCGAGGCGATCGACGCAGGTAACCACGCTTTGCTCGGTCTGCTGGACCTCTCAGCCGCGTTCGACACCGTCGACCATGACATCTTGGTCGAGCGCTTATCAAGAACATTCGGGATCCGATCGGTCGCGCTCGACTGGCTCCGCTCTTACCTCAGTGGTCGCAAGCAGGCAGTGCTCTTCGACGGGGTTTTTTCATCCGTCCGCTCCCTCGTCTGTGGAGTCCCTCAGGGCTCCGTGCACGGCCCGCTGCTTTTCCTACTCTACACCGCCGACGTGGGAGAGCTTGCTACGAGTCTCGGCCTGTCATCACACTTCTACGCCGATGACACGCAGCTCTACACGTCAGGACTTCCATCAACGGTTGTACAGCAGCGGCAGCGAATGGAGCTTGGTATTGAGCGGATCGCAGAATGGATGAGATCGAGCAGACTGCGGCTCAACCCTGAGAAGACAGACTTTCTGTGGTGCGCAACCAGCAGACGGTGCCCTCATCTTGACACCGGTGCGCTCAGCGTCTGCGGGGCTTCAATCACGCCTTCCACCTCGGTGCGTGATCTGGGCGTTATGCTGGAGTCTGACTTATCCATGAGGCGCCATGTGGCTAGGACGGTCAGCAACTGTTTTCGCCAGCTCCGTCTCATCAGGAGCTGTATCAAGTCCTTGCCTTTCGAGGCCGCTAGAGCAGCTGTCGCTGCTTTCGTCATCTCTCAAGTGGACCGCTGTAACAGTCTGTTGGCCGGAGCGCCTGCGTGTCTCTTGGACGGACTTCAGTCGGTGCTAAATGCCGCGGCGAAGCTCATATGTAATAGGAGGAAATACGATCATGTTACACCACTCCTACGCGACGTCTTACATTGGCTGCCTGTCCCGTTCCAAATGAGTAGGCCATTGGAGCCGGAGGGTTGCGGACTCAAATCCACCTCGAGCCGCCGCGTATGGACCCTGAATAAATCCTTCAATTGCAATTGCTCATGCGCTTTGGCGTGAAACCCTGTACGTAGCCCTGTAATCGAGAGTCCTCTGAGTAGCAATCTTCAAGAAACGCTATAGCAAGTACTTATAAAAGAAGCGCGGTATTTGGTAAACTAGCTCCGCCATTGGTTGTACTCTGCCAGCGCCAGTCCCAAGCTTCTATAAAGGAGGAGGGCGTCGTTAATCACCTGTGTTATGGCAGTGTCGTTAAACAGCAACAAGCACGGTAAGCCTATTTGATGCCAAAATCAATCAATCGCTTTTGGCAACCAGGCATGTATACTATTGTATGTATCCTATCATTTGGTCGAAAGTCATTTGGTCGAAATCATTTGGTCGGAATCATTTGGTCGACGATGAAAAAATCGAACGATCAAAAAGTCGAATGATCAAAAGATCGACAATCAAAAGGTCGAAAATCAAAAGATCGACATTCAAAATGAAGCATGTTTTATAGAATTCGGACGATTTTACTACAAGTTTCATCATTTGTATGCTAATTCAATGCTAAGGCTAGTTTTATACATCTATAGCGTCATTATAAATTTATAATTATAAAGATTGCCCATATAAAAAAATGTCACTATTAGCCTATGCTTGCAACTCAAGGTTGTGAGCAATGCCCCTCAAATAGTCCATATTCGGACGCTTTCCATACTCAGCAACGACTCTCTTCAGCCGTTCAGCACAGTCCTTGAATTTCTTCTTTCCCGCAGGCGGAAGTTGTCCAGCTAAGAATTGTTCCAGCTTCAGTTCGTTCAAGCTTTGCTCCTTCTTCAGGGCACCTTTCGTCTTACAGTCCGTTAGGCCTATACACTCTCCTTGATTTATTGGCTAATTAATTTTGTTTTCATTTCAGTTTCTGTAGATCACAACCTCCCTATCTCACAGACTGATCGGGGTTCAAGTGTGTATGTGAGTGTGTGTCGGAGTGTGTGTATGTATGTTTGAGTGTGCGCACTTGTAGTAAAATCGTTGGAATTCTCTTAAACATGCTTCATTTTCAATGTCGATCTTTTGATTTTCGACCTTTTGATTGTCGATCTCTTGATCGTTCGACTTTTTGATTGTCGACCAAATGATCGTTCGACTTTTTGATCGTTCAATTTTTTCATCGTCGACCAAATGATTTCGACCAAATGACTTTCGACCAAATGATAGTAAACCACTATTGTATAGTCTCTCAGGACAGCAGCTCGGATAATCATCTATGCTGAAGATTGTAAGGCGTACAACAAGCACTCAACATTGATCAACACATGTTATGGTCACTAGATCTCAATATTGATCAACAAATGTCATGGTCATTGGATCTCAATATTGATCAACACATGTCATTGTCATTAGATCTCAATATTGATCAACACATGTCATGGTCATTAGATCTCAATATTGATCAACACATTTCATGGTCAATAGATCTCAATATTGATCAACACATATCATGGCCATTGGATCTCAATATTGATCAACACAGGTCATGGCCATTAGATCTCAATATTGATCAACACATTTCGCGGTCATTAGATCTCAATATTGATACACACATGTCATAGTCATTAGATCTCAATATTGATCAAAACATGTCATGGTCATTGGATCTCAATACTGATCAACACATGTCAATGTCATTAGATCTTAATATTGATCAACACATGTCTTACTTGTCTGGTCGTACCCAAATGGTTATAGCTGGTAATTCCAGATCTAACTGGGTGCCGGTATATTTAGGAGTTCCACAGGGATCAGTCCTTGGACCCCTACTCTTCATTCTGTACACGGCTGATGTTACTTCTCTGTTTCCAAGTCACTCTGCTACTGGTCACCTCTTTGCTGATGATGTTCAAGCCTATGTTCATGGTTCTCCCTCTACTCAACTCATACTAGTTCGCCGTATTGAGGCACTTTCTCATGATTTGCACCTGTGGATGTCTTCAAATCGCCTTTCACTCAATTCCAACAAAACTCAACTCATCTGGCTTGGCACTCCCCAGCAAATTAAAAAAATCGACTTTTTGCTTCTATCTCAGACCTTTCCTCAATTTACATTTTCAACTTCTGTTCGTGACCTAGGTGTCACTCTTGACTGCTCGCTGACATTCTCAACACATGTAACCAACCTTACGCGCTCCTCTTACTTTCACCTCCGTCGTCTCAGGTCCATTCGCAGATCTGTCTCCCTTTCAACCATGACATCAATAGTCCATGCTTTTGTCTGTTCCAGAATTGATTACTGTAACTCCCTTCTTATTGGTCTTCCAAAGGTCCGCCTATCTCCCATTCAATCTGTCCTTAATGCTGCTGCTCGATTAATTGCGCGCCTTCCTAAGTACTCCCATATATCATCGTTTATGATTAACCAACTACACTGGCTTCCTCTCTCCGCCCGCATACAATATAAGGTCCTTTCTCTGGTACTCAAATCCAAACTGGGTCTTGCACCGATGTATCTCAGTGATCTTATTCGTTCTCCTCTATCAGCATCTTCTCATCGACCTCTCCGTTCTCTGGACAGAGCTGACTTGTTTGTTCCACGAGCTAGGACCACTATTGCTCAAACTCGTTCCTTCACCATCATTGGGCCCTCCTTGTGGAATTCTCTTCCCTCCACTCTGCGTGGGACTCTACTTTCAGGATCGTTATCTACATCTCTCTCTCTTCTTAAGACGTATTTTTTCTCTAGGGGTTATCGCACTGGGAGCGCTACTGAATGGCCTTGGTTGTGAGCGGCGCTATAGAAATTCCTAATTACATTACATTACATTACATTACATGTCATGGTCATTAGATCTCAATATCGATCAACACGTATCATGGTCATTAGATCTCAATATTGATCAACAAATGTCATGGCCATTGGATCTCAATATTGATCAACACATGTCATTGTCATTAGATCTCGATATTGATCAACACATGTCATGGTCATTAGATCTCAATATTGATCAACACATGTCATGGTCATTAGATCTCAATGTTGATCAAAACATGTCATGGGCATTGGATCTCAATATTGATCAACACATGTCATGGTCATTAGATCTCAATGTTGATCAAAACATGTCATGGGCATTGGATCTCAATATTGATCAACACATGTCATGATCATCAGATATATTCCCGGCAGTCTCGCTTTCGCTTTCATTCGTGGTTCTCGAAAATATACTTTTTCCGATGATGCGTATCTGCCACGTAGTTGCAACCATTTGTTGTTCGCGCATCACGCGGTCGCTGCAGTCTGGGTCGCTGCAGTTTGGGTCACGTGACGCCAGGAGATTGTTTTATTGTGACAGTCTGCATGCAGTGTTAGAGTCGTATACCTAGGCAAGAAGCACGAAGGTCGACGCTGTTGGTGAAATTGGACGAACGACGAAAACTTTGAAGACCAGAATTTATAGTCCTCGCGGATATCATTAACATGTGAGTAGAACATGGGAGAGTTTATCGCAATTCTAAACTGAATTAACGTTTCAGAACTGTTGTTCATTTTTTATCACATTCGAAGAGTTTTGAAGCGAATCTATGGGAGTGGCGACTACAGGCTATAGGCTAGCGTGAGATGAAGCCCAGGGGAACGGAGAAGGTCTTTTAGCAGCGGACTGAGTTAAGAAGACTATCAACATGGATTTGTGAGCAGATATATTTTCGTTAACGGAAATAGAAATTAGACGTAAAATTATTAATTTTTGTTAACGAGAATAAGAACGAAAATTGGGAATTATTTTAAGAACGAGAATAAAATTAGACCTGAAATAGGCCTCAGAGAACTGAAAAATGAATAAAAATAGAAATTATTTTCAGAACGAAAATTATTTATAAGAATAAGAACGAAAATTGGCAATTATTTTGAGAACGAGAATAAAATTAGAACTGAAATAGGCCTCAGAGAACTGAAATATGAATAGAAATAGAAATTATTTTCAGAACGAAAATTATTACACTTTGATGATTTTTGTGATTCGTTGAAGACGAAGTCAGACATCTGTAGGCCTATAAATCAGACAATCCATTTCCGAGAACCTTGAGATCGGAAATATTCGGAAATGGCTGTGCAAAATTTGTGATCTTTGCTCAAACTCCGATGTACCCGCGGTTTACTGTGCCAATCGCTTGACATTTCCCCTCCTGCACATTATCCCCCATAGCCTGCATATTGCCACAACTAATAATAAGATATTTGTTTGCTTTCGTGATCACTCAAACAAAAGGGTCCTCGTAGGCTGCAAGTTTAAGACACGGATAGTCAGTCAAACAACCTGCTATTAATTAATGTGCCGGATGGCTGGGCACCACTGACAACTGGGCGAGGGAAGTTAATTGCAGGTGTGTTTGATGTATGTATGCGGTTATGGGGCGGGGAGCGGCGAGCTGAATGTTTGAACATGAGGCTATGAATACCTATGGGCTCATACACACAGTCATATCAAGCATCAATTGCACGCACACGGTTGAACTTGAGTTTGATATTTTGATGCCTCAATATAATTTGCAATAATAATAATGTTTGCAGATGGTATCATAAGACCTATGGGCATCTATTGTACATTAAGGATCTAATCTAAATCTAAATCTACCTATCTAAATGTTTGAGGATAGGACAAATGAGGATGTGGGGGTGGAGTGTAAGAGAGGTGTCTATTGGCTATTTTGTGGGCGGCTATTGGAGCTTGAAATACTGAGTTTTGAAGGGGTGCAGAGTTTCATTTATAACTCCATTAATGGATCAGAGACTGCAGCCAGAATCGTAGCACTTGGATCATAACATGTGCTGGGGTATTGTAAGGGTATACGCTAGATGATTTTGACATAGTGGATTAATATTTCAATATTCTAAATCCATACCACTGACATCAGACATCTGTTAAAAACATTAAAAGTGATGATGGGCGGCAATTTTTACCGCAAGTCTCAACATCGGAGTCTTCACAAGTTGCACCTGTTGAACTTGTGCTTAGCAATCGAAGATTTTTTTCAATTCCAGAACTGACAATATTTTAGAACTTGTATAAGGCCCCTATATAGAACGGAAATTGTTTCAGAACCTAAATTAGAATTGAAATTATTTCAGAACTTGAATTAGAACTGAAATAGGAATTATTTTCAGAATAGGAATAGAATTAGAACTGAAATTGAAGCATTAGAACTGAATTAAACTGAAATTGGGAATTATTTTTACAGGGTTCAGCAGCAGTCTTTTTTTTATTTTGAGGCCCCAAAACAAGATATTTTCAACAATAATTCTCGTGTACCGGTATTGACTTATTTCTGGTTGTAATATATTTTCAGGCCTTTCGGTATCGGCAGACTGGTCGCCACCCTCATTGCCTATGGAGCAGCTGGGGTTGCCCTCGATCCAGTCGACATAGCTGCAGCAGCGGTCGGAGCGGTCGTCGGAGCAGGCGCTGTCGGAATCGTTGTCATGGCACCTGCGGCCGCGGCAGCCGGAGTCTTAGCTACCCTCGCTGCGATTCTTTGATGGAACTATTCAAGGCCTGCAGCCCAGCTGTAGCTACGAAAGGCGTCTTAGACATTTCGAAATCTAAAGAGGAAACCTTTTGCGATCATTTTACGAACATAAAATGCATGGCTGTGTTAATTAGCATCTGTTTTATAACCTGCAGCTGAAATAAACCGGTTAAGTTGTGGTATAAAGTTAAATTGAGTAAATTCTGCTGTTAGCTTAAACATATTTAATTCTGTAAATATGCTGAACCTGCTAAATCCGATAAATAAGCTGAATTGTTTATATTGTGAAAATAAAAAAAAACCATTAAATTCTGCAATTAGGATAAACTGTTTAAATTCTGCAATTCTATAGCCTAATAGGTAAATTGCTTAAATTCTGTAACTAAATAGCCTACCTTATTTCAATGTTTTAATCAAGTTAAATTGTTTAAATTATGTAATAAAGCTAAATAAATTGTTAGCTTAAACTGCTTAAATTCTTTAATTATGCTGAATTTGCAAGATTCTGTAAATAAGCTGAATTGTTCAAATTGTGTAAGCAAACAAAAAATTAAATTCTATTTAGCCAAATTCGCCTAAACTGTTTAAATTCTGTAATAGCTAAATTTTCAATTGTGGCTATAACTAAACTTCATTATTTCAATTGTGTAATTAAGCTAAATTATTGTTTAAATTCTCTACTAAAGAACTGTTTGAAAACTATGGAACCAATCTATAAAGTAAACCAGCGAAAATCAAAGTTAATTAAAACTAAAATGTTGCATTAAGTAAAACTGCAAAATAAAAAGGATTCTGTTCATGCACAATTAAATTATGGTCCACACGATTCTTTTAACTCTTTGGAATGAAAGATAATGGATGAATAAATGCATGGATGATGGCGGTCGAGGCGTGGCTGGGCATGACTGGGAGTGGAAGGGTCACTATCTAATATGTAATTTTGAAACGATTCATGCATAGTCAAAATTTCGTCATATTTTTAAGAAAACCTTGATGGTCGTTTTCTTGCAAAAAATTCGACTTCATCCAATCATCTTGAGATTAACCCTCGGGCTACCAACCCCCCGTTGCCATCCCCCCTAGGTTTTTCGCAAATCAAACGCGTTCCGTCTGGAACATTTTTTGGAAAAAATAAGTAGCTGTAGAGGGTTCATTGGGACACATTTTGAGCCAAAGGTTTTGATGATGCCCCCTACCGTTCAAAAGTTACACCCAATATACCAAAGGTACCAGAGGGGGTGGATACCACCCCCTAGAATATCGTCTATAACTTTTCCGCCCTTTAAGAGACATAAATTATACCATTCTATAGAGGGAATGTGGGGCTACATTTCCATGCTCACTGAGTTGTTTTTTGACAACCGGAAGTGCTCAAAATAAATTAAAATGTATATAAAGGTGTTTTATTTTCATAAAATGGATAATGGCCCAAACTCACACCCACAGGGACGTCATTTGGGGGGGCAGGGGGGGCATTTGCCCCCCTGAATTTGAGGAAAAAAACTATTTTTATGTGTATATCTGTGCATTTTGTCATTTATGTCAGAACTTTGCACACAGTGGTTTCCTATAGAGTGATAGAAACTCCCAAGAGATTGAATGGATCTCGTGTGCTAAATTTGAAAATAGCTAAAATTGCAGAGCACCCCTAGAGATGTCAACAATGTACAAGTCAGGGCCGTAAATCCTGATGATGAAAGGGAGTGAGCTTCCTCCCTATCTATACCGAGGTCCATACTGTGCAAAGGCTGGCTTTGACCCTATTTGGAGGGTCAGCAAGCTGGGCGACTTCTAAGTCTCGCAGTATGATATATAGCGAGCATTGTGGACATCGATACTGGAAACCTTAGCCTACTCTGGGCCCGATTCCACTGAAAACAGATGTCGCTGACAGATATGCCGAAGCCGGAGTAGAAGTGGTCTGAGTAGGAATGTGACGAATAATTTATCAGACTGGACGCATTAAGTGTTAGGGGATAGGAAAATTAAGGCAGCTGGATATATAACGTGTTGGATATTATATATATAGGGGAAAGTACCCTAAGATGGGACACCTAACAGCTTCTGCCGATTTTTCCGTAGCAATAAGCACCATGTTAACCTAAACCGCACTGATATACGGCATATGCATTTAACTTTCAAATGATGGTTGTAAAGTTTAAACATCTGTCCAAAAATGTGGTATTGTTGCCATTTTTAAAAAGTACCAAAGTGTCCCATCTTAAGCACCCATGCTCCTAAGATGGGACAACAATTTCAATGACGTCGGATTGTGAAAATTTCAATATGCAGTCAATGTAATAACAATAGAATGACTCATTATGGGGTCCTGTTATTCAAATTTATCAGCAACAGAGAAAATTGTTGAGTCTTATAATTTTTAAGACTTTAAGCACCCGTGCTCCTAAGATGGGACAACAATTTCCATGATGTCAGATTGCAAAAATTTCTGTTTCTCATTCTATGAGCCTTGACAAGACTTTCTGCAATAAGTCATTACCTACAATCAATAAATAAAATCAATGCTATTAATAATTTGTAAACATTGTATTTATTTTGCACAGATAGATCATAACTATGACACAACATCGTAGCCTAAACAGTGGTGTCCCATCTTATGGTATCTTATGGTGTCCCATCTTATGGCACACCGTTGAAGAACATTCCAAAACAAATATTTCTTTTATTACTGAGCCTACAGCTAGGTAGAATAAATAATTAACAATTATAATGAAGTTATTATTAGCATATACCAGCAAGTGATAGAGATGTATGAAGTTTATCTTGTTGCGTGGAAAATCGACGAAAATGAAATAACATCAGCGAACATGAAAAATTAAAAAGTCAATAAAATCAAGGCCACAGCATCGCTTGTAGTAATAGTCGGAATGCGGGATCTAATATTGGGGATACAGCATTCGCAACTTTAAATAGTGGCATCCTCTGCTGAATAACAATAATAATGGGTGTGTCCCATCTTAGGAACCGTCCCCATCTTAGGGTACTTTCACATATATTATTATATATATTTGTGCGTCAGTAGGCTACATAGTATTCTGCGTGAGCTTTGGGAGTGGGAGTAGACACCTAAGAATAGTTATATATAATTATATATAGTATGTTAGTCACAGAACCAAGATCAGTTCATTTCGAGACCTAATATTGAAGTGTCTATAGAGGATTATTAGTGAATGTCAAATAAGTTAAATTGATAAATCATAGCCTACAGAGAGTGCTCTGCTTTGCCTTTTAAGTTCTTTTCTGCTTGTTTCCAAGTCACAGTAAAGGGTCGCTATAGCAGCTGTATAAAGGTGTGATGGTAAGTACAGCAAGTCACTCTGTTTTTCTCGCATGGCCTGAATCGGGACCGCCTCTGAGTATAAATCTTGAAGGGCGCTATATAAATAGACCTATTGATTGATTGAATCATTGAACGAGATAAACAGTGCAAGTGCAAACGACTACAACTGCCTATAACAGAGAGAGAGAGAGAGAGAGAGAGAGAGAGAGAGAGAGAGAGAGAGAGAGAGAGAGAGAGAGAGAGAGAGAGAGAGAGAGAGAGAGAGAGAGAGAGAGAGAGAGAGAGAGAGAG